>OX387379.1:45523440-46123440 GCA_947563715.1 Lycia hirtaria
GTCAGCACCTGCCGATACCATCTCGGCTCTAAATCAAGCGAGCTAGGGTGCAGATTAGCACGTACTCACCTCTGCGCCCCAACTGCACGTTCATAATGAGCTGAATCAAAGATTAGGTGGTGAGAGAAGGTTTGCACGAACGCTTAAGGCGAGCTTAATGTTTGCCATCACGTACAACCACGAATGATGAATCTGCTAAAACTGGCGTACTTCTGTTATGTTTCTGGTCTGGGTAAGTTTTGTATGGACCGTGAACATTCTTCTTTATTCATCATCGTCTTTTTCCCCTTATCCAACTTGATTTTGGAGTGGGTGCAGTATATTATCTCCATTCGTCTCTATCATTCGTCATCATTATCTGAATTCACTCGTTCTTATTCATAGGTATCATCAGTCAGGTCATCATCCACACTTTCTTCGGGCAACCTCTAGTGCTTATAAAAAATATTTTATATGAGTGATTTGTTCTGTGATAGTACTAGTACGATAATTTTGACGTAGCCTATGTAAGAACTTACTATTAACTTCATAATTGATACAAAAAAATAATATTTTTGTATCAACTATCCCACAGAATTCGCCCTATTTTTGAACTATCCATAAACTCTAGAATTTATTATTACAAGGATTTACAATTAGTCACAATTAACTGTATTTTGGAAATTATTTTCAAAAACCACTAAAACGGTCATATTTTGAAAGGCAGTACATAAAATAATAAATGTATGTACTCTAAGTATGTTGTTGGATTTTTCTAGACTGGTATCACATCGAATAATAATTTGATTAAGTCTAATAAGTATTTATTCTATAAATGCGAAAATGTTTGTCTGATTTTATAATTATAATTAAATATTATTTTATAAATATTATTATTTATAGAGTTTTAGAATATTTTGTCCAATAATCCCCTCTCGTCTCTTAAATACCGTGCTTAGGGGATTTTTGAACAAAATTCCAGAAATCCCTTCGCAGGGAATCATCTAAGAGGATTTCTGGACTACGACCATTCTTTGTATTTTGCTACGAAAATTTCTATCACAGTATCCTAATCTATATACTATTATGATGACTATTGATAAATATTTATTGCAAAAGGAAAGTTTGAATCTGTTGATTGTTGGCAATGACATTCCCACTTTATCAAAGATTCAGGTTCAGTCGAATCAAACTAATTCAGACAATATTACCGACATATTGTCTGGATTATTTTGATTGGACTGAATGTTGGGTAGCGAGGTTGTATAGCTGGAGTTTTCGTATCATAGTCCGGGACAGACGACTTGTATTTCTTGTTTGCAGGTGGTAAAACGCTGCTGTAAACCTCCACTTAGAGCAAGACCACAGATTAGTGTGCGAGTATGTACGCCACACCTGCGATACTCTGCGAGTTATTAGACGTACTCACGCTAGATCCAGTATGAGTTCAAATAATGTTATATGTATAGTGCTGTTTTACAAACTGTCAACTTCATTATGAGAGACTATATACGGCCCGCTGTTTCACCCGCTTCCTACAAAACCTTTTCTTTTTTTCGGGAAAAAGTATCTTATGTGTTCCAGGCTATAATTTTTTTCAAATCCGTTTATCCATATATGAAGTCTCTAATACCTCTCTGCCCCTCTAATACCCCTCTCCTATCTATCTAGCCCTCTAACCACGGTCAAATGTGGCGTCAAACAGCCTGATGGCCTTTGATTCTCTGCCTACCCCGAAAGGGAGAACAGGCGTGATTATATGTATGTATGGGAGATCGCGCGGCAACACTTCTCTTAACATGAATATTCTCGGAAATGCGACTAATGAATCACGCTTCTGTGTCACGCGTCTCCTCTGTTTGGAACTAACGTTGATTGCACTTCGTATAACGCCATCACACAATTGGAACAACATTATTGTATTAAATCGTGCCACAGCAGCTTCAGAGATATAACGTAAGCAAAAAACAACAATTCACAGTTTGCAAACTCCAGATAAATATTACAAGGCGCGTAATACTGTAGCTTTTGAATATGTACAAGGTGACCAATAGCACCGTGTCCTGGTTTCCAAAATGTAAAGCTGTAATAAAGGCTGGCCGGTTAACGAAACGTGCATCGTAAGGCGGCGTGCACACGCGCCACAATGCCGCTCGTTACCGGTAACGGCATTATGCGGACGCGGCCTTAGCGCCACCTGCTCTAGCTGCAGTCGGCGCAGCCAACCACGGTGCGAGATTTCTTCCACAGAATATTTGGAAATGGAGTTAGGTAAAAGTGCTTCATGCATTATTTAGATAAAAGGACACATTTATCATTATTCATGTGTAGGTCAGATGAAAACGGATCAAATGTCAACGATTATTCAGTAATTATATGGTTATCTTTTGAAAGATACATTGAATACGACGATATTGATTGATATTACGACGGACTTTAAAATAATCATAATTACTTACAAAAAATATAATTAATGTGTTTCAATCTTAACCTTTGTATTGTTATAGTGTTTAGTTTGAAATAAAACAAGACAATAAAACTAGTTAAGCGTGAGTCGTCATATATTATGTGCTCGGCATATCCCGAAGTGAATAAAAATTTGTGTTGATTATCCAAACTAATACTTTAAAATTAAAAGTAAGTAACTTCATAATTATGTCTCTCTTGTTTACTAGTTAAAAAAAATGTAAACTCAGTTAAGAAATAATATGTATTAGTTTATAAAAGGCACGAACCCTGGAGTCTGTGCAGCTCAATTTTTCTATATAAAAAGAAACTAAGTATGCGTCTCTGTCGTATTATGTGTGTTTGTTTGTTGTTACCTTTTTACGATAACGGCTTCACTGATTCTTATAAAGTTTGATACACAGATGCCCTAGAATCTGGAAATGAATATAAGTTACTTTTTTATAATCATCATTTTTCATCAATACGCGAGTAAGCCCGCGGGGCACATCTAGTAACCTATATTTCCTATCTAATTTGGACGTGACGTTACATTAATTGAAAAATATTTCACAATGTAAAATAACCAGTAAAAGCTAAATAATATTAAAAAAAAACATATTCGACTTTTGTCATTGCAACTCAAAAATAGCATCACTCCACTTACGCCGAATGTACGACAAAATTATGTTACAGGATGCGACGTAAAGTAGTGAAGTGACTTCACATAAAAGTGACACTTTTAAAACACTTTATGGAAGCGCACTTGTTTACAATGTCGATTTTTTGTAGCCGCTCTCTGCCTTATCTACTTATTTCTGAATGGAATGGGAGATGTTTGTCGGCAAATAGAAAAACTGCTCAATTTTGTCGGTCAAGGGTTGAAGACTTCGCATTGACGCAGGCTATCGGCCGTACCGATCGTCGCTCGTCGCTTCATACAAATGTTAGCCGAGTGTCTCCGGAGACGACAGAACGTTTCGGCGTTCCAACTTCGAATTTCGAACGAATGCAAATTGATTATGCGTGTGTACCGGCTTTATGGAGATTCGAGGTGAAGTCGTCGCTACCGAGAGATGCATGAATTTTTGATGACATGTTTGTGCACATCAGTATTGAAGATTTTAGTTTTTTTATTTTAGTTTAGATACAAGAACACAACTAAATACTTGATAGAACTTATAAACTGATTAAATACTTTTCTCTACTCTTGCTCTAAAAGTCCGTCATTGTAGCGTAGTAAAGCGGTGCTAAAATAGAATTCTAAGCTCTAGGGGATAAAGTATTTTTTTTTTAATTTTTATCTGTTACCAAAGAGCCTACATACACGAAACAGTCTTTATTCAAAAGTAGAATAATCTCTTTGGAATATATTTACATTCTCTTTGCAAACATCTCGTTAAATATCCAGAATTGTACAAATTGTACATATCATTTTTAATAAAATAAACTTTGAATTATTATATTGGATTATTTTATTTTCTCGCACTCGTAGTGAAAAGTAGAGTGTAACACACGGCGCTAAAAACCCATTGCAACTCGGTTTCTATTTACTACCTCGCTAAAGCTCGGGAGTAAAAATACCTCGTTACAATGGGTCAATTTAGCCCCTTGTACAACAATCTACAATTTCTAATAGGAATAATTTTTTTTGTGTTTAATACGTATTTAGGGTATGTTTTATTTTAATAAAATTACTTTCAGTGCATTTTTGGAGAATAACGTCGTCCATTTGCTTTAATGGTTTTACAAGATTTTGACGAAAATATTCATTATAATTTTATATTCAGGGTAGTTTGATAATGAAGTTTTTAGGGTTCCGTACCCAAAGGGTAAAAACGGGACCCTATTATTGAACTCCGCTGTCCGGCTGTCCGTCCGTCCGTCCGTCCGTCTATCACCAGGCTGTATCTCATGAATCGTGATAGTTAGACAGTTGAAATTTTCACAGATTGTGTATTTCTGTTGCCGCTATAACAATAAATACTAAAAAACAGAATAAAATAAATATTTAAGGGGGCTCCCATACAACAAACGTGATTTTTTGCTCGTTTTTGCTCGATATTGATAACAGCAACAGGTAGACGCGTGAAATACTCACTGAATATTGAGTTATATTATTCACTTTAAAAATAAATAATTAAATTAATATAAAATTAATATTTAAGGGGGGCTTCCATACAACAAACGTGATTTATTTGCCGTTTTTATAGATAATGGTACGGAACCCTTCGTGCGCGAGTCGACTCGCACTTGGCCGGTTTTATTTCTTTATCGCTCCGCCGACTTGTTAGGGTAGTGGTTCTGGAGGTAGGTACGTAGGATATCGGTACGTGAACGTGAATGGAAGCAAGATTTTGTTACGCATATGAAGTCGCAGGCAACAGTCAGTATTTAGTAAAACAGGCAGGCCTTTGATTGTTAGTTGAGAGGTAGTTATGAACGGATTACATGTTTCCTTTTGACATTCGCCTAACCCACAGAGCAAGGAATCACGTAGATAGGTCCCTCTAAATCCTCTAAAAGCTAGCCGGGTAAAGAGGCCGCCCCTAAGACTTAGCTATAATCTACTTACGTACACTTACGCACACTCTTTATGGCTCTTCTGAACGAATACCGGCTACCGATGTTCGTTTTAAACTAGATTTTCATACCATATCGTAAGTGTAACCACTCTGAGATACGGAGTTACGATATATACATAAAGCAGTAGGTAGTGGCTGGAAGCGAAAAACATTAGGATGGGTGGCCTTAAATGGTAGAGGTTTATGTCTAGCAGTGAAGATAATATGGGCTGATGATAATGATGATAAGAAAAATAATAATTTTGCATTTTGTCCGTTATCCACAACCTTTTATTTAATTTTAAATGCCCCGGTGTAATCAAACTTACGTGTTTAATTTGTTAAAATTTACTTTTACTCCCTCCCCGTTTCCGATTAGCTAACATTTTGCATGAATATTTAAATCTGGTATCAATTCAATCTTATTATTATGACATAGAACTGATCTTATGATGGAATCGGGGGAACTATTGACTGACCTCTTGGTGGAAAGTGTTACGTTATTTGAATTTGGGCTGGTTAGTTTTAATATGGTAACTTCCATTGCACATGATACCGAATGTCTGAAGATGAATCCGGAAGATTGACTGGATCATCCTGAAGGAAAAGGCTAAGACAGTCGATCCTGTGCTCACTTTTTTAGTCACCGTAAACACTTTTCATAGAATTAATAAAATGTGTACCTCAAAAGGTTTCTTTTGGTTATCTTTTTTTATGCATTCGATCAAAAACGATGTATTCGGAGCGTTCATTAATTTGTCCCGAGCTATACCGGCGCTGTTTTAGTTTAGGCGGGCGGGAGGGGAAGGAGGGCGATTATTGGCTTATATCTAGTTTTATAGACATTGGGAATCTAGGGTAAAAGCATTGGCTTGTTATCGGTTGCGGTACTCTAATTAGGGCTTTATGTATAGGTACCTCAATAAATATGTAATTTGTTTTGTCAGAACTTAATTTTTGGCCCAGAATGTTTCAGCATGGTATTACATTAGTCGATCGACGAGTGCGTCTTTAGATCTCCTGGTGTCTCCTGGTATGCTGGTGTCTGCTGGATGAATTAGTTGGGTACCTATTACATTGTGTTAGATATCTTTAATACTTATCTATACTTACAGTAAACTTAACAAGTATCTATATTAAAAGAAAAACATAATATACCCGACTGAAGAATACCAGTTCTTGCAGTCTAAAGCTATGATTTCTTTACGCTTGATATGCTGTTGAGTGTACGTTTTTGTGAGAAAGTATGCGTAGTAAAATAACTTGTTTACTATGTTTTTTTTGTTGGAGGTTACGAAAAAAACTTTTTTTTTTGCGTGACATGTAATATTAATATTACAAAAATATAACCTTTAACACTCAGGGAATAAAAGACAAATCTAATTCACACACTTCGCACATCAAAATCGATCCGAACATACATACAATCGAAAACATAACCTTGTAGTGTGAAATGCCCACAAACATATTATTATTTATTATTATTTAACCCTCCTTCCTACGCAGTCGGGTAAAAAAAGCTCTGATCCGAATATTTGATTACAAACGAAAGATCGCCGTTGGATATATATATATGTACAGTAGGTAATAGGATATGACGTCTGCTCGTAAAGATATGTGAACGCATATCTACTACGGAAGGATTTTGAATTACAGGGTCTTGCATACATACCCACATTTTTGAACATATAAAATAACTGCATGAACTTATAAAAAATCGTCATTTGTAAAACTATAAAACAACCAAATAATGACATTATCGAATCTATTCGACATAAATTTAATTTTAATCTAATTTAATTTTCATACATTAAAATCATTTTTAGAAATTACTGACACAAAAATTATTTTTATGTATGAAAATTGACTTGGTTTAACTGGACTTGGTTTATTTAAGTTCATTCTGTCATTTTATATTTAAAAAAATGTAGGAATGTGCGAGCTAGTCGGACGATGGCCGGACTACAGATTCATAGCTAAAAGCTTTCATTTTCAATATTTACAGAACTATTACTTATACTGTGGTGAAGGATCTGGCATTCTTTTTACCACAAAATTGTAGGTATTGAAAGTATCGGTAAATTATTTATCCAAATAAAATAAACATACTGTTTGTTTTGTGTTGTGTGTGAAATGAGTGAAGTTTGATGCAACGCATATTTAGGTGCACGCACAAAGGAAGTCGCGAATAGGTAATGTATGTTTGTAATCGTGGCGGCAGTAGTCACAACCAAGCCCGCGCCGGCGCCGGCTAGCTCGGCCGCAAAAAACGACGCAAATAATAACATTCTTCTAATTATATCATTTTCTATTTCCATAGCCGTAAATTAAATGAAATGTACCAGTTTTGTGGAACAAAATGCCTATTAAACAGGAAACGAGCTTTCCATTCTAGACGTGGAGTCGTTTACTGAAAAATATGTGTTTCTCAGCATTTCCGTGCTGGCTCCGATCTCAGCGCCGAACTGAGCCGTTGAATGTATGGCGGTGCACTGCGGGGTGCGGGGTGCGGGGTGCGGGACCCGCAGCGCCCGCCTTGTTTTATTTTGTTTCTTTAGTGGAGGCTGGTTAATTTATAGTTATTCTGTTTAATGGACTTCCAAGTTTTAAAGCAGAAATGTTATTACGTATTTGTTTTTTATTTAAAAGTATTATTTAACTACGGAAGTCGCTTAAAAATATATGAAAAATAAACTGTAAAAATAAGTAGGTAAACAAAAAAATTTTTTTATTACTAGCTTAATATTGTCATGGAGAACTAATCTGATGTTGAAACCGGGAACTTCTTGAAGAACATTGCTAGGTTATTCGGTTTTTGGTCTCTCTTTTTTGGTCAATTTTTACATTGCATTAAAAACGTGAGCCTAAAAAGCTTATTTTGACTTTAAATTGACTTGTTATAACTAAAAAATATATGATAATATAGTCAGTTTTGAAATAAGAATATAAAAAAATGCAGTTTATTGTCCGTGGTTCAAAAATTACAGTAATTTATAATTTTGATAGCAATTCTAAATTTCGTCTCTGTCAACCACGGCAGTCGTGGCCGAGTGGTTAAGGCGTCTGACTCGAAATCAGATTCCCTCTGGGAGCGTAGGTTCGAATCCTACCGGCTGCGGGTTTTTTTACTCTGTCTCTTGCACAGATCTCAGGATATTATATATTGTATAGTGGCAGTGGGCAGGGCACATCGCAAGTAGAACTGACGGCCGATGGGGCTGAACATTTCTCGAGTGGAGACCGCGTAAACACAACATCAAGAAATTACAACATTATTAATAGTAAAAAAATAAGTAAATTAATTATTTTTTATAAATTCATTTAATAATTCATTATTACTTAATGACTACACTTTTTTATTACTATGAACTGTTGTAATTTAATGTAGTTTTGCTTGGTTTTATTTAGTAAACAGAATTATTGTACCGTCGCTTATTATTAGGCAAGTTGGTGAACAAATTTATAAATATAATAAAAATCCACGTGAAACCGCGATAAGCAGCTAGTTTTAAAAAATATTGACAAAAAAAGTCCGCAGTCGGTAGGATTCGAACCTACGCTCCCAGAGGGAATCTGATTTCTAGTCAGACGCCTTAACCGCTCGGCCACGACTGCCTTGATAACCCACTGTCAAAATTAGGAGCTTGTTTTCTGTTTCCATTAAACCAGTTTAATTAACTTGTTTTAATCAAATATAATGCGTGTCGGTATTAACTTGTTTATAAATATGCCTAGTTTATTTTAAAAAAAAACACCTTTGACCCAAATTCTTTCATTTTAAGTGACGAAGACGAAGATGTAACAAGTTAGACATTAGATAATTATGTATTAGGTATCTATAGATAACTTACATATTTATAAATATTCGATCTATTTTGAAAGAAACAGGATCGAGGCTAATGAAATGCTGAGAGAGAGAGAGAGATAGAAAACTATAGCCAGCAGTGAGATAAAGAAGGTTATGTATGATAATGACGTAGTAAGTAACCTTCAACAAATGCGTGACGAGACAAGCAAGTCGCTTCAGGCTTGAACGTAAAACAACCACCCGTTACGCAGAGCTCCACACACTACCTAGAAATTGGAGCGTTAATAATTGAAACCCTGAGTGGCAATGAGCTGCGCTCGTTATTCTTAGACTGTAGATAGGGAATTTGGTCGCGCTCGGAAATTTCGTTAGAAACATAGCGCTTAAGCCCAGAATAATTATTAACTTTATGACTACACAATACCAAGGGTACAGAAATAGTTTCATGTGTAGTTGAACCACACAGTGGGTACAATGAATATTTGTGTTCTGTACACAACATTCGGACGGTAGCTTCACGTTCACGTGGAGACAATTAAACGATGTAATCAATTAAAACTTCCCGTTGTTTTGTCCAGCTTTGTCCAGCGGCGCAATTCATAATTCAGTTATTTGACTGACTTGTTCTTTATTGCATCATATTTGGATGCCTCGAGCGTTGTTTTTGTTCTTGATTCGATTTAATTTTTTAATTTTGTTGGGAAACATCTAATAATCTATTATAAGAAATCAAAACATGTTTTATATCTTCAGGTAAATACATTTATTTTATTTTTATTTTTTTATTTATTTATAATCGACCATAACTTTTTATGACATTTCTGTCAAATCTTAGGAAGTTATGAAAATACAACTTTAATTTTAAAATAAAACGTTTGAGATATAAATTATAATGCCACAAGTAAGTGTAAATTCGTTGCAACATGAGTTGCTTATATTACCACTCCTATATGCATTATATTTTACAACATACTAGTATTATTAAATAAATAAATAATTTATACATTTATTGTCATAAAAACACTACTACTAGCATATGAAGTTTAATACATACAATATGTCAGGCTATAAACTGAAAATCAAATTATGTATTTATGTTTAACACTTTTACACACTTTTTATTAAGATGAAGCTGAGATTGATTGTGAAGATTGTGATTTCGTAAGGTCAACAACCTTTTAAAACAGTTAATGTTGTTGTTGCAGTTAATGTTAATGTTAATAATAAGAAAAGAGATAACTCTGGACCCGGATAAATGGATTCCAAAAATTACGATTAGACTCTATTTACCTAGAAACCGTTGACAGAATCTAAGCTTGAAGCCTAACTTCAAAGCTACGAAGTTAGCTCAAAGGGTTAAGGAAGAAAAACTTGTGTTATCAGGGTAAGTCGCCCTTTGAACTGTTTACGAAGTTATTGTAAAGGCGCGTTCAGTTTGGGCGGGCATGGCGGCCGGAAGCGCCGCTCGCCGCGCTTCCGCTCGCCCTCGCTCGTTCCCGATGGACCGGAAATCGTCACACGTTGTTTTTCCGCTTTCGCTCGCTTTTTCTTTTGCGTATTTCCGCTGCTTTAACTCTAGCTTTGTGTGAATTCGATGGGTGGCACAAATAGAGTTTAACTATACTTACATATATTTTTGAGACATTTTTGTTTTTCTACAATTCTGCTTTATTGCCTACATTTTATTACACGCTATTTTATCTATTTTAAAACAACGTAAAGCTGGAAGGTTTTTTATGATAATAAAAAAATTGTACTCATTTGTTCTAATAACAGTCAGTTAAATCATAACAAAAAATAGAATAGGTTGTAAAAGGGGCAATAAATTAAAAAATGTCGAATCAAGTGATTTTTACCCGACTGTGTAAGAAGGAGGGTAATGTTTTCGAGTGTATGTATGTATGTTTCTATATGACATCCTACAGCCTAAACGACTTGACCGATTTTGTTCTGCGAGATGTCGTTAGATTCGTCTTCACTTCCAGAGTTTCATAGGCTATATTTTTTGTAATAATAATACATCTCTTGCAAAAATAAAATAAAAAGTTTTTTCGTAACCTCTAACGAACTATTTTGTAATAAACAAGTGTTTTTACTAGAATTATTCTAAAGAATGCGCATGCTTAGAATAATTATTTATAATCTTTTACTGCGATTTTACGCATACTTTCACACAAAAAACGTACACTCAACAGCGTATCAAGCATAACGAAATCGTAATCGTAATCGTAATCTGATTTTGTGCAGTCGGGTATTTTGTTTTTTTTTTAATATACATACTTGTTAGACGATGACTGTTCAGTCGGTTAGGCGATGAACTTCCGTCCGGTCGCGGGTTCGAATATTAACAATAAGTTTCACCTTTCGGCGAGGAAAAACGCAATGAAGAAACCATTGCATAGCGGTTAATGCTCGACGGGCTAGCTACCACCTTCAATTTGAACAAGTTGCCTACCACATGACGGTGTATTCTTGAGAGACTCGCGAGCCAATACCCAATCCATAAGAAGTATTGCTTGCTAACTGCGTCGTGGTTAAACCCTTATCCTGTAGGCAAGCTATCTTAATCAAAAACCCGTTGTTTTTGTCACAAATAAGCACACCGTCTACTTTATGTTTGATGATAGGCCAAACTTTTTTATTTAAAACCTAGGAGTCCAAACGGGCTATAGCAGCCCCGGCACGTCACTGCGACCTTTGCAGATCTATTGTGACAATTGATGATAGGACTAAAAGGTTAAAAAGTGAAGAGTCCGACATTGTATTCATGGCAACAAAGTAACAACCGTCATTAGACCGCCTTAATTGCTAATGTTTATTCGGCGCTACAAACTCATCTGACCGTTTAGACGGCGGCGCCACAATCGATTTATCGTTGCCGAAAATGCCACTTTGAGGGGCATTTAAATACGGCATCTATAGTACCGTCTTCGGTCACCGGACAGATAAGTTTGTACTATATACGTGTGTGGTTTCAAAGTTTGGACTCGCATGGATTTATCGTCGGCTCTACGAATAAACAGATTATCTTTCAAAACTACGAACTCGACCTTGTTTCGATAGTTTCTCTTCAATATACACTCGCCACTGTAATAAAACAATTACATTTTGTAGTAAAAATTAGAAATTACTTTTATTACCTTTTGCGATAAATAAATTAAGTAGCGTGATCGTAAACAGCTAAGTAAATTTGTGATTGGTAATCGAACCTGTACGGCATTTTTTTTATTCGTGGAATCGATCGAGCTTTGTTCAGCCTAAGCTCCAGTTGGGAACATCGTAGTTGCTGGTCTGTCAGTTTTCTAGTTTAAGGTAAATTGATCGACAGTTTCTAGAAACAAAAAAAAACTGTTTATCGGTTTTTTGATTCGGGTAGCTTAATACCTATACTTAGCTATACTTACCAAGATATAGGTAGTATGGCAATTGCTGTACTTATTTCTAAAAAAAAATATGGCCACAGCGGGGATTTCAAATATAACACAATTATTATTTTGTAAAATATATATTTAATATACTTATCTAAAAATTACGTTTCCCTAAAACTAAACGTAGTGCTAGCGAACTGAATTTGCTGCTTGTCCCGCTGACGCAGCTACTTGCCCATAGTCTTGCAGTCTTGTCCTGCTAAGCTGCTAGGTTTCTAATAAGTACTTGTTTCTTATAGTTGTCTAAGACAAACTGCCACCTTCAGTGCAGTTCTTTCGTTCATGGTATATACTTTATAATAAATACTTCAAAAACTATATTATATCTGCCGCAAAAAATAACAAAAAAATAGTAATAAAAAAAATAATTGGATGAATAAATAAATTAACTAAAAATAATGAACGAATAAAATATAATATATATATATATATATATATATATATATATATATATCTACTAATTGAAAAAAAAATATATAGAAAAAAACATTAAAAAAGTTTAGAAGTATTGTCTAACATTATAAGTTATTAATTAAAGTAAAAAAAAAAACTTTAACTTAAAAAAAACGTGATTTTGCTTAATTGATAAAAACCAACTATCATAGGTGAGCCACTTCCAGATAGATACGCTTATTCATTGTAACAACAAAAACAAGTGTTACATGCTTTAAAAAAAACTTACTAAATAAGACGTTTAACAATAAATTAATTTAAAGAAATGTAATCTCAAGTAAGTGAATGTAAATTCTTTTTGAGAAAATAACATTTCTTTAACCCGATACTTTGTTCGATATTTTGCTCAAATCGGGCTTTATTTACAGATTTAGACTAACCTTAATTTAACCTAAATAAGGAGGGAAAATTTAACATAAATTAATTCTAATCAAATTAGTATTTTCTTTATAACGAACCAATTTTATATTCTTTTTGCTTTCAACCTTTTCGGATTTTTATTCTTTCTTGGCAACTATTTTCAATAGAAGAATATTTTTTCTTAATTCGTAATGAATTGTATTCTTAATAATCAGGAATAATTTATCCTGTATTACTACTGAGTTTTGCAACCAGCTACGACTAAAGAGATTTTGTTCTTTATTTTTTTCACTAGTTGCCTGAAAGAGATCTTTGTTCAAGATAAGATTTTTCGTTTGTTTGGTAAGTTGGTATTCGCTGTTGCTTAACCAGTCTTCTGTTCGTACCAGTTTATTTCTCTGAACCAACAAATAGAATCAAAATACAAACGACACACAAGGACCTTTAGTAGGGACCAAATTACAAATTCACGGCGCGTCTTCAGATCGTATCTCGGGAGTTCTCCTCTACTCATATTTGTCGTGCAGAGGGCTATTTCTTAGCGTAACTAAGACGTAGAGCAAGCCATAGATCTAAACGTAAGCGCTGTTTGATACCGGCTCACGAGCGCCCTGCCGCCGTATTTACGGCCCGCAACTAAGGGACTCTGTACAGATTATTGCCTCTCTAATAGATAAAACCAGGGTTAACTCCCGAATGTTTTCAATAATCTAAGAACCATATTCTTTAACCAACCGAGTGAACGACGCATCTCCATTTGCGACGCATCTTCCATTTTCTCATTCATGACTTTTTCCGCGCTAATGTGAACATGATAATAATAGTTAAAGAAAAAACTGAAAAAAACCGACGTCTAATACGCAATTTGTTTACTTTAATGATATTTATCCAGTTATTTTGTTATAAAAACCAAAGTACTGAACCGATTTTGGTAAAAATTATAAGGGACCACTTCTGAAGTAAGAACCTCCTTCTTTTTGGATGTCGGTTAAAAACCTAATGGGTAACCAATAGACTAATTACTCTCGACAAGAAAGAACCAACCATGGACAGATTTAAGGAGTATAAATTTATTGTTTCCGGAAGCCTAGTCGGGAGACCGTCTGACTTGCGATCCGCAAGTCCTGGGTTCGAATCCCGCGGCATTCACCTCTGTCTTTTCGAAGTTATGTGCGTATTGTTCATTGCCTCCAAGTTCAAACGGTGAAGGAAAACATCGTGAGGAAGCCTACATGTCTGAGAGTTCTCAATGATCTTGAAGATGTGTTAAGTCTGCCAACCCGCACTTGGCCAGCGTGGCAGACTATGGCCTAATGAGAAGAGGGCCCGTTCTCAGCAGTGAGACAGTTTGTAAAAACTTGAAAGCACATTATTATAATTTGAACTTAAATTCTGTGAGTGTGTTTAAGCTGACTCAGTTGTTCGTAGTTGACATATTTAGTTCCCCTGGTCTGCAGTATCCTAGTCTGCCCGCTCGACGCCGACGCTCTGCCAGATACGCAATATCGGCCGAAATAACTACTTTGTTAGTATACCCTTTGGGTCCCTGCGGTGACTTCCCATATTATTGTGCCATATAACTATTTACACACTTAATTATTTAGTAAAGATTATTTTATATTTTAATGGGAAATATTTTTCTACACACTTGTAGACAGGATTTTTTTTTACAAATATTGGTGGACATTTTACTTGTAACAACAGGTGGGTCGAATGTTAAGACTTTCGAAAGGATTTCACAGTTAAGTTGCTTGTGAACTCGCGGAAATGTTATTTTTATAGATAAACATTATTGGTCATTAAAATTATATTATAGTAAATGTTAACATATTGTTCGTTTTTTTTTTGGTTAGAATAACAAATATACTCGTAAGTATACAACGTCTGCATGAGTTATATGCATTATTCTAAGACTGACGCTTAATAAAGTAGGTCATTCAAAAGTAAATTTAATAATATTTTATCCAAAAATATGTATCAAATGTAAACGAAACAAATACGGTCTTTGTTACCAAATAGATACCTAAAAGTAATTTAAAAAAAATAAACTGACTTCAAACTGAAAAAAAAGAAATAACTCGAAGAAAACTTAGTTTATGATAGCTTAGGGCCTGACACCGACCTCAAAAATAGTTGGTTTTCTTCGAGTTATTTCTTTCTTTTCAGTTTGAAGTCTGTTTAATTTTTTTTAATTACTTTTATTTATTCCTTTTAATAATAGTATTTACTCGTTTTGTTTGAAATTAAAAATAGTATTCAGAATACAGGTCGAATTGATAACCTCCTTTTTTGAAGTCGGTTAAAAGTCGGTTAGTAACGGTCATCAAAGCTCATCACCGCTCATGTCACTGTCTATCAAACAATTGAAATATAAGGTATAGACACTGCTCTGCAGTTGCGATGAAAGAAGTGACTATTCAAAAGTACATATCTTGAAAACTACTGAACCTATTTTGATAAAACTTACAGTGACTCCTAAGTTGAAAGATACTTTATTCAATAAAAAAAGAAAATTTTGAAATCCGACTTCTACTTTCTGCGTAATGCGTGGACAAGCATACAAACACACAAACATAGACATAGACATAGACATAAATTTATTGTGACAAAAAACATACAACACAAAATAAATATCATTCAAAAAAAATATATAAATCATACACAAAATACTTATATAACATGTTTTTGTCACAAACGTAATACACTTATGAAATTTGGCACACATGTTTAGAAGCTGGTATAGACTAACATACAAAAATTGTGCAATTCTGACAATATTACAAACATACAGATCGAATTGATAACCTCCTTTTTTTTGGAAGTCGCATAATAAAAACTAATAATACGTCACAATCATTATAATTTCTGCTTGAGATAGTAAGTTATAATTTTCTTCTTTATTTGTATGTTCTTCGTTTTATTTTACACATGTTTTGTGTTATATCACAATAAAGTACATGTTTATTGTCTAAGATTTTCATAGAACGCGTACAAAGAATAACTATGCCAGTCCTAGTAAGTATTTGAATTCATAGTCACTATGTTACTAGATAACAACAATTATAATACAAAGTTGACTAGCATTAACAAGTCGGTAAGGTTCGAAGGCCGAGTGGCGGCCTCCGCAGCCGGATGCGGCACCTGACCGGACCGGGCGCGGCGCCGGCGGATAACCGGCTGGTCGCCGGCTAATTGAGTGATCCGGTCATCTCCGTACCAGGCACAAGTACCACGTTGATCACGTGAGCTTATTGACAGGTGTAATAGATAGACTAACTACAAATATATAGGATTCAAACTTTAGCAAGAGTTTTGATTTATAAGTTTTTATTTTTAAATACTCAGCCAATGGGGTCTAAAAGTTCTCGAGTGGAGACCATGCTCCGGCAAGCGCAGCGTAAGAAGACCAACCATAAGGTGGCCAGAAGAGTTCATGCAAGTGACAGAAAGACGCTGGAAACAGGCCCAGCGGCAACCGACATTTTTAAAAATCCATGTGGAAGGCCTATGTAAAGCAGTGGACTTCTTGTGACTGATATGATGATGATAATTTTTAAATATTGAAATCAAGTAAAACATTTAACAATGTTACTGTTTTACAACCGCAATCTACGCACCGGCAAGCGCCGCGTAGGAAGACCAGCCACGAGATGGGCATATGACCTCATACAAGTGGCGGGAAGACGCTGGATACAAGCCACGCTCCAATCGGGCTTTTTGGAAATCCATGGGGGAGGCCTATATCCAGCAGTGAACTTCTTATGGCTGAGATGATGAACCGCAATCTACATCTCCTTGCTAATATGAATCCTAATTAAAAGTCAGAGCATATAGTTATCTTTGTCTTTTCGTACCGATCTAGCTGAACTTCCAAAAAAGGTAATGGTTATAATTTTATAATAAGCTCTTCACCTGCGTTGAAATATGAATCAATTTGCGAGGTGCAGAATGATTTTTGTTTTTGCAATTAATATTAACTGTTATTAGGTTAACGTTATGTTGTATCTATTTAGTAACTTGACGTCACGTACGTAACACATATATATATTTTATTTTGACAATTTTATATATATATTTTTAGGGTTCCGTACCTCAAAAGGGAAAAACGGAACCCTTATAGGATTACTTTGTTGTCCGTCTGTCTGTCTGTCTGTCTGTCCGTCTATCTGGGTGTCAAGATCTTTATCTCGGGAACGCGTGAAGGTATCGAGTTGAAATTATAACCATATGTGCAGATCCATAGTCTCTTGCTGCAGAGGAAAAATAAAATTTCTTAGTTTTCGTAAAAAAAGTTACTGCTGAATATGTCATAAAAAACGAACATTACACACAAACGCACATCAAAACCTATGGGGTACTTCCCGTTGACCTATAACTATGAAATTTGGCAAGAAGCATTGTGTTAGAGTACACATATAGGAAAAAAAACGAAAACTAGACATTTTTAATTTAGTCACAAAAAATAGAGTCTTTATGCAAGGAATAAGGGCCCAAATTTTAAAGTGAATTAACGGTATCATGTGGGGTATTTTATTAAAGAGCTTCATTAGCAAAAGCTAAAACAGGTTTTTAAATATTTTTACGATGTATATTTTTCGGTTTATGAAGGAAAATATAAAAAAAAAATATTTCCCCCTTTTATTTAGTTTGTACGGAACCCTCGAGTCTGACTCGCACTTGTCCGGTTTTTTTAAAGATGGCGTTCACTATCTTATCTAAATTACACAATTCGATATTATCATTCAATTCTCAGAATTATCTAGAAAATGTACATCCATACCCCTCCATCCAACAAGCAACTAAAAGAGTAATCACAGTGGAAATTAAAGTATAGGACCCCTTAGGAGTTTGAAGCAGAGGGTCCTAGGTCAAACTCCCCGAAAGACTACTGAATTCCATCACACTTCTGATAATACGTAAAAAAAAATATCCAACTATCGTAGAGTTCTGGAAACAACACGCTGTCGTTTTCAGAAACCAGTATAGATTGCGGCGACGGGGTGGTGTGGCCAGGGTAGGGCGGTGAATGTCAGGGCAGGCGGCGGCGGCGGCGCGGACGGACAAACAGGACAACCAGCGGCGGCAAACACACCTGCGGAGTTCATTTGGATTGCACGCAAAATCTCTACCTCGTTGGTCGTACGTACACTCAGCTTCACCAATAAGTTATACGTTACTGTGATAGCTTTAATTTGTTCTTCTTCTTCGTCGTATTGATGATCCTGTTTAAGCTAGTAGGCATTTATACTGTTGTCTCCCAGTATTTGGTTCCAGTGACCCCGCAGGGTGAAGCACTATAAGATCCTGTGTTGTGCAAGATTTGTTTATACCTATATTGCTTTGTCTTAATTATGATAAAAACTCAAAACTTATTACCAATGAGAGGTGTACTTTTATAGTTCATGAGTTAGCCATATAAACACACATGCTCGGCAGCACAACTTACCCAACGACATGATACATGCATAAAATCACGCCTGTTTTACTTTACGGGACAATACACTAAAGATCCTGAAGCCGTTGCCACCACATTTGACCATGGTTAGAGAGTTAAATGATAGGGAGAGGGTATTCATATTAAATTTATTCGTAATTTGTAATTTACACGTCAATACTTAATAACTATATGGTTTTCAATGTAAATAAATTGGTATTAGAGGTTAGACGTAATATGTCAATATTATGTCCATCCATTGCAGTAAAAGAAGTCAGCTTGTCGGCCACATATATGCCAACTTGCACCATATAACTCACATAATGATATGGCTAATAATGAGAATAGCAAAGGTGTGGAAAGCTTTTCGCTTTAAGAATCGCTTTATTCATTTTTTACTTTGCTAGAAACAAAGTGTCATCTTCTTCGATACGGCATAGAATCTGATTCCTAGACGGAGCTTGCAAGAGGTGGGACATTCTTGAATAGTACGGTTTATAAGAACGTTTGAAGAACAGTAATTTGAAAACCTGGACCAAAACACTCAAATTCAAGCAAACAGATCTCAAGTTCTACTGTACGTTATGTAGGGTCAATATACTCAACATTACTACAGCACTTATAATAGGGTCTCTAAGAGCGAGTTTTGCTTATCGAGCCACACCAGGGTTCATTATATAAAACACTATTTTAGAATCCCTGTCCTAGGATTTGATGAGAGGAGTGTAACTAGTTGTCACAGCTGAGTGTACGTAGAAGCCGGCCACTAATTGGCTGCGTTGTTTGATTCCGTCGACTAAGGTTAGTCATAGTCATGACTCAGTAGTTCTTAATATAGTGCTCGCTAACTTAGTACTGCACGTTTACTGCAAAGCTCAGCATTTGAGGGCTCTCGCATGCCCATTTATGAAAAAAATAATTAGAAAGGTTTGAAGATAATTTACTGAGCTTGGAAATTGGGTTATTTCACTAAAAATTCATATAAATAAGCTTCAAAGATATTTTCTGCATCAATACTGCGTTCTTAATATAAAATTAAATTTCTCTTTGGTATTAGCTAGTGCTTGAATATAAAATGTATTCTTAATCAAAATAATCTAAGATAAGTAACCTACATAATAGAAGAACGATAATAATTGATTTTCTTCGAGTATTTTGGTGTCGTCCATGACTCCCAGAAGAATAGCTATATAGCCTTAAAATTTCCAAAAAAACATCACCTATTTCTCTTATTTGTATAAAGTGTGTATTATTTCATTAAACTGTATTTACCTACTCAGGGCAAATCAGAATAATCATAGCTATCGCTAAGTAACTATTATTATATAACAAGTAAGTATTATGTTTAAAAGAAAAAACATATTATCTGACTGTAAAAGAACGAGTTTTTCAGTCTACTTACGATTTCGTTACGCTTGATACACTGTTGAGTGTACGTTTTTGTGAGAAAGTATGCGTAAGTCGCTACAGAAAGTTACAAATGAAATGTTTGCCCTTTAGAATAACCCTAGTAAAATAATTTATTATTTACGAAAAAGTTCGTCGGATGTTACAAAAAAGAACATTTTTATTTATTTTTGTGCGAGTTATTATTATTATTACAAAAATATACTTAGTTCAGGAAGCGAAGATAAATCTAACGACATCTCACAAATCAAAATCGGTGAAGCCGTTTAGGCTGTAATCGATCACATATAGTGTTTCTATATGTGATCGATTACAGCCTAAACGGCTTACATACATAATTATATAGCCACAAACATACATACATTCGAAAAACAATCTTTCTTCTTGTGCAGTCGGATAATAAGATAACTTTTAAAGGTTAACTGACAAAGCTTAATAATAATTGGGACAAATTTCAACTTAGTCCCCGCTGTTTGGAGAAAGAGCCTCCTACTGGGAACAAATATGAGTATAACACACTTGTATCAGCAGGGTTAGTCACGATCACGAACCTCCGTACATTGAATTCCCCCTTCACTGACACGTTACGTGTGCATACATGTACCAACCTTGTAGCATGATTCAGAAAGGCACTCAATCCGAACTACATTTCAAAAGTGAAAGGTTTTATTACACGTGTACTTATATTATGCAGTATCTAAATTATCGGTAAGTCTGTATGTAGCAGTCGTGGCCGAGCGGTTAAGGCGTCTGACTAGAAATCAGATTCCCTCTGGGAGCGTAGGTTCGAATCCTACCGACTGCGGACTTTTTTTTATTAAGCTGCTGTCAGAGAACTTGAGGTCTTATTACATAGGGCTGGAGTAAAGCAAAAACAAAATATAACTTAGAATCAATATAAATATTGACAAATTATAGACGGAAAAACTAAAACCCAAATACGTACTATTTACGTTAAGTATTATTATTATCGAATATTATTTTAATTACATACTATTTTATTTACGAAATAAAATTACACATAATTTTAACCTTGACGATTTTTCTCTTTTGATACGAAACATTTAAAAAAAAGAAATTATGTATACTTAAATTTAAAAATACAGACTTAAATAGTACTACTAAACCAAGAAAATAGGGCCACGAATTCTGTGTAACAAACATCTGCTATACTGAATGTATGCTGGTGTTCCTCATATAGTATATTAAAGAGTGTAAACGTATTCATTGTCATCCTACTTGCCAAATCGGATGAATCAATTTGAAATAAACCATTATTTTTAATAGACTTAAAAAAAAGAGGAGGTTATCAATTTGTAGCGTATATATATGTCACAGTTAAGACCCGTTTTTAGATATAACGCGTTTTCCCTAGTTAGAACTAGTTTTCACTAAATGCCTTTGTTGAAACTAGAATTAACTAATGTTAGGTTAGGGTTTTTTTTTTTTTGGGAGGAGGGGAGTAGGGAAACAGAGGGGCTAATGGGTTACTCACACACTGTTTCCCTTGGATAAGGATAGGATAATGGGGAGGAAAAAGGGAAGAGGGTAGGGGGGGAGTGTGGGGGGGGGGGTATGGTTAGGTTAGGTTAAGTTAGTAACAACTAGTTTTAACTGAAAATCAAAAATATTTGTGGTAAATTCTAGTTTTCACTAGTTAATTCTAGTTTCAACAAAGGCATTTAGTGAAAACTAGTTCTAACTAGGGAAAACGCGTTATATCTAAAAACGGGTTTTAACTGTAACATATATATATATTTGTACACGAATTACTCCGTCATTCGTGGACCAATTTTTGTGTTTATTGAATTGGTGTAGGTATAGGGAGAGCTCCCAAATTGGTCCCATAATTATTTTATAAACATAGCTTAAAAATAACTAAAAGCTTAAACTTTGCGAATAATCTCTAAAAATATGAATATTTTCATGGGATGCCTGAGTGAAGTACTTCAGATTATACGATCGCAGAGTTCCACCTACATGTTTTTATTTGCAAGAGTGTCACATGTTGAGGATTATCGTATAAACATCTGCACAGTTTCTAATCTTTGAAGACGAAGCATTTGACATTCAATGACAAATCTCATTCTTGATAGAAGAAATAAAACCGAGTGCGAGTCGGACTCGCGCACAAAGGGTTCCGTACCATTAGGTATATATATAAAAACAGCAAAAAATCACGTTTGTTGTATGGGAGCTCTGCTTAAATATTAATTTTATTTTAATTTAATTATTTATTTTTAAAGTAAAAAATATAACTCAATATTCTGTGAATATTTCAATTGTCTACCTGTTGCCGTTATCAATATCGAGCAAAAACGACCAAAAAAACACGTTTATTGTATGGGAGACTCCTTGAATATTTATTTTATTCTGTTTTTTTTTTAGTATTTGTTGTTATAGCGGTAACAGAAATACATCATCTGTGAAAATTTCAACTGCCTAACTATCCCGGTTCATGAGATATAGCCTGGTGACAGATGGACGAACGGACAGACAGCGAAGTTTTAATAATAGGGTCCCATTTTTACCTTTTGGGTACGCAACCCTAAAGACGAACGGGTAAAGAGATGCGTTTATTCCGGTAGTCCCCCATTTCCGTGTTCATTGCTTTGCTTAGTTTGGGCTAGACGGTGTTGTGTGAAATGTCCACAAATATTTATATTTATATTTATTTATATCAAAATAACTAAACTAAAATCATCCAAATAAATTTATTCCGTATTTTAAAGTCTGGTTATTCAGTTTTTTAAACGTTTAAAATAATTATTACAAAATAAAAATAAAATACTAGTTTTGAAGGATCAAATTGCTTTTGACGTCGTTGTATCTACATATAGTTCTGGTCGTGCCATTAACAGAAAGCTACCTATATGCAGCAAACGAAAAGGTAACTGGTAAAGCTGCAGACTTCCTTCTGCAAATGTTCGGGTATGCTTTGACAGCAGTCCCGGTGCGAACAGCAAGCCCGTACGCTGCCATTCCTCGCACAAAAGATGCAAATCCGAGTTCCAGCTTTGATCCAACCTGCACTAAGTAATTCGTAGTAATTTTTCATCTAGATTCCATAGTAGGTACAAGCTTTACTTAACTTAGTTTGGGCTAGATGGTGTTGTGTGAAATGTCCACCAATATTTGTTTATTTTTTTTATTGCATAACTATGTTTACAGAAATGTTAGTAATTACAATAATTTTTAATGCTAACTTATATTATAAATACATACGTGATTACAACTACTTAAGTGTCAAATAGCCCCCCACGTAATGCTCCCTGGCCAAACGTGCCCATTACACTGGCGGCGTTACCACGTTGGATGGCAAGGGAGACGTGTTGCATCAAAAACCACCCAGACCGAGGGTCGCATCCCTTCTCCTTCAGGCGCTGTCCCAGGTTTTGAATCAGCTTTTTGGCCTCATCACTCCACGGTCCCGCCGTTTCCACGGCGAACGCGACAAATTCGTACGCTGGGCCCAGACCAGCGTACTTGAGATGCTTGGCCTTCGCTGCTATCTCAGCTCCTGCACCGGCAGTCTGTTGAGTTGCTCGGATGTGGCACGACGCGAATGTGCTCACGCATGTGGCGTCCCAGACGAGACATCTGCCCTTTTGCCAGGGTACTAGTGTGAGTCCGTCCGGTCGCTTACCATCCGAGCGAGACAAGCCTGGGGGTTCCAATACGCACGGCACTCCTGCGGAAACGAAGGCTTTCCTGATAACCTCGTTTAAGGCGTGGTGTCTAGGTCTTCTGCCGGCACATCGAATGCAGCTAAGTCCGTGGTGGCCGTTTGCCTCAACTCTCGCACCGCAGATGCATGTGTGAGGTTCAGACACTGTACATCCGATTCTAAGCGCGGCCGCCACCCTTAAAGAGTCATCGTCCAGGAGCGTGCCCATGTTTGGAGATGGTAAGGCATGCAACCAGGCGCCTGACTCTGGCTTGATGGCCGCGTTTAGACGGGCTAGATCAGCTCCCGAACTTGCTTCACGCAGCTGTGTAAAGATGGTCTTAGAGGTAATGTCGTCCCATCCTCTCTGTCTGTCTGGTTTGTCTGGCGGACCAGCACCTGCACACTGAGCCGACCATTCACTTAAAGCCTCCGGAGCGTATGGAATACGAGTCATGTCCCCAAAATTGGGTAGAATGTGAGAGACAAGATTCGTGACCCCATGTGCGGAAGCTAGGAAGGAGGAAAGACCACACTCGTGTAACCGGCGTACTCCTAGTCCACCGAACCGAACAGGCAAGCTAGCCTGACACCACTGTGACTCGCTCAACTTGATGTTGAGAGTTTCTTCCAGGATATGTTTTAATGTGATGTCAAATTGTTGCACTTCGTCAGAGCATTTCCATGTTGGAGCTGTTCTTATGACGTAAGTCATTTTAGGCATGGCGAAGCAGCTTCTTAGGAGAGTTAGCGAGACGTGTGCTGGAAGAAACTTTAAGTGATTTCCGAGTGATCTCAGGATTTGCGTTTTGGACGTCAAGCACTCTGATACTCCCTCGGCGCAAATGGGAGCTCCTAGGAGATGTAGCGACTCCTGTTCCACAACTTTGAGCCCAGGAATGAGAGATGCGAATGTCGGCCCCGATTCAGCGGCAGACGGGCTACAAGCAAAAAACTCGCATTTAGTGGTATTTACCTCTAAACCGAGTTCCTTTAAAGCAGGGAAAAGAGACCTGACATCTCTCTCTACTATCTCCGGGCTTCCACCTATGGTGCCATCGTCCAAATACCAGACGTTAAGTGGGGATTTCAGAGACGTGATGGCCTTGTGGATGGCCATGCTGAAAATAAGTGGGCCCAAAGGATCCCCCTGCTGTGCCCCTACCTGAGACAGAATGCAATTGTTGTTAAATGAAAGCCTGCTCGGCGATGAGTAGCATTGTCTCAGAAAGGGGTATATAGTAGGTGTTAGATTTCGGACCTCTTCTAGCATTGCGTTTCTGCTGACGCTGTTGAATGCGTTGCGGATGTCTAGTTTAAGTAGGACATCGTCGCTACCTTCGCGCATGACGAAAGCTCGTGTGGCATGAATTGCTGCCTCGCAACCGAGAGGGGTACCGAAACCTACTTGGTGTGGCTGTAGATAGGCTGCCATGTTGTTTCTAACAGCCTGGCAGCAGAGCTTAGCCACGAGACGCCTGATGGTACTACCTACCGCGATAGGTCTGATTCCCCCATCTTTTTTTTTGAGGGCACAGAGGGAACCCCCGTAGAGGACAGAGCATATTTCTGGGTTTAAATGTCCTTCCAACAAGAAATTGCATAGCCTCGTCAGGGACTCCTGTAGCTTCGGACCGTTGTCGCCGGCGGATGGAGAAATCAGCTCTTTAAGGTGCTCTGGGCGTAAGCCGTCGAGACCGGGAGCTGACCCACGATGAAAGGAATTAATTGCCTTTACAACGTCTTCGGCTGTTACGGTCAGGCAAGGCGTCAAGGGGTCAGCCGCTGGGGGGATCTGTGGGGGGAGTACGGGCCCGGGGTGTTTTTCCTTAAGGGCCGCCAGAGTAGCCTCGTTTGAGGGGGCGAATGTGCAGTCGGAAGTAAGTAGGCGAGCTGCACCCCTAAGGTCCCCCTCGTAGACTTTTGCTTGCGCAGCTCTATGGATGGAGGGCGATGTTCTCGGCGAGCATTCAGCCTGTAGGTCTAGCTGGCTGTCTCCTGTAATATTTGCCTTGACCTTAGTTGTGAGAGATTTTTCGCCTCCATCGTCTGGTATCCTTAAGAACGTGAAAGCGAAGGAAAGTAGTGTTATCCAGTCTTCCGTGGCATTAGACTGGGTACACTTATTAATAACCGACGCTAACTTGCCAGCCGCCAAACATCTTGCGCCTTTAGGAACGTGTCTGAGAACACGGACCTTCGTTTTGAGCGCGGGTAGGTCTTCTAGGCAAATGCCTGTCTGGGCCCTGGGTACCGCTCTCGGTGCGCTTGACGTTATGGGCTGAGGACACCCGAGATTTGGTGATTCGACGTCTCTGTGCATGCGTCCTATGTGCACTCGGAGGCCATGTGGTACCGCGTATAGTTTTGCGAGATTAGTACAGTAAGGGCAAGGTGCGCGCTCAGAACTTGACATTACGGGGAACTACTACTAATTGCTAGACTTAGCTAATTAAATAACAGTAAATAAGCAATAACAATTGTAAAAAAAGTAGTAACAAAGATAAAAGTCAAAATATAAATAACAAATAAAAAGTTTACGGTTACAATTAAGCCTTGAAGCAGAGTGGTGCCCTCTGTGAGATTTCCGCTCTTTCTTGTGTGAGCCCGTGCTACTATGGGTCCAAGACGAAATTTCCGTGGGCACAGTATATTGAACCGACATAGGTTAATGCCTCGTTCGGAGAAGAGATGGCGTGCCCCGAGAGTTTTTGTTGTGCTCCGCTGCAGTTCATCTGGCGAGTAACATGTGCCATGATGACTCACCGCTCACCCGCTCCGACGATGTTCAAGTGGTGAGGCCGCTGCGCGTCGCGCCGACGCGAGGGCTCGAGCGGCTACCTGGCGGGGGTTCCCAGCGGTGGGTCTTCACGTACGATGCTACGATGATGTGTTGTAATTGAATATTAAAAACGGATTTGCTGATAATTCAGCCAAATTAATACTTATTTTATTGAAAGAACTTTCACTAGCACCAGGATTCTGAGGGCTTCAAAACTGTGTCACTTCCAACTTCACTATGCAACTTTTTATTGGTGATTTCGAATATTTTACGCGGAGCGAACGTAAGTGATGCTACCGCTTCGACAGCGGTATAGTTGTTTGTTTATTTATTATTTATTTATTTATTTTGAAAGTATGCCTTGAATCTCGAGTTACATCGATACTTCGAATTCATAATGGTGAGAGTACAGTTATTGCGCAACGCATATCTGAATGTAAATTTTGACGATCTTTTCGTAGATTTATTTCCTCCAGTTACAAAATGCTTTGATAGTGTAGATATGCACACTGTAACAAACATAGAAAAAAACTTACAATTCAAAATGCGCAATAAGTAACATAAAAAAAACAATCGATTTAGAAATCGGTTAAAAATAGAGATTATGACAAATCACCTAATTATTTGATAAGTATAAATAACAATAATAATTAATCCAATGTTCGGACCGCGAGCGCGGCACCGGCCGCTCCCCAGCGACACCCGCTACCTCCTCTCACACGAGGCTGCCTCCTGGTCACACCTACATACTTACAGGAATCCCGCTGACTAGAGTCCGGGATCACTCAATTATCCGTGGCGTCCGTTCCTTCCGATTCCAATTAGCCGCCGATCCCATTCCGCCTTTTTGAACAATTATAGGAAAAGTGAGAAAGCTCTTCGGAAAGATTAGGAATATTTTACTGCCGATTGCTCGGAGAAATGTTCGGGAAACTATTCCCGAACTGGAGATTGGGAAGAACGTCGGCTTTTATGTTATTGGAAATTATGGTCGTGTTGTTACGTCTAGCTGTAGTTTTGATTATATTTTACTTTGTAAAAACAAATCAAATTAAAAATTAAGAAATCTTAGGATAATTTTTTACTAACAAAGTAAAAATTAAATATATAATTGCAATTAAAACAGGCACCAAATGCCAGTGTCAATGCTATGCAGCAAAAGTACTATGTGATATGTACGAGTATATGATCGGTTACGCTATATATATATGGTTGGACACTAAGGTTGGACATCTCACGGAGAAAAAGTAAAAAAAAAAGTATTGCGATAATGTCGGACCTACTTTGTTTACTTTTTACACGAACTTTCAAATTTTTGTAAAACCTACATTTGTAAAGAGATTTGTAACAAAAATATCCTAATTCCAACAGCTGACAAAAAGCGAAAGCAACTCTAACTTAATGTTAATTGTCTGTTTTTCCCTTTTAAAGACCAAACGGCTGAACCGATCGTTATGAAATTTAGTATTCACAAAGATACATGATCTTGATCATGCTCGTGGTATACACACAACATAGTAATAAGTTACTTAAATTAA
Organism: Lycia hirtaria; assembly: GCA_947563715.1. Lineage (NCBI taxonomy): Eukaryota > Metazoa > Arthropoda > Insecta > Lepidoptera > Geometridae > Lycia > Lycia hirtaria. The sequence goes on from OX387379.1 coordinate 45,551,306, forward strand.
AACAAAATAATCTTCCCGTAACAATAAGTATGACGGGATAGGAATGACAAAGGTCACGGAGTGGAGCTAATAATTAATAAAAAAAGATACATGAGAATTTGATGATCGGTGTGTGCGCATCATATCACCGTCAGGTCAGTACCCGGGTGTTACCGCACGGCACACCTAGTGACATTATAAAATATTAGCTTCAGTTGATACATAATCAATGATTTTTCGCAATAGGAAAATGAGTAGAATAATGTAATAAAATTGTAGATAACGCGTCTTGCTAAGCCAGATTATGTGATCAGTGCACCTTTCCCGCGCGCCGCAGCCGCGTCCCTCCGCTCCGTGCGCTCCGTCGCACGCAGCACGCGCAGTTAGCAATCACTCCACTAATCACTCGCCTCATTTACATACGATTCATTTGTTTCTCGCCAATTGCCGCCCATTGTCGCGCACTAACTGTTATATCATCTGTGGCTCGTGTTTGATCGCGGGCCGCGGCCAGCGCGCGGCGCGGCGCCCGCCCGAGGCTCGTATTGGTTTTAGATGCCAAGTCAGACCTCATCACGTTGATTGGATCGCGACCGTTTCGACATGACGTCCATTTTGTACGGTAATTCGATATTCGATGTTTGAATTTCGAATGCTGTCACTCGCGGTCGCTGCGAGTGAACGGTCGATGATGTATTATGTGTTTTGTACTCACAGCAGTCGTGGCCGAGCGGTTAAGGCGTCTGACTAGAAATCAGATTCCCTCTGGGAGCGTAGGTTCGAATCCTACCGACTGCGGACTTTTTTATTTGTTAAAGTGATTTGTTATCAGATAAAATATTAGTTTTTGAATCGTAGCGAAAATGTTCATGTCTGTGGTGTTAATAGCAATATTACTTTCACTTGTTATATTTTTAGGATACCGTACCTCAAAAGAAAAAAACGGAACCCTTATAGGATCACTTTGTTGTCCGTCTGTCCATCTGTCTGTCCGTCCGTCCGTCCGTCCGGGTGTCAATACCTGTATCTCGGGAACGCGTGAAGGTATCGGGTTGAAATTAAAACCATATACGCAGTTTTTGAAAAAAAAAATTAACAGCCGAATATGTCGTAAAAACGCACATTTCGACACTCACAAGGGAATCAAAACCTTATGGGGTACTTCCCGTTGACATATAACTATGAAATTTGGCAAGAAGCGTTGTGTTATAGTACACATATAGGAAAAAATCCGAAAACTGGACATTTTTTATTTAATCACAAAAATTAGTGTCTTTATGCAAGGAATGAGGGTCCAAATTTTAAAGTTCTTTAACCGTATCATGTGAGGTATCATATGAAAGATCTTCATTAGCATAAGCTAAAACAGGTTTTTAAATATTTTTCTGATGTATATTTTTCGGCTTATAGGTTAAGAAGGAAAATATAAATGATTTCCTCCTTTTGTCTACTAGTTTGTACGGAACCCTCGGTGGGTGAGTCAGACTCGCACTTGTCCGGTTTTATTTTATATACGTACCTGTGATGGATGACAATATCAAGGTCCACGAACACAGAGGCGTTATCTCCGGCGTTACGCAACTTGTATTTCAATTTATGTAGATGCGGCCGGAGCCAGCCTCATTTTCAGGTTTTATTTCGGTCCGCAGCGGCGGCTCGCAAATGAGCCAATCCCGAATCTCCCACGTTAATACGGGCTCGGTACGCGGCCTACACTTACATAATTCCCGCAATAAACTCTATCAAATTATTTTAAAACGTCCTCAGCGGGATATCGGGCGGCCGCCCTCGCCGGGAATATTCCGGGCTTAGAGACACCAGCCCTTGCGAGGTTGCGACACTAAAAAAATAAATCGCGCTACCCTTTTGCCTTAGGAAAACGCGCTATATTTTTTCAAGCTTTGTTACATACACTGATTCAAGTAACGACATACTCGTTCTCATTGGAACCGCCGCCGGGATCTGTGAGTGCGCAGCTCTATTTTATTTCACTCCAGTGATTTATTGTGGTGAGACAATGGACCGACTCGCACTCGATTACCTGATGACATTATAGGTGACGTGTTGCTGTCCACAGCAAGCGATGGGTGACCGCGAGGTTTTGTCATATTTTACCCAAATGTTTACGAAAGAGAGTCATGTTTTCCGAGTGTACGAGTATAGACATGTAAAATGTTTTTAGGGTTCCGTACCTCAAAAGAAAAAAAACGGAACCCTTATAGGATCACTTTATTGTCCGTCTGTCTGTCTGTCTGTCCGTCTGTCCGTCTGTCCGGGTGTCAAGACCTTTATCTCGGGAACGCGTAAACGTATCGTGTTGAAATTAAAACGATATACGCAGATCCATAGTCTCTTGCTGCAGAAAAAAAACTCAGTTTTCTTAAAAAAAAGTTACAGCCGAATATGTCGTAAAAAACCCAAATTTCGATACTCACAAGGGAATCAAAACCTATGGGGTACTTCCCGTTGACTTGAACTATAAAATTTGGCAAGAAGCATTGTGTTAGAGTACACATATAGGAAAAAATCCGAAAACTGGTTTTTTTTTATATAATCACAACAAATAGTGCAAGGAATGAGGGTCCAAATTTTAAAGTTCTTTAACCGTATCATGTGGAGCATCAGATGAAAGAGCTTCATTAGCATAAGCTAAAACAGGTTTTTATATATTTTTACGATGTATATTTTTCGGTTTATGAAGGAAAATAATAAAAAATATATGATTTCCCCTTTTATCTACTAGTTTGTATGGAACTCTCGGTGGGCGAGTCTCTTGTGTGACTTGTCCGGTTTTCTTTTATTATACATAAAAGAAAACCGGACAAGTACCACTTCGAATTTAAGCAGCTTGACAAATAAAAATTGATGAGCGAGGTATGTTTACCCCCTTCATAAATAGACTACTACTGACTTTGCAGCTCAGTTGGTAGTAAGTCTGTCCTCTCTCTGATCTATACAGATTATAGTTCCATTCGCTTCTAATATAAGGGTTCCTTGTTGACTACCGAACCCTAAAAAAGGAGCCGAAGATTTCGCTTTACGAATTAACATAATGTATATTACCTTTTACGATATATTACATTATATATAATATAAAATATTATCTTCACATATTCAAGAACCTCGTTCATGCACATTATCCCTCCTCATGCCAAATTGGTATCAATATGTTTTTTTTTTGATTATATATATTTTATTAAATTTATGTCGTATATACGAGTATGTATGTGTATATATTAAGTTTTCTATAAATATGTTTGATACAATTATATTATTTAATATGTACTGTAGACCACAACCTCCTTTTCATAATTGCTAGATCCCCGATACAGCCTAGGTTGTCTGGAGGAAATCGCTCTATGCGATAAGGTGGGTTGTACTTTAAATTATGTTTATGATCTATCTTTAAGTTATTCTATATGGATGTACAATAAAGTTATTTTATTCTATACAAACTTATAACAGCAGAGTACATTCCCTAAACATTATAGCAAAGGTGATTAATAAACTGTAGGCAGACTACGCGAGTTCTATAAATATATTAACGATAGTTTTCTATTGATACTGACCTTTGAAAGTCCCGCGATTCCGTGATCTAGTCCAATTGAACAACGCGACGGTACCAATTAGATCCGTTAGCTGTTTCACTAAGTTTTAATTTGCATTTCAGTTTGTTTCATTGGTTTTTGACTCGTCCGTGTTGTAAAGAATTGTTTGTAAGGTTTATTTCTCTTTCGCTCCGCCGTAGAAGAGGAAATCATAAATCTGATAAAACTGTGAGTGGGACGCGCTCTCATTCGTATCGAGCTGTAACCTGCAGTGTAGCTTTAATTTAACTTGCAACGTTTGTATGTAAGTTTCAACATTTTAAACCAATTTTCAGCCACTAAGTTGCTTTCCTAACAATCGAGTTGAAATTTGTCTTAACTCTTACTGATGCAAGTTCGGTGACAAAACAATATACATACTATGTTTTCTCACCAAACTTACTTATTTTCTGTACCATACCAGAATTGATCTGATCAGATCTCTACTCTACTCTGCTCTGCTCTGCTCTGCTCTACTCTACTCTATAAATCGTTGGTTTGGATGCCTCTATGAACCTTTCTTTCTTTATTTGTTTTTTTGGCAATATTTTTTTTGGAAATTTTAACTTTTTTTAAATTAAATAAATAAATCCACCGTTTCAGATTATAGAGCCGCAGATGTTACATTTCTCTTTGCAAAAGGGACAATTGTTGCGGGTTCTATCATTAACATCTGCACTTTTATTATCTTCGAACGTGAAGTATTTGACAATCGGTGACAAAACTAATTCTTGACATGGAAAAGCGAGCGCGGATGACATTCGTATTTTGAAAAAAGTGTATAACCATGAAGAATTTAGTAAGCTTGAAAAGCCTTTTTGCAACACTCGTCTAATGTGTGTTAAAAACAGGACAAGTGCGAGTCAGACTCGCCCACCGTGGGTTCCGTACAAACTGGTAGATAAAAGCGGGAAATTATATATTTTCCTTCATAAACCGAAAAATATACACTGTAAAAATCTTCCTTGCATTTTATTTACATTCCATTTTTTTATTCAATTAGAAATGTACAGTTTCCGGTTTTTTATATTTAAATATAACTTTTTTATCTTTAATATGACAACGCTTTTTGCCATATTTCACAGTTTTATGTCAACGGGAAGTACCCCATAGGTTTTCATTCCCTTGCCAGTGTCGAAATATACGTTTTTTGTGACATATATTATTCGGCTGTAACTTTTTTTTTATGAAACTGAGAATTTTGTTTTTCTTTCTGTAGCAAGAGACTATGAATCTGAGTTTAATTTTAGTTCCCGAGATACAAGGTCTTGACAGACGGACGGACGGACAGACGGACAACAAAATTATCCTCTACGGATTCCGTTTTTTCCCTTTGAGGTACGGAACCCTAAAAATCGAAATCGAGTCAGTTGTTCAGTTTTTTATAAACTATTATACTTAAACAAACTATCTTCAGCGAGATTTTAATTTCCATTTCTGTTTTACGAGAGCAAAGATACAGTAAGCATGCAGTATTAATTAGAGTGCAGCGGCCAGCTACAGCAGGCACCAGTCAACAGCGCACTGTAGGCTCAGCTTGGCTCCAGGACCTTCCTCTCCACTCCCCCGTTATTTGAGCAGCAACTTAATGAGTCCTTTTGAACTCCTTTTGTTTGAGTTTTCCGAACAGACGTGACGGCGCTCGGCGCTCGGTTTGCTGCCTCGTCGCACGGTAATTACCAATAAGGGGGAGAGGGGGGGTGTTATGCTCAATTACTTCTGGTTTGGAACTCCGAGCCTCCATAGACAGAAGTTCTACATGCCGTTTGATTTTGAATGGCACTAATTTGAAGGAACTTCTGAAATGACGCCGATCTACAATCTATCGGCGACTATGCTACATTAACTTTACTGAATTAGCACGATCTCGAATTAACGTTGGAAAGAATTTATCGGAAATGGTTAATAAAGTAAAGTAAAAGTGTACATAATAGTTTGTTCAATGTATTTTTAGGTATTTGTTCACACATTACATAACACCAATGAAGATGAAAACATAACCCTCCTTCTTACGCAGTCGGATAAAAAACATCATAGAGGTGCATTTCTAGAAGATCTAATCTAGACAATGTAACTAAAAATGTGAAATCAGGCGATTTTATTGGTTCTAGTTGAGACGCATCCTTACATATTTACTTTAAAATCTTTCGTAATTTCGAAAAAAAAACAAGATCGAACTTAACAATCATGGTTGTAGGAGGTAGGGCCTAATATAGGGAGGTATAATAATAATATTTGTATTAATATATATAATACACATAATTCCAATGTATAGGTACACATACCATAATGGTGCAATAAATGATTTTTTGACTTTGATATATTAGCTAAATAATATAATTATATATTATTGTATTTAAACATAAATAGTCATAAAATAACTGAACAAGTGCGAGTCAGACAAAGAAATGTACAGAATTAAGAATGTACAGTTTTCGTTTTTTTTTTTTTCCTTTAAGTATGTGTATTTTATGACAATGCTTCTTGCCAAATTTCACAGTTATAGGTCAACGTGGTTTGATTTTTTTGTGAGTGTTGAAATATGCGGGTTTTGCGACATAAATATGCCTGTAACTTTTTACAACAACTAAGAAGTTTGATTTTTTCACAGCTGCAAGAGACTACAGATCTGCGTAATATATGGTTTTAATTTCAACTCGATACCTCCACGCGTTCCCAAGATATCAGGTCTTGATAGACGGACAGACGGACAACAAAGTGATCCCATAAGGGTTCCGTTTTTTTTCTTTGAAGTACGGTACCCTAAAAATTGTTTTAGCTGGCTTACTATAACGCGATACATTTTTATTAACGTATTTATTTTTATTTGAATACTTAAGCTTCTACTTTGTGAGTATACAAAGACAAGCTCTCTAGAGTAATTTACAAGTGATGAAAACTACTACAGTATTATGAAAAGAAACGCCTGCGCGGAAATAACGACAATATATTATTCTAGAACATAGAGATAGATAACAAGAGCCGCTATCTCGTACATCTCTTCACGACGCTTACGAGTTTTGTTTGACGGTTGGCAGCTCTGTATCGATCCATAGATTAGCGCATGCAGATAAGACAAAGCTTTTATGCCTACCACGCTGTATTAAGATTTTAATATATTTTCTGTAATTTCTCGGGTCGAGTCCGGTCCTTTATAGTGCAAATAAAAATAAAATAAAAATACACTATCAGGATATGTCCTATTTATACCAAATGGATATATAAATTAATTGATGTAGCTTCCAACTAGACTACAAAAAAAAAAAAAAAATTACGATCGGGTCAGGAGTTTAGAGACTACGCGGGGCCGTCAAACTTACACTCTTACAAACTTTACTATACTAACTGCGCGCCATGGTTTCACCCGCGTAATAATGAAAAACAATAGCAGCTGATAAACAAATATGGAAGGAGGGAAGAGAGGCCTGTACTCAGCAATGGAAAGACGTTGGCTGATATAATAACAATAATAATGATGATGATGACAAAATGTAGCATACTTAGATTCCTACTTCAGATTTTAAAGTAAAGTATCTCTGTGCCGAATTTTATAACGATTGGGCCACATGTTTAGCCGTGACAAGGTAACAAGCAGACAGATATATTCTTGAGTTTACAAAGCTAGAGTGAATAAACATCTTCAGGTGACTTAGTGATAAATCGTAGTCAAACACTATAAGACAAGATTACTATCCGTTAAGACGAATCATACAAGCCCAAACTCGATGGAATTATGTCGTTTTATTACGGAGTTCCTATGGCCACCTTCCAGTTTCATCATCAGATCAGCTCCATGTCATCATAATATTGCATTATCACGCGATATACATATGTGTGCAAAATTTCAGCTCAATTGGAAACCGGGAAGTGGGTCACACTTAACTTTCAATAGTTGATTACAGACAGACAGACATCCGGACAGGTGAAACTAAATAAAAGCTTGTAAAAATATTCTCATTAGAAAAATAAATATCACTTTACATAAACTTCTGACCGTTTTAGTCTATGTCAAAGGACGCATGATGCAATATCATGGCGGCTGATAAATGTTTTTTTAGTTAATTAATAATAAATAATAATAATGCGAATAATAATAATGGGAAGTTATTCCTTTGCACTTCGATGTGTTTCTTGAGTTGTTTGTACAATATCGCAACACGCACCACGGCATTTTCCACTGATTTTAGTAAAAATATCGGTAACAACACCTCAGTCACAACAGCGAAGTTCAACTGAGTGAATTGTAGCTATATAACCACAATTGAGTGTAATAATGTAGCTATGAGGGGTATCTACTCTTAGAAGAAATAGAAAGCCTTTTCTGATGCCACGTAGCGCTTCCAGCGCATGTTAGCGCGCTGCACTCCAGCGCTTGTACCTTTGATCTATTGTCGTCTGTCTAAACTACGCTCTTAAGAGTATTTTAACTAGGTGTCATCATGAGATGTTGGCTGATATTTTTCAGATAGGTGACATGTAGTTTCGTGTTATTGTCATAAACATATTAATGTGCCGACTTCGAAATAGGAGGGGATATCCATTAGGGGAGTGACAGTAGGTTACAGGATAACACTGACAATGAAAGTCAAAATATTTAATATTTGAGACATTTCATTTTTTTTTCTACACTAATGAGTTCATACCTTTGTGTTCCCATGTATTTATTATACATTGAAAGGATACAATTTCAGATTGGTCTCATAGACATTTACTTAATCAAAATCGGTTGATTAGTTTGGTTCTTACAATAAAATAACTAACTGAAAAAAAACACATCAATTTAACAAAAAGAAAACTCAATCATAAGGATATATAATCATAACCAATCTTATTCGAGTAAAAACCTATTCAAGACGTCGTTTGTGTAGGTTAAGAAAATCAACGAATACAATCTCTGCATTAATATTACCAGCTTATCTATCAAATGTCTATCGTACCTACCACACTATTTTAATGGGCATTTTAATTTCCATAGGCAATAATTGTAATATAACGGGCATTATAATAAATATAAATATAATACTTGTTATTCAAAATCCTTTTTAAATCTGTAGAATCGTCTATCTGTCGGCTGTAGGAGTATCCGTCAAAAGGCAATAAAAACAATATAAATCCCGTAGAATGATCCGAGCACAGAGCGCGCGGGGCGAGGACGCGCGGCACGCGGGGGGTGCATGGCGCGAACCGAACTGGCGGGATCAGCAAGTTTAATTGCTGCCTACCCGCATTAACCCTTGCCAATTCGGAGATAACTGCGTGCCACGACACGGCTTCTCGTGAACGTGGCGACTACTTCAAACAATGCACTCGCCTCTGTCTGGGCTTTCACTTATTTTTCATTTTCGCTAAGTATATATATGTATTGAGCTCTGTAGGAAGAGCGCGGGAGTAATTCGAGAGGATAAGGTGTCTGTCTGTTCTACGTTTAAATTGAAGTGTCTTTTAAACAGCAATATAGCTTTTGGATCTATTCTTAATAAAAATGTTACAAACATACATAGGTAGATATGAATAAGATTGTTTGTGATGATGTTTTGTTTCAGGCGAAATCGCAAACCCAGCGGAGGTACATAGTAAGTATATCGTAAGCCGTGTCTTGCTGTACGAAGACTATTCTTTAAAGTTCGCCAATGGCTCACGGGCGGAGACAATCTCTGTCAATTATCTCGAGCTTAGTGCTTGCGGCTCGAGTTTCGAGTTGCCTCCATTTTGCAGCGGGATCCGATTCTAATTGTCCGGCTCTCCGCTTGATGGATCGGAGGCTGCGAGGCCCGCAATAACGCACTACCCCCATACTACATACACTACACAACACACTCACTACACATCTGAAAACACCTACATCTGCCTAGAATAGTAATTAGCTAGTGTGCGAAGTCCACAATCATAAAGATCTTGCTACGCCCCACTGCTACGTTTCACTGTCTCCACATATATTATTTTTTACGGATAAAAAGTGGCCTTTGTATTATTCCTGGGTACTTATAAGCTATCTCCACTACAAATTTATTTTAAATCCATTGAACAGTTCTAGCTTCATAAAGTGACAGATTGCGAACTTTCTTATTTATAATAGATTTTTACTCTGAGACCAAATTGAAAAGGTTAGCACATGCACAACTATTATATTTCGACGAAATAAATGAAACAGCAGATTTCAAATGTGATAACATTCTAAAAGCTATTCATTTATTTATCATGGATGAATGTAGGTTCAGTGTCTGGCTGTTTACTAAATAATTACTAAAAATATTTACAAACAAATATACTTAGATATATTTATTTTATTAGCCATCTGGTTCCCATAGTACAAGCTTTACTTAGTTTGGGGCTAGATGGCGTTGTGTGAAAAATGTCCTCCAATATTATTTATGTACATATTATAATGAATATCAATAAACATTAACGCTATAAAGTATTTCCATCAGTGTCACTGTAAAAAACTCAAGAGTGGAGTCTGTATAATATAAGTTACTCTATGAATGGAGTCAAGTTACGTTCATTCATGTTGATGTAAATCATGCGACTAATAATGGAACATGTCCTACTTTACACATATTCTGTGCGATTTGTCTGCGTTTTTCATTTTTAAAGACACCTAAATGAAAAACGCAGACAAATCGCACAGAATATGTGTAAAGTAGGACATGTTCCATCCGTTATTTTGTTTTTTCATAATAATGAATTAGTGATTAACAATGAATCTTATATATTTTATTCGGCTTCAAAGGAGCAAATTCTTAATTTTACTGAGGTGAGGAGTGCTTTTTAACTTGTAAGATTTACTTAATTTTAGTTTTGTTAGACAATATTAAATAGTGAGCCAGAGATAGTGTTCTAATAACTCAGTGAACCATGCATCTAGATTCAATAGACTATTAATCAGTTTCAGTAAATACGTATTTATAGGTACCTACTATAGTCAACGTCTCATTCCTGGTTTGGTTTAGCATTATAAAAGCTGTTAGACTATCTTGACTTGAACCTTGCTTATTCCGTCTGCCCTTCAACTAGTCTAAGGTAAATCGGTGTCAGCTTCCGTACACGTGAGTAGGTCCACCGTCCACCCCTACAGACCGGATGTTCACTACCGGCCCGTTTACGTTAATTCTTTAAGCCCGGGGTCGGGTGGCTCTCACTCTCTCTCTCTCTCTTTCTCTCTCGATCCTTAACTCAAACCTTTTAATTTTAACTTTAAAAGCTGAAGTTGCTGCCTATAGATAGCATGAATCCTATTTGAACCCTAAACATAGTAAAGCAATACAATATAATTTGTTTGTAGGATAACTTAAACCAAAAAAATATTCAAATATCTAGTGAATTTGATTTTATCTACTAGCTTGTACGGAATCGTCGGTGGGCGAGTCTGACTCTGACTCTCTGACTCTGATCTGCGTATATGGTTCTAATTTCAACTCGATACCTTCACGCATTCCCGAGATAAAGGTCTTGACACCCGACGGAAGGACAGACGGACAACAAAGTGATCCTATAAGGGTTTCGTTTTTTCCTATTGAGGTACGGAACCCTAAAAAAACAGTAAAACAATAATAGCCTTTCGCAGAGAATGTAATCTATACCTATAATAAAACTGTAACGAAGTCGCGTCTGTACATTGAAGATAAAATTAAGAAAAAATCATTTTTTGATTATATGAAAGCAGCAGAATCCAAAAATATAGTTTTTAAAATTTTTGTCTGTCTGTCTGTCTGTCTGTCTGTCTGTCTGTCTGTATGTCCGCTATAGGCTCTTAAAGTACTGAGTATTTTAACATTCTGTTATATTAAACGCGTTCTCTAAGGTTCTGCGGAGGACATAGGCTTTGTTTCATCAAAATCGGTTTAGAAATAGCAGAGTTATTCCAATAAATAACTTCGATGGAATGATAAATAAGCAATCTGCTGTTACCTGTAGTTCGACAAAAAAATAAGAGATGACTTAAAACGCGCAAACAAGATACTCCAGAATTTGGTAATAGTTCTACGAGTATTTTAACCGACTTCAAAAAAGGAGGTCATAAATTCGTAGCGTATAGGTATATTTTTTAACCAACTTCAAAAAAAAAGAGGTTATCAATTCGACCTGTATGTTTGTAATATTGTCAGAACTGCACAGTTTTTGTATATGTTAGTCTATACCTGTCTGTATGTTTGTCCACGTATTACGCAGAAACTAGAAGTCGTATTGCAATAAATATTTCTATATATTATTATTGATAAAGTAGCTCTCAACTTAGGAGTCACCGTAAGTTTGATTAAATTCGGTTCAGTAGTTTTCAAGATACGGACTTTTTAATTAAGAATCAAAGTAACGAGATCTAATGAAGACAAATATTATAAGAAATTCAGACATAAACTTTCTTCAAATTTGCCAAACAAATGTTATTTGGCTGTTTCCTTGGTATTGTACCATCACGATTAATGAAATTGAAAAGATGGAGATGAAATTGAACGATTTATTTTAAGGTGACAAATGCAGTATGGCCAAATAGTTTTAGCCTACCTGTAGGCCGAATAAAAATAATCAAGTTGACAATGATAGCTTAAGTAATAACATATTATCAAATTCGAACAGAATTTCACACCCGTTTCATACATTTCGAGTGAAATCAAAATTTGAAATTATCTTCTATAGATTTATATAGATTTTTTCTCTATAAAAAATCACGCTATCAATATACAGTATAGCGTTCTATTCTCTTTTTTACCAACTTAAAAAAATCGGCCAAGTGCGAGTCGGACTCGCGCACGAAGGGTTCCATACTATCATCTATAATAGAAAATCACGTTTGTTGTAGGTATACTAATTTTTAGTCTGCTTTAATACGAAAAAAACACGTTTATTGTATGGGGACCCCCCTTAATATTTTTTTTTAATTTTTAGTATTTATTGTTATAGCGGCAACGGAAATACATCATTTGTGAAAATTTCAGCTTTCTAGCTATCACGGTTTATGAGATACAGCCTGGAGACAGACAGCGAAGTCTCAGTAATAGGGTCCCGTTTTTACCCTTTGGGTACGGAACCCTAAAAAGGAGGTTATCAATTCGACCTGTATGTATGTAATATTGTCAGAACTGCACAGTTTTTGAATATGTTAGTCTATACCAGCTTCTAAACATGTGTGCCAAATTTCATAAGTGTTTGTATTTTTGTATATTTGTATGTTTGTCCACGTATTACGCAGAAACTAGAAGTCATATTGCAAAAAATATTTTTAAAATATTGCATAGCTTCTATCGCGGGCCTTGAGCGTGGAAGCCGAATTCAGAAATTCCGTAACGAAAATAACCTAACGCAGTAACGCCGATACAATCAATGCCACCTAGAGGCGATTTGCAAAACTAAAGAGACAAGCGTGATATTTCAAAAAGTCATTAAAAGTCCTGCTATTCATCGATAGATGGCAAAACTAAAAACTAAAAAGTATCACCGCTGTGCCGGTCGGAGTGGGGGGTGTTAGGAATACTGCATAAATAAAATAAATAAATAATTATAATTACATAAGTTGATAAAAAATGCTATGCAATAGCTTTACCGCGGCAGTCTCCGATTGCCACACGTCTTTTTTTATTGAATAAAGTACCTCTCAACTTAGGAATCACTGTAATTTTTTATCAAAATCGGTGTAGTAGTTTTCAAGATATGGACTATTTATTTCTATAATAAGAGTGTTTCAACGACGCTATACAAACAAACTACTGGGCGGATTTAGTTTAAAAAAAAAAGAGTAAAAACAATTCATCATCATCATCATCTCAGCCATAAAAAGTCCACTGCTGGACATAGGCCTCCCCTATGGATTTCCAAAAAGACCGATTGGAAGCGGCTTGCATCCAGCGTCTTCCTGCCACTTGTATGAGATCATCTGCCCATCTCGTGGCTGGTCTTCCTACGCTGCGCTTGCCGGTACGTGGTCTCCACTCGAGAACCTTTCGGCCCTTTCGGAAAAACAATTAAAAATTAATAAATAAAAGTAATTAAAAAAAAAAAAAAACAGACTCCAAAACAATCTAATGAACTTAAAAGGGAGAAATAACAAGAAAAAAATCAAAAATGACGCAGTTAATATTATGACGCAGTTAATTTTAATGTCAGCTGTATCGTCATTAGAAGAAACCTAATGAAAAAGTCTTACGGTTTTTTTTTTTTCAATTTTAAGGAAATAGACACGCGTGCGAAGCCGCGAGTAAATGCTAGTTAAAAATAAAACAGTTGTACTTGTGTTATTTTGAACATTAATGCTATGAAAATGGTGGTGTTTTATTCATTAGGTGTTCGATCAAGTGCGTGAGTGTGGGTAAGTGAAATAAAGCAGTGAAACGTGTGATTTTACGTTGTCGGCAAAACTCCTAGAAACTTCAAGTAAAGTCGCCATCATTTTACTGAGGCAAGACTTAAATTTGAAAACGACTGTTTACGTGACTTAGACTGTGACTAGAACACTATATAACTTGTATTATTCAAGAAACTTGAAAATATTCCAATACTTGACACTGGCAAATCTCTAATCGCGGGGTCTAATACTTACAAAAAAGAAGAAGAACCCATCAATAAGTAAATGATTCTCTAATAGAATTATAACATACGACGGAACATAATTATAACCAAACATCGCATGTTTTGTTTGTATATGTTCACGGAAGTTTCCTCGGAGTTATATCGGCCGCCTCCAGAGGGCGCTCGCCAAACATTACCGATATAATATTAATAATAAAAATCACCTTCTCGGAGGCAAACTGGAAGGAATCACTCAGCCCGAGGGACCATCAATATATTCCTTATCTGGCCCCTCAGGAACACAACCCGAGGACACACTCGCGCTGGTTGGTCGAGTCACACCGAGGCCGAGTCGACGCTTTCATTGGCTGCAGTGACTTTCATTAGTTTTCCAACTGTTTCTTTTTATGTGTGCGCCTTGAAAACAAGACCTGATACGTTATCTACACAAAACAAAACAAAAAACATAATGTTAAAAGGACATTGAACCATATTCCTATTATTACTCGTAAATATATATGTGCGCCTTGAAAATAAGACCTAATACATTATCTACACAAAACAAAACAAAAAAACAAATTATTAAAAAAAAACCGGACAAATGCGAGTCAGACTCGGCCACCGAGGGTTCCGTATAAACTAAATAAAAGGGGGGAAATCATATATTTTTTATATTTTCCTTCATAAGCCGAAAAATATACATCGTAAAAATATTTAACACATTCCTTGCTCACCACTCGGATCCGAGTAGGGGCTATAGTAGCGGCGCCTCCCACTTGGATCCGAGCGAGTGAACGTTTGAGGCAGCCCTCATTCCTTGTATACACTATGTTTTTGTGATTAAATAAAAAATGTCCAGTTTTCAGATTTTTTCCTATATGTGTACTCTATTCTAACACAATACTTCTTGCCAAATTTCAAAGTTCTAGGTCAACGGGAAGTACCCCATAAGTTTGATTTCTCTGTGAGTGTCGAAATGTGCGTTTTTTTACGACATATTCGGCTGTAACTATTTTTTTTACGAAAACTGAGAAATTTTATTTTTCTTTCTGCAGCAAGATACAATGAATCTCCGTATAAGGTCTTAATTTCAACTCGATACCATCACGCGTTCCCGAGATAAAGGTCTTGACACCCGGACAGACGGACGGACAGACGGACAACAAAGTGATCCTATAAGGGTTCCATTTTTCCTATCGAGGTACGGAACCCTAAAAACAGAACCATATTCCTATTATTACTCGTACCTATAAATGATAAATAGCATGACATCCAAGTCATGTCTAAGCAATAAGGCACAGTGACAAAACTACACTGAACATCACATCTCACGTATTTGTGTCACCAGCCTTATTGCTCTCTGCGCCGTGAAAAAATGTGAGTCTCGTTCTAGTAATTTTTCAACACGTTTTTGGAGTTTAATAAGGTTCCTCGCAGACGGAGACGGGAGGTAATCGTCGAGGTGTAAGTCTTCCGTCTTCTTAAGTAGGAAGTGTAGCGAATTAAAAAACTTAAAGAATGAGCTCGCAACTCGACCGGGTCACCAATTAAACTCGCCGAAAGAAACTCCCGAGAGTTAGCATCTGCCGGCTTGAAATATCACTTCTGAATTTTTACAAGTTTGCGTTCAAAGCGCAGAGATGGCCTCGGAATACGGAATCGAGTTGAAATAGAACAACCGAATATATTATTCACGGATAAAACAAGTACGGCCGCTATTTATAACCACCCTGGCACCTTCTCAGAGTTTGAAGAGATTAAATAAAAGTGGAACAAAAAGTTGGAGGCTCGCAGCGGCAACCGCGGTCGCGGTACACGGTAACTCGGCAGCCGCGGGCGAGCGAGCGGCGTGCGGGGACCGCGGGGCGAGCAGGCACCAGGGTGTGAGGGGTACGCGGGGCGCGGAGAGTTCGTGAGCCCCATCACATGTATCAACACTGTTTCAAACTTTTAAACTTCTTTGAATTCTGCTCGAGCTGGAAAAATGTTCAGATTTATATGGAGCTCGGCCTGCGAGCGCGAGCTCACTGTGGCACGGGAACATTTCGAGATTTTATCTAGAATTTATGAATAAGTATGTCTGAACGTGTATATAATTATTATGTTTCTATGTCGAGTGTGTGTGTTTCGTCAAATTATTGAACACTACAAAACAATACAAACTAGTTGTAGTCGTAACACCTAACTAAGCAGGTTGCTGCGGTAGTAGAGCGGTACGGGAGAGGTGATATGTTGAATACCCGTAAATTGTTCCCGCTACATTCTACCAGTGCTGGCCACTGCTGGCCACTGCAGGCCAGTGCTGACTGCTGGCACATTATTTGTTATGCGTTATGATATGACTGTCTCTAGATCCTACTGTTGTCGAGGTAAATATTGGAATGCAACTTCATACACATTCAATACGGTAGACTGACAACAAGCTGTCAAAAATTACAAAAATCGTTGGATATGGATAACACGAGACCAATGGAGAGTTGTTGGAAGAGTTTTATGTTTATCAAAAAGTTTTGGTCACTGATATGACGAAACAAAGAAAACTGAAAATTACGAACACTAACGATAGAAAAGCTCTCTATGAATGTATCTGTCCACGTGTGTACAATATGTGGTCCCACTAGCAGTCTCAAGGTAAGAGGTGAGTTTATTGTAACAAATCTAAAGTTCCCAGCCAGCCGTGAATATAGCGCTGCAGCAATTGAATAAATCAAACACACTGGACGCTGAACGCTTCAACGCTGTCAGGGTACAAATACATGGTTATTTTTTTTTCTAAGATTTACCTTTATTGAATTTGAAGAGACAAAAGAAAAGAGACTGTTTTAAGCTCATCCATCTTTTATATATATCGATCTATCTATATATACATAATTATAATAAGACTGTAAAGGGTCAAAATTTGTACATTTAATATTTTTGTTTTTTTTTTATAGGAGGATGCATTAATATCGATACAGAAGCCAAAACAGTAATTTTTAAAATTGTTGTGTCTGTCTGTTTGCAGTTCTGCACCGTGTGTCCAATGGACGCTGAAACTATTGGACGGATTTGGCAAGACTTTACTATTTATATGTAGTTGCGGTCAGGCTTTAGTATATATTGGAGATCCTAACTTATAAGTACTATATAAGCTAATTAGTAACTCTATCGTACTGTTTACCTTTTCACGGCTGAACGGCTGAACTAATCGATATGAAATTTAGCACAGAGATTTTTTAGGACCTGGAGAAGGCCATAGACTATATTTTATCATTATCATCATCGTTACCGCTTTTCATCACTATGCGGGTGAAATCGCAGGGTGCAGCTAGTATGAATTATTTATTCAGTCGTTTTCCAATACTTTCTAGCACAATGCGAACTGATTGAAAAACTACGTTTAAAAATTAACGTCGGTTTCGAAGTTGTGAGCTAAATGGGTGTTAATTGTTGAGAGTTTCCAGCAGCTCCCGCGACTCCCGCGGCTCCCGCGACTCCCGCGGCTCCCGCCGCTCTCGGTAGGCACAACTTTGTCGGAGTTCTTAAATAGACGACGTCATAGGAAATCTTTAGCTGCGTTCGCAAGTTTTTTTTTCTACGAACGAAGTTTCAAAGTAAAACAAGCAGCTTTTGTTGTTCGTCTTACACTCGACAACAACAATAAAGTTAAATTGTTAAGAACGGATGTATACACGATAGACACGGGTATTTCTTCATTACTGTGAGTTTATAGATTATGAAACAAGTATCTATGTTAAAAGAAAAACAAAATAACCGACTGCAGGAAAGCAGTTTTTGCAGTCTATCTTACGATTTCGTTACGCTTGATACGCTGTTAAGTTTACGTTTTTTGTGAGAAAGTATGCATAAAATCGCTGCAAAAGATTCTAAATGTGCATTCTTTAGAATAATTCTGGTAAAACACTTGTTTATTACGAAAAAGTTCGTTGTACGTCACGAAAAAGCGCAGTTTTTTTATTTTTGAGAGACATGTATTATTATTGTTATAAAAAAATAAAGCCTGTGACATTTTTTTTTCATTCTGGAAAAGAAGACTAATCTAACGACACCTCGAACATTAAAATCGGTCAAGCTGCTTAGGCTGTAGGGCCTGTAGGCGATCATATTAGAAACACACATACATATCCACATACATATCCACATACATACATACACTCGAAAAACATAACCCTCCATCTTACGCAGTCGGGTAACTAGATATTTAAAAATTTGCAAACAAAACTAAAGTAAACTTATAAATCGAAATTATGAAAGTATCACAAGAAATCGATGATTTGTATATAAGCAATATGTGAAACAACGATATATCGCGATTTAACTTTACCTGAGAGATGGCGGCAACGAAGTCCATTCTTGTGCAGTACGCAACAGGAATGTGGATCGATATCGCTGAGTACGGATTTTTGGCATTTCAACGAGAAATGGGTGGTAATTCACCTATTTTCTGCTAGTCCTGTAGTGAAATGGAGAAGGTGGAATTAGGTCGTGAAGCTCTTGCGCACATTCCCCGAAGTGAATCATGTAGAAAATAGACAGACATGCTACTTTAGGGCGGTGCTCGAGACTAAGTAGCATCTTGGCAGTTAGTTTATCGTCACCGATTAACCTCACAGCTCGCCGGTCCACTGATTCTAAAGCTTCCAGCTGATACTTGGCTGATCCATCAAAAAGGTGGCAGCAGTACTCCATACACGATCGGACCTGTGCTTGATACAGATGAAGCAGTTGTCCCGGTGAGAAGTATCGCCTAACCTTATTAATGATGCCAAGCTTTTTACTAGCCAGTTTAGCCTTAGATTCAAGGTAGCCCTTAAAGTTCATTGTTGGGGTTAACGTGAGTCCCAGCAGTTCAAGACGGTCTGTCAATGAATGTTATAAGTTACTCATCTTCACTGACAGGACTTGGCTTCCCCCCTCCCTCTTCCCCTCCTTATCTTCCTCACCCCTCCCCCCTCCCCTCTCCCCTCTCCTTACCTTAAAGCACAATTATAATGTAACAGTTGTCGGTGATTTTTTTGAGGTATGAAATAGGTTTAATCCTGCTTTACCCGTTCCCGTAGGAATACCGGGATAAAAAGTATCTTATGCGTTAATCCAGATTATAAACTACCTGTGTGCCAAATTTCAGTCCCGTCAAGCCGTTTTATCGTGAAGAATATAACACAAACTTCGCATTTATATTATTAGTGTGAAGTGTGATGTGATTTATTAGCATTTCCTATTCCAAACTCCTATAAAACATATCTATACCTATAATAAAACTGTAACGAAGTCGTGTCTGTACATTGAAGATAAAATTAAGAAAAAATTTTTTTTTGAGTATATGAAAGCAGTAGAATCTAAAAATATAGTTTTTGAAATTTTTGTCTGTCTGTCTGTCTGTCTGTCTGTCTGTATGTCCGCTATAGGCTCTTAAAGTACTGAGTATTTTGACATGCTGTTATATAAAACGCGTTCTCTAAGGTTCCGTGGAGGTCATAGGCTTTGTTTCATCAAAATCGGTTTAGAAATAGCAGAGTTATTCCAATAAATAACTTCGATGGAATTATAAATAAGCAACTGCTGTGTCCGCGCGCGAGGCGAGCTCCGAGGAATCGGTGGCTGAGGAAGCGGGCGGGTGTGCGCCGCGCCCGACCGTCGCTTTATCTCACTCTAGCTCATTACGTCTACATTCCTTATCATTCCTCGGAGCTCGCGCGCGGACTGTACCTGTAGTTCGACAAAAAAATAAGAGATGGCTTAAAACGCGCAAACGAGATACTCCAGAATTTAGTAATAGTTCTACGACTATTTTAACCGAATTCAAAAAGGAGGTCATGAATTCGTAGCGTATATATTTTTTAACCGACTTCGAAAAAAGGAGGTTATCAATTCGACTTGTATGTTTGTAATATTGTCAGAACTGTACAGTTTTTGTATATATTAGTCTATACCAACTGCTGAACATGTGTGCCAAATTTCATAAGTGTATGTATGTTTGTATGTCTGTATGTCTGCATCTGTATGTTTGTCTACGTATTACGCAGAAACTAGAAGTCGTATTGCAAAAAATATTTTTATATAGGTATATATTGAATAAAGTAGCTCTCAACTTAGGAGTCACCGTAAGTTTGATTTAAATTGGTGCAGTAGTTTTCAAGATAATATGGACTTTTTTAACTAACCGACAAAAAAAAGGAGGTTATCAATTCAACCTGTATGTTTGTAACATTGTCAGAACTGCACAGTTTTTGTATATGTTAGTCTATACCAGCTTATTAACATGTGTGCCAAATTTCATAAGTGTATGTATGTCTGTAGGTATGTTTGTATGTTTGTACACGCAGAAACTAGAAGTCGTATTGCAAAAATTATTTCTATACATTGAATAAAGTATCTCTCAACTTAGGAGTCACCGTAAGTTTGATTAAAATTGGTTCAGTAGTTTTCAAGATATGGACATTTTAGTTTTAAAATATGAGCGTTTCAACGACGCTATCTAAGTATACAAACTACTGGGCGGATTTGAACGAAATTCGGTAGGTTTATCACACATACTATGTAAAAGGATCTGGCATACTTACATGATTAATTAAGTTTTAGGCGTTACAATAGTAGTGAAGTGTGTTCGAAAATTAAACGAATTTACCCAGTGAAGTTTTGTGAATACAATTTTTAATTTCAAACAAAACGAGCAAATACTATTAGAAATGAATACTTAAATAAAAGTAATTATTAAAACCGACTTCAAACTGAAAGGAGAGAAATAACACAAAGAAAATCAATACTGGGCGTCTACCTAAGTAGGTACGTAAACCAACTATTTTTGAGGTCGGTGTCTGTATAGGACTTAGTTGATGACAGTTTAGGTCCTGACACCAACCTCAAAAAATAGTTGGTACCTACTTTGGTAGACACCCAGTTTTGATTATTTTCGTATTATTTCTCCCTTTTCAGTTAATTTGATCGTTTTGAAGTCGTTTTTTTCAATTATTTTATATAAAAGTACATATAGTAGTGTACATACAGTAATTCAAGAAGAGAAAAAGAATAGCGAGATCAGAGGTAAAGAAAATGTAGTACTCTCTCTCTAATCAGAGGAAAGTGTTGAGCGACAAGCAACACGTTTAGCTTCTGTTCGTGTGCACAATTCAGAGGCCCACACTTTAGAGACTCTATTCCAAAAAGAAAAGCGTCTGTCCATCTGCTGATCGCGAGTGGCATTCTCTGTTTCGCGATGCGAGTCACAGACGATCACACAGCGATAGATTTGTCTCACAACCGACCGTGAGCGTCATACACTATCTCGCGAATCAAAACCAAGTATATAACAATCCTATTGACGTTACGTATGTACCTATTATGAGACAGTTAATTTTAATGTCAGTTGTAATTAGAAGAAACCTACACGCACAGCCGGTCTATGAAAAACCCTTACGGTTTTTTTTTTTATTTCAAGGCAATAGAGACACGCGTGCGAAGCCGCGAGTAAATGCTAGTTACTAAATAAAAAATAAGTAATATATATGTTCGTAATCACCGTTTAAAATTATTTATTTTGATACCACACTCGATGTATTTTGTAAACTTTTTTTTTGAGATTACTCTTTGCCGCCAAAAATCCTTAATTTTGTTGTTTTTTTTTAATTTTGATGTACCCAGTGTCAATCTCACGACTAAGACGAATCTATTGACACTACTCACATCAAAATCGTTCAAGCCGTTTAGGCTTGAACATAGCCCTCCTTCTTACGCAGTCGGGTAATGACTCTGAATTGATTATATCTATAGGTACCTACCGATACATCTATTTGTTCTGAATGGATTTTTATATATCCGGTTCTACTTTCATAAATATAATGTTTTAATTTACTTGCTATAAACTCGACAAATGGCAAATGTGCAATCATGATGCCAACATCAAGCAAAAAAAAAAAAAAACTACTTGCTTCTCTGTGATTTAGATCAAAGATTTAAATGTATCTTTGACATGCCCGGCGTCGACCTCTCGCGAGTAGACACGTCGCGTCTGTCAGGTGACGGCGTCGCTCCGTCACGTCATCGGCGTCATCACTTCTCGCGAGGAGGACATTTGTCCACCGTGGAGCCGATACTTATATAAGTCGTCCTGCGTACACACGACAACAATGCGTCGCGAAGCGAAAATATAGAAGCTATAGTATTACCACAGAAGGCTTGTAATACCTAAAACTATGTTGCCTTTTTCTCTACTCAAGCTAGCTGTGCGTACGCGTGAGCTGAGTTATCTGGGGGCACGACAGTGTTTCCACCAAGTCGAGCGAAAAAGCACAGTCTTACCATCTTTCTCTCGAAGTCATTCAGTATATTTCCCCCCTATAACATGTAGCTTCGTTGTGGATCAAATAGGTAGATCAGTACGCGACGAGGCGATGTTGTATCACATATCACACTCAACCTAATATTTAAAAAAAAAACAAGTTCGTGAATGTGGTAGCGAGAGTGTACGAATATATAAGTAATGGAAATAATTTGAAGGACGTTTCTTTCGAGTTGGGATTTCCTTCTGATTCTGATCCATTTTTTTATCATACTATGCTATGTAATATGATTAAAACCTACCAGAGACAGGAACTAAGCTTTGTAAAATTTCTCTGGCACATATTTTTTACTACAATAATATTATACTTTTAAATACTAAAAAAACCGACATCTGACCTGAAAGCACATCCTCTCAAATAAAGATATATTTTACCCGACTGCGTAAGAAGGTGGGTTATGTTTTTCATGTGTATATATGTATGTATAAGTTTATGTATGTTTTTAATGAGCGCTTACAGTCTAAACCGATTTTTATGTGCGAGGTGTCGTTACATATTTCTTTAGTTCCTGACTATTATATAGGCTATGTTTTTTGTAATTATAATAGTACGTCCCTCGCAAAAATACAAATAATTGTTTTATGGCAACCACCACTTATTACAAAAACGTTTATTGGAGGTTTTCTACGAACTTTTTGTGGTAAACAAGTGATTTTACTAGAAATATTTTGAAGAATCAACATCTAAAATCTTTTACAGTGATTTTACGCATACTTTCTCACAAAAAAAAAAATACTCAACAGCGTATCCAGTGTAATGAAATCGTAAGTTAGACTGCGAAAACGTCTTTTCTCTAGTCAGGTATTTAGTCATTATTTTAATATAGATATTTGTTGCACATCGGTTTATAAATGACATACTTATATACAGCGTAATTGAGAACATCTTCTTTTTTAAAACCGGTTAATAAACTTTCGGAAGAAAATTTTAGTTGTACCCTGAAACTAGCTGTAATCAGCGACTGTACTATGGATTTGTAATGGAGATAGCTTATCTACTTTTTAAATCGCCGAATTTTTTGTGATAACGGATCGCCTCGCGTCGCCTCGCCACTAGTCACTCACGTGGAGCAGCTGGTTACATGATAGACGCTGGTCTGGGACGATACTCACATGATAGATGCTGTTGACGAGAGTTCAATGGAGACCGAAGGTCTGATGGAAGGGCGTGCTTTCAGCCTCCTCTCTAACTACATACATAGATATACAGTGTACTGACACACACTTAGTAACGACTATTACTGTACCAAGTTTTTATTGCGTATGTTTTTGTAAAGCTGTTTGGAAACTTTTTATACTCTATATTAGGTACGCGTTGTCTATTTATGACTACTGATTTGATAGAAGCGATACTATGTTTTAAGATAGAGCAAAGAGTTCTTCTGAATTTCTTAAGGAAACCAGTACCCGTATTCAATATCATTTGGTTTCGGGAACGGGTCGAAAACTATATCTCCATCTCTGTCTTTCTGTATGAAAATAACAGAGATGAAGATACAGTTTTGTTGGAAGTGTCGAAAAAGCGCATTTTTAATTTTGTAAGAGTTGTATTATTATTATTACAAAAAGTGTAGCTTATGACACTCAAGGAGTAAAGACGAATCCACCTCACACATCAAAATCGGTCAAACCGTTCTGATTGTAGGAGGTAATAAAAGAAACATATATGTATACATACCCATATACATACACTCGAAAAACCTATCCCTCCTTCGCAGTCGGGTAAAAAGTTAAATATTTATCTATTGAACGATATATTTTTTCGTGTAAAAATACGTCCAATCTCATCCTAGGTAGGGAAACAAGTGTTGAGTAAACTGAAGAGCTGAGAACAAACAAGTTTCTCAGTAAAATAAAGCAAAGTTAGTCAAATCAGAACCCGGGCCGTCTTTCAACTATTCCTGCCTTATTAAAGTGCCGAAAGGACACTCGGAGCTCGTCGACGTCCAATAAACCAGGGGGGCTACTACAAACAATCTTATTCATTTCTATTATTTTTAAACCCTCCATTTGGGTGGACTAGACTGGACGAGGTATTTGTACAAGAAGACTCTCACCAGTCCGATTATGTTGCAATTAAATGCAATAATTTGGTTATGGAACTGATCTGATCTGATCATGAAAAAAGTATTAGATATTTCTAGTGGCATGCAGCAGTTTCGTTTATTTTTTCCATGGTGTTTAAAACACTTTTACTACTGCCAATATATGGAATACGTTTCCTGAATGGGTCTTTCCTAGTACCTAGATAATCGAGTGCCTTCAAATTTTTTCGGAGGTTTCTTTTTGGTAAGTGTGCTCCATCGTAGATCGCAACGGTCGCTTAACATCAGGTGAGTTAGCGGTCAAAGGCCCAGTAACAATTCTAAAATGAAAGCATAAACATAACCCTTGTACGGATAACAAAAACAAAAAAATGTGCAAATTAGTTTAAAATTATGGACTTCAAATGTACAATACAATACAAAAACACTTTATTGACACCTTAATAAAATAACATTAGGTACATAATTAAGGCGTTAGAAAGCTGTACCTTCATTGGAAGTCTAAGATTTCAAATTTATCGAGCATACATTTTGGTTTTCGTCTGAAAAACGTGATATTAGATTACTTTATTTAGGTATAACAGACTTCCTAAAAAACATGTTATCAGTTGGAATGTATATTATTTTGTATGTTTATTACGCGATTACTCCGACAATAATTACGAATTGTTTTGAGTTTTTTTTGTTTGGTAGGTAATACCTCAGAGGTAATCCGGTATAAATTTTAACAAAATCGGTTTAGTATTTTGGTTTTTATGATAAAATAACTAAAAAATGACATCCAAGTGAACGAATTGCTTGGTTTAAAGTCGGTTTTTACTGGTTTTTTTAACTATAATTATGGATACATAACTGTGTTTGTAGCTTTGGTTGATAAACCAACGCTACAAACACAAGTTACTTGGCATGGAGATGGCGATATATAGACAGTCCGCTTTCCCCGGGTATACAATAGGCAATATACGTCCGCTATAACTCCATTTGTACTAATTCACTTCAGACGTGTCAGTTGCGTATATAGTGTGTAAAAGGGCAGTGGTAGACCCCCTCGGCAAGCTATAACCCTGTCTACATTTCTACACTTTCTACACCCAATTTGTGAGTCTGGACGCTTGTAAAGTGCTGAATACACAGGATAAACTAGCTTTCTTTCGCACTTTCCTGTCGAGAGGTTTAAAGTTGCAGGAGCCAATCGTTCGCTGCTGCATTTAACACGCGGGCACAGTGATGGAACCGCTGAGGATACCTTGTTTGGTATGTTTTAATGCTAAGTTGGGATAGTTTCTTACGGTTTGTATTGTTATAATGTACTGTATATACAACTAATCTGTACTGGATTATTTTTATCAGCATAACAATTTTTAAGGTTGGGTTTAAAGTGTGCAGTTATCCCCCTCGCACATAATTTTTTTATAGGTACTTGTAAAATCATTGAGTGGGGGGATATTATCATAAAAGCGAGAGATGATTTTTGCTAAAAATAACATATTTTGTTACTACTCAGCCAAGTTAAATGGTCTAGGTATCGTAGAATTTTTCTTAAAACATTTTTTCCTAACTAAATAAACAAAATCATCTCTCACTTTCCTAATAAGTATTAAGTAATTTTATATGTTTGAAAATGTTGTGATCCGCGAGAGAGAATAGATAGTTGCGTGCTTTGCGCCCAATCTTAAAAAGCGTTATGTAAATATAAATTATATTAAATTTTATTACAATACAACTTTACTGAAGTTATATGTTTGCGTTTTCTTTTGGTGATTCGTGTAAAAATTTTAAACCCTCAAAATGTTTTAGATTAGCAATGCTGATTAGCGAGCGGATTTTTGATAGTGTATTTATTGTTTTACGACAAAGATGAGTAACGTTTCAATATGAAATATCATGTTTTATCAGATTTTCTACAGATCCAATTAGACAGCCAAGCACTGGAAGTCTATCACACAACCGACTGACCTACCGCTATCTTTACCTATATCAAAATATTACAGTTTTCCTTAGATCATCATCATCTCAGCCTCAAGAAGTCCACTGCTGGACATAGGCCTCCCCCATGGATTTCCAATAAGACTGGTTGCGCGCGGCCTGCATCCAGCGTCTTCCTGTCACTTGTATCATATCTTCTGCCACCAACAGTGACAATAATATTAATAGTAATATTACTGTTAGTTCTGTCCATCCAAAGACTGTCTGGAAGAAATCGCTTAAAACGACAAGGCCGCCATTTGTAAGTACTACTTTTTATTACATTAATGTTTATTTTTTAAGTTTCTTTTTAAGGTGTAGGTTTGCAAGGATATATTTTCAGATTTGACCTATAAAATTTTCATTAATTCAATTCGTAAAAAAACTCACATTTCAACACTCACAAGGGAATCAAAACCTATGGGGTAATTCCCGTTGACCTAGAACTATAAAATTTGGCAAGAAGCATTGTGTTATAGTACCTACACATATAGGAAAAAATCTGAAAACTGTTCATTTTTAATTTAATCATGAAAAATAGGGTCTTTAAGCGAGGAAGGAGGGTCCAAATTTTAAAGTGCTTTAACCGTTTCATGTGGGTACATATGAAAGATGTTCATTAGCACAAGCTAAAATAGGTTTTTAAATATTTTACTATGTATGTTTTTCGGTTTATGAAGGAAAATATATAATTTCCCCCTTTTATCTACTAGTTTGTACGGAACCCTCGGTGGGCGAGTCTGACTCGCACTTGTCCTGTTTTATTTTTATGTTTGTTGCCCAATAACTCCGTCATTTATAATTTTTTTTTTGAATGGACTTTCAGATTGGTCCCATTTATTACGCATTACGAAATCGAAAAAAAAACAAGTAAAACTTATTTTTTTTAATTATATTTTTTTTTACTTTTAATAAATTGTACTTGTATAGACATGGTAACAGTAGGTATGGTTCTAAAGTTATGACAGATTGAGTTCAGAGGCTGAATTATGCTCCCGATGACATCATTAGGGTTCCGAACTCGAAAGAATACCTACAATAATGTTGTTCTACAAAGAACAATAACATAAAATAACACAATATGTAATATTAGTACCGCCTGTATGTTATTTACTAAACCAGAATAATATAGACCGATGTGGACGAAACAATATGAACACCTATACAAACATTATTTTCTTTTGTCAGTAAACATACCAGCTACACCAAAACTATCGTCTACAGCTGAACAAATAGAAAAATCAACCCTTTGTTGCCCTTTTAGAGCTAGGTTCTAGGGATCGAGGCTACATGGGAAAGCTTCTGGAAACTACGCAAGTAGTCAGCTGTGTCGACTAGTGTCGACTGTGGGCGGCTAGAGTCTTGTACAAGTACTCGTATTCAACTACTAATAGGAGTAATCGAGGCGTGGGTTCCAGTTCCAACATTGGGTTTTGGCTTTATTTGTTAGAAAATCATATTGAGGAAATTATTACATTATTTTGGTATAATTTTAGACAACCATACGTAACATATTTTTTGTTTTTTTTTTTTGAATCTCACTTGCCGGAATCAGTTTTATAATCTTACCTCCGCGGTTTCATACTTGGAGGAAACAGTTTCATACCTACTAGCATAACTTATCGAGTTATAGTCGATCAACTTCAAATATTTACTTAGACAAGTCAAAAATGTATATTTCATATAAATTAACATAATTCTACTCATATGTTCAAGAGACCTTGTTTTAAGGTCACATAAATTATGTTATGTAACTACAGAACCCTGCATTGCTCGTGACACGACACGCACTTGGCCATTTTTTTAGATTCGATTTATTATATCTGTAAATTTGTTATTGCTTGCATTAAAATTATGAAATGAATGAAACAACAGGTGAGTAAGATTATCCATGAATCCTTAGGTACAACGTTACCGATGCTTGTATTGCATATCTAGACGGCACGTGGCTCTACATTCGAGGGGCAGCATTTATATAATGTTGCCCACTTCAGAAGATATTGGTGGAGTTGAGTGAGTCACATCGTACATTAAGTGAGCTATGTAGACGTCTAGGAATGCCAGCTCAGCTCAGTGTCGCGCTGGAGATATCTGAGTGAGGTCGCCGCGGGTATTCCGAGTAAACAGTTTATTGTTGTTCTGCTCTAAGTGGAACATATTGCGGGTATTATTTTAAGAGAAAGCTTTTCAGTGAGCGTGTAAGTTTAAGTGGGCGACGATCTAGCGACGGCGATCATGGTTGACCTCTGAGCGGGCGACGATCTAGCGACGGCGATCATGGTTGACCTCTGAGCGGGCGCACTAGCATTTACACAGATTGTTTCTAATTCTGTGAAGTTTTTTAGCAAACAAGGCATTGTACATTGTAGTCCTCCTCCTACACTCCTCTACTCTTCCCTATTTACTATATTTTGTATATAAATAAATATATTATTTACATTCACTTGTAAAACGTTTGGGGAGATGTAGCTCAAAAGTAATTTTAAAGTTTAAGTGGCTTTATTACTAACGACTAAACATTATTCAATTTACATAAATGTATTATAACTCCCAAATTCCCAAGTGTCAACCACTTTTAGATTATTCATAATAAAAAAATATTACTTGAAATTTTACTAAGCCTAAAGAGTTCGTAGATCTAACTAACATAAACAAAGTTTATTAAAACTATCAGACTACACACTAACTTCAGTACTGTGACCATACAATCACCATGTCTTTGTATTTGAAAATTTATCTACATTAGCATACCACAAGTGCTGTCATGCTCTAGCCCAATTATTTCATTTACATTAAATATTTTTATTACATGGATGGGCTAGTGAAAACTACCCGTCTACATTCCAGTTAAATATTAAATCAAATGGGTATCATAATGACCACTTAAGAAAACCTGATCATTATAAGTTAACTCCCGCAAGTCCGTGGAATAAAGGAGTTAGTAACAGATAGCCATAACCGTTACAATAACGGTAACGACGCTTCCGTCGAACGTTATAAAATCGAAGCACCGCCGCCGCCGCCCTGCGAGCGCCGGCCGTTGGGCGCTAGGCGGCGGCGGCGGCGGCGGCGGCGGGCGCCCAGGGCGCCTCGCTCCGGGAATCACAGCCGTATTCATTCCAATATAGAAAGACATCAACTAGCAATTACTTCTTGGAATGGGAATGTCGAGAAGTAAATTCATGAATGAAATTGACTTCCAGATAAGTATTCATACTTATTATTTGTAGAAATATGTTATTTATAAGTTTTTGTGTTAGTGTTAGCATCATTATCGTCATCAACCCATAAATGATATCTGGTGGTCTGCTCTGTGATAATTATATTCATCTCTATGTTTTGCCCATCATCTCCTTATCTCTTGATTGTTGATCAGCTCTAATTTCGCCAATAACTCTGGGCTACTATCATTGCAGTACTCGATCTGCCGTCACCAGGTTTACATGCTCCGGGCAACTTCATTTTAGGCTACGTACAATATCCATGACTTCGGTGCGACAGTTATATTACAGTGTCCCTCACACATTTTGTTACTTCAGGGCCTACCTCAACTCCAAAGCTAAACTAGCTAGCAAAAAACTCAGCATCCTCAATAAAGTTACTTCTCACTAGGACAGTTTCTCCATAAATACCGAGCCTACCGTCTGTGGAGTATTGCTGCCATTTTTCGTCAGACCAGAAGAAAGCTAGCTGAAAGCTTTGGAATCGGTTGAAAAGCAAGCCGAGATGTTAATTGTTGATGAAAAGCTTGTGAAAAGTTCCTTAGTCTCGAGCATCGCTGCAAAGTAGCATGTCTGGTCTTCTATCAGGTCCATTTAGGCGAGTGAGCGCAAGAGCTTCACGACCTTATTCCACCTGCCCCATTCCATTACAGGCCAAGCAGATGGTTGGTATATTACCACCATCTATTTCGCAATGAAATGTCCAAAATACATGCTTAACGATTTCGGTTTATAGTTTTGGTACGTAGTGGACAAGAGTTGAACTTCCTACCACCTCTATTTCCTGAGCACTATTATAGTGGAATTTTCAAGACTAAAGTAAATAAATGTCTTCTAGATCGAATGACATATAAATTAAATAATAATATTGTATTAATAATATAAAATTGTAATAGCGCGCCTCTGATTTGTACGCCTCATCAGGCATAACATGAAGGTCTATAAAACCTAATATGAGTACAGTAGTTTACCTTATCTAATTTGTTTAATGTTAATTATTGCTTTATTTTAATTATATAAAATACTAATTATTGTACATATTTCACTTTAGGTTAGCTCATCACCATATGCATGGAATACTCTCAAAATGACGTCCCCATGTTGGAGTATCATGTAGACACTCATTTCGGGCAGTTTCAAAAGCTTAGGGCTTAATATTTCTATCAGTATTTTTGAGCATATATGTATACTTATTTAATACTATATATATATATATAAAAATACATTATATTATACCGTTTAAAACGACTGCGTAAGAAAGAGGGTTATAATTATTTTATTCGTGTATGTATGCTCAATGAAAAAGTCCGTGAATCACGCTCAGGTTTCTTTATCACTCATCACATTTCCTTGGGCGTACTTACAAAGGGGAAACGCTGCAAGCATCATGGGCACATTTGGGGTGCAACGTGTGGCGAGCTTTTTGATTTGGGCTTTAATTTTTATTCATTTTATTTCAGCGCGTTTTTAAATTTCCTAAGTAAATACACTTATATTTAATACTATATTATAGTAGTAGTATCTTTAAGCAACTTTCTATATCTATCTTATAATTGTAACCTTATTGTAAAACAAATGATATATATGTTTTTGTATATCATATGTATATTTCTATATAACCTCCTACACACTAAACAGTTTGATCGGCTTGTTATCATCAGTTTTCTGCATTGACTCCCACTAGAAAAGCAAAAATACGCAATTATATCAAAAGAAAACACATTTTGCATACAATTGAGGACTTTTTTAAAAGTAGTTGTTATTATGAACCATATTATCGCTCGTTCAAATGCTCTTGTGTAGATAAATATAAAAATACACATTTCAAGATGCAAGAATTGAGCATCGTCCGTACATAAAATGGACATAAATACTTGCAGTGAGGAATGGGAGTATTCTGAGCGAGGATCATCTCGCAGCCTCAATAGACCGGGATCAGGCACCCCGGGGCCGCGGTCGGTGCACACTGCTTTGTGCCGGGAATAGAGAGATCTATCCACACGGGGCGCATTATCTGTTATCATATCCTTGCAATCTCCGTGGGAATTTATGGCCGATTGAGTTTTGTGAAAACAGAATCATAATCGATGTTGTTTGTGATAAACAGAGAAAAATGTACCTATAATTTTGTAGCTACATACTTAGGTTAGTACATAATATAATCACGCCTGATTTCCCTCAAGGGGGAGGCAAAACATCAAAGACCATGAAGCAGTTTGAGTTTTGACGCCACACTTGACATTGGGCTAGATGGAAGGGAGAGGGTATTGAGGGTTAGAGAGGATAAGAGGGTTAGATGGCTTGCAGGAACAGGTGGTCAGCTCATCGCTTACATAAACGCCAATTTCCCTCAAGTCCCTTTGTATATATGAATGTAGATATGCAATTAATTATTTATTATTATTATATTATTTATTGTTTCCTGTAAAATACAAAGCTATATTATTAATCAACACTTTATTGTATAGAGTTAAAAAACCAATTAAAAATGCGGGAGGAATATTTCAAGATAAATAAATGAATTACGCTTACCCTACTAAATATCTCTTGCATGACAAAAGTCAAACTAAGAACAGATATTTTTGTCCATTATTCAAACATCGGTTCAGCCAAAGTCAAAGCTTTGTTCTTGTTTTAACCCAATAAGTATCCAGCAAGTAAAGTAATAAGTTACTTTAGACCTTTACCAATATTGTATCAACGTTTGATTGTGTTGTGACATAAAGCGTGTAAGAATGTTGTATCTCGCCTCAGCCATATTTCCAGCGGGTCCGTTTAGTGCACAATGGGTGCACTTCGTCCGAGATATGCGGCCGTCGATACACCGGCATGATGGACCGAGCGCACTGTGGCTCGCCTTACAATCTGCCGCGGCGCGCTAACCTTGTGTAGACGTGGCTCTGGCTAAAGCTCTTCGGATAGCGGCTGGCTTGTTAGGTTCTTTCGAAATATACTTCCATGTCTAGAAAAGTTTATAAGTGATTTACGCTAATAACTTGTGATGATACTTTTTTCTGGACTAATAAAGATGGAGGAAATGTTTTTCAGTTGTATGTGTATGGTTAATATAATAACCATAATATAACAACCATTCTTAAAGCCTATATATAACCATTGTTTATGTATTGTAGACTGTAGTCTCCTCGTTTTGAGTGACTTTGATGTTAGAGGTGTTTTAAGATTATTCGGTATTTGCCTGAGTGTTTTAGGTTATACTTTATACAAAAAAAACTCGCGGGCAAACAAGAAAACTTTTTTTCCCTAATAAATGTATTACTCAATCCCGTGTCATCCAGATCTTTTGACTTCAATTGTTTTTAAATTAGCCTTGTGTGGCAATGCAGCGCTCGTCACAAAGATTAAATCTCATCTGGCACAGATTTTCTTAAAGCAATGTTTCGATCTGCAGTTAATCTAATTTAAAAATCAGAAGACCGTTTGCACTGCACACTACTGCTTGACGGTTTATAATATTGTAATTTCCACAACATCATTACAACATAGCTATAATATTGTATGACATTTAAAAAAAAAAACAACATAAAATCCTTCTTCAAAATAATCCATACAATCGTAAACACGATCTAAGCATAATCACATTACATCACATTCACAGGATTAGCATGATTTCTCTTCCATACTCTAACATGTAACGTCGGACTGTAACTGGACTGAAAGGACTGGACTTGTGACTGGAAGGACACCTCTAATATTGTTTATCAATTTATATGTATATATAGGTAACTAAGTGTAATTTAAAGCATTTTATAAATTTCATACGATAAATGAGTATCGGTATTCACAATCCACAGATGGACTCGGATTCGATTAGAAATTAATAAATATATTTATATATACCTAGTCTTGCCATAAATATTGTCACGAAGAAAAAAAATATTTTTTTATTGCAAATAATATTTATTACTTTTACAATGTGTTAGTTTAATACATAAATATAAAACAATTTAAAATATAAAAGCTTATTCGAAGTGGTCTCCATTGGCTGCAATACAGTCCTTTAAACGTTGAGGCCAGTTATCACTAAAAAGCACGCACTCTTTCCATGGGAAAATTCTTCACTGCCAATCGTATGGATTGTTTTAGGGACTCCAAATTATCATGGCGTTTAGAACAAGCCATACTCTCTAAAACTGACCATAAATCATAATCCAGCGGATTAAGATCAGGACTAGATGACGGCCAGTCTTCAGCTCTGATGAAGTCCGAAACATTCACTTCCAACCAAGACTGCGTGGACCGAGCTTTATGACCTGGCGCCGAGTCTTGTTGGAAGGACCATACTTGGTTATTGAACATGGTGTTGTTAAGGGGCTTAACTACCTTCTCAAGAATGGTATTTTGATACACTTGTGCCGATGTTTTGATACAAAAATATGGCTCAGTCACTCCTTCATAGCTAACACCCCACCAAACCATCACTGAAGTCGGATAATGCCCACGTTGCACTCTGTCGAATAATTGGGAAGCTTCCTTAGAGCTTTGAGAATAAATACGGTCATTTTGTTTGTTAAAATGTTGCTCAATTGTAAAGATTTTCTCATACGTAAACAAAATTTTTCTGTGACCTCCCTTTGCGTACCGCTTCAGTAGTTGTTTCGATTTTACCACCCTATTATTTTTTAAATTATCAGTTAAAAAATGACCAGTGCGTCTCTTATAGGCTGCAAGTCCTAAGTCATCTTTTAAAATACGCGACATGGTTCTGGGTGCTATCTTCATCTCCCG
Source organism: Lycia hirtaria (assembly GCA_947563715.1). NCBI lineage: Eukaryota > Metazoa > Arthropoda > Insecta > Lepidoptera > Geometridae > Lycia > Lycia hirtaria. The sequence goes on from OX387379.1 coordinate 45,585,687, forward strand.
AGATAAAATCTTTTGCTTTCGGACAGGATTTCTTCGAATTCTTTCCCTTACTGCTTTGACCACCTTTTTCGTACGAACACTACGTGGACGGCCAGATCTTTTTCTGTCACAAACAGAGGAGGTCTCATTGTACCTATTAATAGCCCGGTACACAAACATTTGACTAATACCAAGCGTATGGAGAGTTTTAAAAATTGCATTTGGCTCCATACCAACTTTGTGTAATGCAATCACAGCGATTCGGTTTTCTTTATCACCCCACTCCATTTTAATATCGCAAAATATTGTACAATGTATTGGCGCCAAAATTAGAAAACTCATTAAACAATCGTATAAAAATGACAGATTCCAAATTCAAATGTAATATCTTTCTTATTTTTTACTGTAACAGTATTTATGGCCAGACTAAGTATATTATGTTAGATAGATCTACGATGACCAAATCGCTTGATGTTTAGCGACGGTGTGGCCGAGGATGGAGCTCGTCGATATAGAAGATACCTATAGTCAATATCTTCCTCTCTATCATTTAAATTAACAATTTCAGAGACGATGACATAATATGTATGTAGATTCTGAGTATAGAATCCGATGGAGCGTGCAAAAACGACTAGAAGTGGGACAAACAGTTTTGTCGTTGTAAAAAATACTAAATTAGTATAATTATTACAGTTTAAAAACCAAAGTATTGATAAAGTCTGTATGAGACAAGACAACCTTCCAAATATGATCTACCGAGTGAGTTATAATCAGCAATATCAATATATAATTGACGAAGTGATAACGTAACAAACATACAGAACAAAACATACACTCGGATTGAACCTTTTTTTTCTAAGTCGGTTAAAAAGTGATCCATTCGCCAAACTGTACTCCAAAACGTACACCTCGAGAAATATTTATATCTACATGCTAGCGGCCGTAGTTTGTAGCCGTTCCAGGTACTATAACATCCTAAGTTGAGGAAACCCTCAAGAAGGTTCCTCGTGTAACCGCAATCGTCGCCGTCTCACTAACTGCCTCATCTACGCATGAGCTAAGCATTCCACGCGCGAGTGAGACACATTGGAACCCACGAGTGCTGCAGTATTGGAATCTCACAGATCCCGACATCTAGAAAATAACACATTTTGAATGCGAACGATGTGTATTGCACTAGTATTTTAAGATCCTTTTGCAGTACATTCAGGGAGATCTATCTCCAGTACATTCTTAGGCTGTCTACCAGAGACAAGCGTGACATCTGAACGGTATGCGGAAAGTACCCGTTAGCCTTCTTGCTTATTCATTTTCTAGCCACGCAGGTGGAAAAAGGCTAGTAAACGATGTATTTGTACTAACAAAAAACTTTATATCATGATCATCATCTCAGCCATAAGAAGTCCACTGCTGGACATATGCCTCTCACGTGGACTTCAAAAAGACCGATTGGCGCGCGGCTTGCATCCAACGTTTCCCCCCACTTGTATGAGGTCATATGTCCACCTCGTGGCTGGTCTTCCTACGCTGCGCTAGCCAGTGCGTGGTCTCCACTCGAGAACTATAAGTACATATACAGTTGCTTATAAGTATACATTTTTTCAAATTAGATCTACGAGTGACCTAACTGCGATGGTGTGGCCGAGGATGGAGCACGTCGATCTAGAAGATGTATATTTACTTTAGCCTTGCAAATTCCAAGATTGTAATTCTTTGGAATCAGAGATGTAAAATATATGTGTATATCTATGTAAAGGCATAGAAGACATTAATAGTATTAAATAGTAAAGGTGCCAATATCTTTAATGAAATAATAATACTTAATTATGTATACTTAGTTAGTAGATAAGTCGAACCTGGACTCGATTAGCAAAGGACCGAGGAAGATAAGAGATATGCCTATACCCAGCAGTGGGACAGAGAAGGCAGATGATGATGTTGAAGTTAGGCTAGTTTCGCAGGACGTCAGGCTCTGCATGCCAGCTTACATTGCGATTCAGTAGCGAGCTCCAGACATTGTTAAATAATTAAATACGTAATGAAGTGTTCACCGAGAGAGGCGTGGAGGGAACTTTTTGATAAACCTGATGAGTTGATGAGATAATTTTGTTTTACAAATTAGTATTTAGATGTCGGTTTTAATTCAAAATTTAATCTAAATTTGGTTGAAATAAATACATATTAACTAGGCACTATTCTAGTAGGGATTACTACTCAAACGAGTTATTACGGGCAAGTGCCTTTATTAACTACAACAAAATAATACACAAACTACACATACTTAATTAACTAAAATATCACATAAAAAGATCGATTACCCCAGACCGATAAAGGTCTAAGGACAATCCAATTACTCAAACCCACAACCAGCTGGCAGCATACCCAGCATGCTGTACATATAATTATATTACCACGTTGAATGGCAATGCTTATGCGTTCGGTCAGATATGCACCAGCATAATTAATAATGTAATTCATTTCATTTCTCGTATTATACTTAATACCACTCAAAATAACAGATTCTGTAAAATTATTCTAGTTTCAAGGTTTTGTGCTTTGGTGTAGGTACATGACTGCCGAAGTTTTTTGTTATCCGACTGCTTAAGAAGGAGGGTTATGTTTTTCGAGTGTGTGTGTATGTTTGTATGTAAGTATGTGGGAATGTATGTATGTGTGTTTCTATATGAGATTCGTTTTCACACCCTGAGTGTCATAGTTTTTTGTAATAATAATAAAATGTTTTTTTCGTAACCTCCAACGAACTTTTTCGTAATAAACAAGTGATTTGACTAGAATTATTCTAAGTAATGCGCATTTGTAATCTTTTACAGCCATTTTACGCATCATCATCATCATCTCAGCCATAAGAAGTCCACTGCAGGACATAGGATGGATCTTTTCGGAAATCCATAGGGGAGGCCCCTATGGATTTCCGAAAAGACCGATTATACAAATACTTTTTCAAAAAAAAAAGTATCACGCTTTACGGCGTATCAAGCGTAACAAAGTAGTAAGTTAGACTACAGAAGCCGCTTTTCTGCATTTTGTTTTTAATTTTATATGGATACTTGTTATCGGTTATAAACAGCGCAAACATATTCACATTATCGATATATACGACGATGTAATAAAACGTGATGGTACTAGTCAAGTGGTATCTTGGTGCTTTAATAATCGCACTTTACTACACATAAACTAAAAATGATTAAATTATTTTATTACTAGTAATAATTACATTATTAATCACATTTTAATGAAAACTTTGTCACGTCTTATTTCAGTAAGTATTTTGTTTGAGTTTAACTTAATTAAAGTATTAAAATGAGTTTATATAATATCGCCGTAGCTATGATACAAGAATAATAAAAGCGATTGAGATCTGTCAATTAGTCGGCTTGTAAATAAAGCGCGTTTCATTATGCCGTCGACTTTTAATTAATTTCCAATTGGCTGCAATCAGGGGCCGTAAGTCTTGTTTTGATTTAATTATAATTTCCATTAGGTACGAACATTTTGGATATTTAATTTGATATATTTTATTTATTTTTCACAAATACAAACAAAACACGGACAGTTAAACAAATACAATACTTAACGTAATTAGTCAATAATAATGTAATTAATCTAAAGTTCGTTTGTTTTTAGTAAAGAAATAATAATCTGCTAATTAGGTAAGCGCTCAATATTTTAGTTTTTGAAAGGAAATCATAGTATATTTAAGTTGTAAATTTACATATCTACTTTATATACCTATGTATGTATTACACCAGGTATAATAACAAAATTACAATGACATATACAACTGAATTCTCCCTTTGTTGCGTCCACTCTAAATGCAGGAAGTCTACGTTGTAGAACAAATATGATGAAATATCACTCAAAATATTTGTATAGTGAAAAATGTGAAAATAATCGGCCAAGTGCGAGTCGGATTCGCGCACGAAGGGTTCCGTACTATCATCTATAATACTACAAAGTTTAGTTCTGTTTATAAAATAACGAGAAATCAACGAAATTCCAAGTAGTAAATTGCAAACTTATAGGTAGGTTTTCGATACACATCCGGGCAGCATGACGACGCTCGCGCGAATACGCGCGGTTATGGCTCGCTCCGTGATGTTACCTCCCCCGCTACCCGCACGGCCGTTGCTTAGCAACCGCCTCGCGCTTGCGCCACCACCACACCTCGGCGCGGCGCTCGCACCGCGTTTAGATGCACGGATTATTTTCATTTTGTGAGTTTTTATGTATTAGATTAGGTATTTATTTTTATAGTTAATATATTTACTTACAAATATTCAAGTTTCTACCTGTTAATTAAGATCGAGTAAAAATTGCTTAAAAATTACGTTTGTTGTATGGGAGCCCCCCTTTAATATTTACTTTATTGTTATTTAATTATTTATTTTGAAAGGTAATATACAAGTAAATATTCTGTGAAAATTTGAAGCGTCTACCTGTTACCGTTTTTAATATTGAGCAAAAAAATACGAAAAAAACACGTTTATTGTATGGGGACCCCTCTTAATATTTTATTTTTTTAAATTTTTAGTATTTGTTGTTATAGCGGCAACGGAAATACATCATTTGTGAAAATTTCAGCTTTCTAGCTATCACGGTTTATGAGATACAGCCTGGAGACAGACAGACAGACAGACAGACAGACAGACAGACAGACAGACAGACAGACAGACAGACAGCGAAGTCTTAGTAATAGGGTCCCGTTTTTACCCTTTGGGTACGGAACCCTAAAAAACCATATATTTTCCATACCTCTAAAGTGAGGTATTTGAAAGTTAGGCAATGCTGGAAAACATCGCGTGTCGTTGCGTCGCCATCACTGTCGTCAGATCTGACAAGCGGGGAACTTTCTGTCCCAATCTAAGAAAAAAATAACAAAGCAATCATCTGCCTTCAATATATAACACAAACAAGGAAGTCTTTCAACCCAAAAACTATATCCTACCATGTATAAAGTCACGTTCAATCAACGAGTGTATTTTTAGATGTGATAGCGACAGCACCACAATGTTCTTTGACAGAATTTCCATAGGTTCGACTCCCCTTCCATTCCCCATGGGTTGATATATGCACGTATGTGTGGGTTGGCTTTGATCTGCGAATGCAAAGCTTTCACAAATAAAGTATTAATGCGATATTTGTGATTATTATTATTACTGAACTTGGTGCTTCCATGTGTTGTACTCGACTGATGTTGGAGGTTTTCTATGAAACGTTTTTATGACTGTTATAGGCTGTTAAGATAGAAGGTATGCCATACAAATCGAAAGGTATGCCTCGTATAAATCCAAGGTTAAATTTCTGGAGGTAGTATATTAATAGATACGACAGTTTTTTACATTAATAGATCTGTGATTGACCAACTAACTCACTTGATGTTAAGCGAAGGTGGAGCCGAGGATGAACCTCGGAGATCAAGAAGATAGTTGGTCTTAGTCCGGCTAGTGACATCACACAAGATTCGGTGAACAAATACACAATGTGCAGTTGTATTCATCTATAACGTGAAGATAATATAATAGAATAGGATGCTAATACAGAGTTATAGATGAGACTGCCTGTTAACTGAACGACTGTTTCAAAATCGTAAGTTCTGAAGATTTTTAATACCATTTTATGATTTTTATATCATCTTTCCAAAACACTATTTAGATTTTTAGATTTATTTTGATTCAATTTCCAATTAATCCAACCCATAAATCTAATACAATAAAGAGACCAGATTAAATTAACATTTTTAAAAGCTGCGGCTTTGTTATAATGTTAAAACGTGGAGTGCTCGAGTCACCTTGTCACTTCAGAGATGATTCTAATTACGTTCGTAGCTCGCTTTATAACTACTCACCGCGCGGAGACTGCGATACTCACTCCGCGGAGAGTTAGATACCCACTCCGCGGAGATTGAGATACCCACTCCGCGGAGACTGAGATACTCACTCCGCGGAGATTGAGATACCCACTCTACGGAGACTGAGATACCCACTCCGCGGAGATTGAGATACCCACTCCGCGGAGAGTTAGATAACCCACTCCACGGAGACTGAGATAACCACTCCGCGGAGAGTTAGATACGCACTCCGTGGAGAGTTACTCGTAGATACCCACTGCATTGACATTTTATTTCTACAAATGTTAACAAAAACTATTTTATTGGCTTATGATTGTTTTAAAATTGTATTATTTACACCATTTACAACTTAAAATTACTTGAATTTTAATTTGTTTAACAATGTGTAAAATTACTTATACATAAGTTGAAATACAAACTATGTAATGCCGATTCTAAGTGCATGTTAAGTGTGGAAACAATAAAATATATTTGATTTGATTTCCATGTCTAGTGTGGGCGACATTCTATAACACAGACATTGATCGCTCTTATTTTGTATCGGTGTATACAGGGACAAATTTCACAAATACAATAATTATAGATTAAAAACTAAAAAAAACGGACTTCAGAATAAGCAATTCGTTTACTTGGCTATTTTTTAAATAATAAAACAAAATACTGAACCGATTAAGATAAAATTTATATGGGAGACCACCTCTGAAATTATCTACCAAACAAGGATTTGTGTTGTCTGAAGTTTGGAGCGTTCTCCAAACTTCAAACAAAACAAACATGACGACCTCTTCACGTGATCGCTCTCCAGACAACTTTCAAGATGGTGTATTAGCTAACATTGGAGATTTTATCGAAGGAAAATGATTAGGAGGCGATTTCACCGTTTAATAATAAGCCCACGAATGCCCATGAATGTCGAACTGAAACTGTGATCTCAATAGAATGTCGGAATATTTATAGTGTCACGATTGTTTGAACGATACGACATAATATAAAGTAGATCACTGATTGTTTGTTACACATTTAGAAAAGCAGTTATTTCCTCAAAAATATGCCAGACAATAATATCCGTTCAGTGCGATATGTAACTAGTACAGTTCCAGAGCGCTTCCATCCCTCCTTCATTTTTACAATAAAGTAGATAGCAGTAAGTGCGTGCGACGCCATCGTAGCGGCCATAACGCGTCGCTGTGCCCGTCTCGGGCTCTCGGGGGACGCATACACTGAGGAGAGACACTTATCCCGACACTTGCGATGCTGGTACCTACTGCTGCCACGCACGCGCCGGTACAAACGCTGCGCTCTGAGCTGGACATCATTCGCTTAGGGTAACTATTGCTGCCTCGTTCTTAGTAGCAGAAACACGGCATTTCAATTGGAGTTTCGTGGTCAACGATAAGTATACATCAGAAAGTGCGGTGTTACTCTGTGCAGAAACATTTATATTGCCAATATTTGCAACGTTTTAACCCCCGACCCATAAAGAAGGGCGTTATAAGACGTGTGTATATCTATATATCTGTGTGTCTGTCTGTGGTATCGTAGCTCTCAAACAAAGTCTAAGAAGAAAGAGATATTGCCTAACTTTTCTAATGATAATTCCACTAAAATGTTAAATGTAAGTAACTGATTTATTTTATAGCTGTAAATTCAGTGGTTTGAAAATGATATGATGGATTGAGTACTCGTACATAGATATGGAAATTAACGCCCTCCTCAAGGTATACAGACATTTTTTATTATTATTATATAATTGATATTAATTGCATGTCTATGATTTCAAGTAAATACTACCTTACTTGTTATATGACTACTGTATTTTTATACGTATAATGAATGTGAATTTAACCATTGCCATGAATAAATTATGATTAATAATAATGAACATGAAAACGCTGCGTTTTCTAAGCAAGTGTGTGTCACACGAGTGGGTTCTTCATACTGCTAACTTTTGCCAGCGAGGCGATTTACGGTAATAGAAATTTGAGTTATTAACTTTGCGCCGGCGGCGCTGGCGTCGCCTTATCTTTACGATTGTATTCGCAACGATCTCACAGATATATCTCGATAGCTTAGAAAATGTGGTAATTTATTTATGTTTGTATATGTCATTTATTTATGTCGGCTTATTTCCTCTGAATTGAGTTAAGTTAGGGTTTGATTTCTCAAAGATGATGCGTAACAGTGCGTCTATAACATATTTATGTGGCTTTCCGTGAGACAGATGCATGCGACTGATGGGGCTGGCGGTTGGTCGCATCGCTTTTAAATGCTGCTGCAAAAAACTGATTTACTGCAAAATACATGAGTACATTACTAGCTCATTCAACTTTGTTGAAAAAATAGGCATTTCGCCAGATAATAACTATGGACAAGTCGTTACAATACTAGCGGGAGTGGTACTTTGACATTAATATTGACACCCTTTTGGGACGTATGAGACACCTATTTGTAGATTGTTGTCGAGGCGAGTCCACCCGCGCGGCGCAGCTATTATCTCGATATAGATGTTAGTGCGAGCCCCGGGCGCGAACAAACGACGTTGCCGATGATAACTCCGGGGGGCGACTAGACTGCCTAACGGGCTTTGATCCCGGTGGCTATTGAGCTAGAACATGTTCCTCCATCTCATCTCTGCTAACTAATCTGTGGACCATGACATCGCCCAAACTTTCATTATTATTCACTTCGTATTTAATCTGGGTGTCTTCAAAACACCAGTGAATAGTTTTTTTAGGCAAACGCGCTCTATGGTAGACCGCAACTATCGCTTAAAAACAAGGGAATAAGCAGTTAAGCGCATATTCATTATCAAATGAAAGATACTACTATACATACATACATAAAATACTACATATACGTACATACATATAATCACATAAATTTTCCCTTCCAAGAGAGGCAGAGAATCAATGACTATGAGGTCATTTGACGCCACATGTGACCGTGGTTAGAGGGTTTGGTGGAAGGAAGAGGGTATTTAGACGATTAGAGAGGTTTGGGGGGTTAGATACGACTACATTTACGTTTTCGGAATTGAAAAATCGTTACGTTAAAGTATAACAATAAGTACTCACGGAAATTTTAGTACTATACATATACTAACATTTTGACAAAATTATTGATAAATTGACAAATATATTACCAAAATCATTCTAATTAGACCTATTATGGACAAAAAGATATTATTTCATGCCACATAGCTTAACACGAATGTTTTTACATCTAATACATCAATATTAACGTTAAATATTTCATCATTTGATATCTCATCATTAGAATACGTAGAATAATTGTAACAAGTTCTCTATTAGTCCTGTCCAACGGTAACAGAGATCTCGTATTTATTATAATAAATGTCACAGCGGATTCATGGATAAGCTGAGTTCCCAAAGCTATATATCCCAAAAGTAAAATACGTTAAAAATAGCAGTTGATACTACGTAATTCTTATTTAACACGTACGCCATTTTGTTTTTCATTTGTGCTATAAATAGATTCTAATTTTGTTGTACTTATTATCAAAATAAATGAGACGCTATGTTAAGAGTCTAGTTAGTTTATGAAAGACGCCCACTACTATTTATTATACAAGAACTAAATAGGCCGACGAGAGAATCATAAAGATATAATTAGGGCGGCGTCCACTGGCGAAATCACATTGATGTTTGGTAAACATGTGTCAGACAGAATATAGTCATACGATACTAGATTCATTACGCTGTTCAAATTATTTATATCGCAAAATACGGGGTGTTTACAGAGTGGTTAAACTTTTACTTTTTGTGAATCGCCTTAAAGGAATATGTCTAGAACCAGCCATATAGCTATATGTTGAATGTCAGTTAGAAAATAACTCTGAATAAAGATTTTGATTGATATAAAGTCTGTTCAGATAGATAACTCATTAGTTAGCAGCATTAGACAGCAGCGCTGCTGTCCTTACTTTATTATTTTGTTCAGTCGAGGCCACAGAACAGTGGTTCCGAGACGTTAGTTCCCGAGTTTAGCCACGATAGTTATCTTTTTAAACAGACTCTAGTATATTATTTACTCAACAGCGCGGTTGTCCCCTGTGGGTATTTTATTACGTTGACAGACGTGTTAAAACATCGCTTTTAATTAGATGAGCAGTTGTTACTTTGAATATTTTGATGTGACAACGTCTAATAAATCGATGAACGCCGGCTGCACGCACAAAAACGTATGAATCATTGTCCCGTTACGTTACGATACGTTACGCTCATTGTCCGTTACACTCCTTGTCCCGTTACAACCGCGTGCGGTAGCTGAGGAAGCGGGCGGGTGTGCGCCGCGCCCGACCGTCGCTTCAATTTTCATTCCTCGGAGCTCGCGCGCGGACGTATGTTGTCACATTAAACTATCGTCTGTAAACCGACTTTACAGACAACCAATTTTTATTTTATTTTTATCTAAATGATTAAGACATTCTAAATGTTACTTAATGTAAACTAATTTTCTACAGTTAATGTAATTATGAGCAGACCTCCACTCCAACTCGATGGTTACATGACATCGACAAGGCAGTGGGAAGACTGTGGATGAGACTGGCACAAGAACGGAAAGGATGGCGAGCTAAAGAGGAGACCTATACTCAGCAGTGCGTGGACAATGGTTGATGATGATGATGATGATGAATATAATGAATCCACGTGAATTCAGTGTGTTTCCAAAAAATAATGTTGTAATTATTTTCTGTGAAAATTATCTACTAATTCCAACAATTTTACCAAAATAAATTTGGATTCACAATAAGACTACTTTTAGGTAAGTTGTATAACCTACGTATGTACAGTACATATAACTCCTAATAAAAGAGTAAATTGAGAAAACACTTCACTTACTTAATCCCTCACACGAATTCACCATGAATTGATATCTCAAACATTCGAAATTTTGAGATTTCATGTCGTTCCATCCAAGCAAAAATATTGGAAGCTTATTTTGAATATAATCGCAAATTTTAATGCCTTGTATTTATGTTATAACGCATCTCTAAATATTACATTCGTACATATAAATACAACGCATCTCTAAATACAATACTACATTCATATTAAACAAATTCACTGAACTCAGAGGCTTGTTGATTAAAATAACATTTTTGTTCGTTCTCACGATTTTTCTCCCGAGAACTCGAGAAAGTTTCACGAACTCCTCAGCCACCCGAAAACTGAAAGCTGGTTTTTATAGACGATTATGCGTTTACACAACGCAGACTTTGAGTTTCGGAACTTTGCTCTTTAAGGAATGCAGGGGCTCAAAGTTTTATTCAAGGATTCAATTACACGAAATGTTGCGGCTTTTGATGTGGCGATAAATGCTCTCTGTAGCGTATTTCTTACGAGACATGTGAATTACAAAGCATTGTTTTCTCTGATTTATTCTTTTTTCTTTGTTTCGTTCCAAAAACTTTGGCGGCTTAAGCGTTCATGTATAATCTTTATATATTTTCGTAGAAGACGAAAGTATCTTTCATCTGTAATTAACGTTTTTAATCCGATAGAAGTAATGAAACTCAACGAACCCGTTTCCAACGAGCCATAATCTGTTGTTCTATCTATAATTAAAGTAAGCGTACTCTCATTGTGTCCGTAATTTAGCCTGCTATATTTTTACGTAACAAAGGCCCTTTTCCGTGTTTCTATAGAGTCAACCCTGTCCTTATTAGTCCCTATTTAGCTAAACAGGTCGGCGGGCAGTGATTGTGAATAGCAAATAGGATGTGTTTCGACAATAGGGCGGGCGGGCGGCGCCCTTGACCGGCACTCGTAACTCGCGTCATTTTTATTACACCTGCCCTTTCCTAAATAAATGTCTGTGGAGGCAGACTAACGGTTTCGGCCCTGCTGTTCTAGATTTAGATTGGATGACGATTTGGTTACCGGATTTATATTCTGTATATCTTTCTAGGTTAGGATGCGGAGATCTGATTACAACTCGTACTGTAGCTGTACAACTACTAAACGAGTTGTACAGCTCTCATTGAAACTAAACAAATTTTAACAGATTTGTCGCGTATATTTTATATAATTTTATGACCTGAAGTTTCGAACGCGTTGCAGTATCCATGATCACAGGTGAGACTAGAAAATCTTAGGAAACATTATAGACGGCCTTTTCCTAGAGTCCGCTTGAAATACCTACTATATTTTGCCACGTATGCGACCTACAAATAACGGTGCCTCTTTAAAGTTATTTTCTTCTGAATGAAAGCATCGTTGCCAGAAGCATTACGAGATTTTATATTGGGTATCTCAGAGGGATGAGCACAATGCATGAAGCTTCAATCTAATTTATATGCATAACGAAAATTTATATCTAATATTCCAGAGTGATGAGCAATTGAGCACAAAGCTTAGATCTAATTAATAGACATATTGGGATTGTACATCTAATGTGCACGAGTAATGCACACCATGCATACAGCTAGATAAAATACTAAGCTAAAATTATAATTTCTAGGCATAACTAGATTTTATATCTAATATTTGAGAGTGATGAGTACAATGCACAAAGCTTAGATCTAATTTTTCTCCGCATAATTTCAAGCATTAAATATTATCAGCTACTTAAAATTTCACAATCATTTCTCAGACCATATTCTCATATACGGCAACAGATACACACACCCCCTTTGATATGCTATTCACTCTCCGAATCACAGGCCGCCGCCGCCGCGCCGCCGCCGCGCCGCCGCCGCGTCAGAAACTGCATTTTACAGAATAGAAAGCTGCTCCGCCGTAGTATTCTATCTTGTTGCGGTCTCCTTGGAATGACTCCAAGTTCAGGTTTTCGTTCCTCCGCCGAGAAGGCATTAATTCAGGGAAGCCGCAAGATCGATTGGCGCTGGTTTACGCCTGTCTTGAATAAAAAGCGAACTAGGTTTTTTAACATCCTCGCTCATTGACTTTCCGAGAGAAAGATGGATAGTTGGTGAGATATATTGGAGGGGGGGGGGATCTAGGTTTCATTTTTAATGAACCCGGGTTTGCTCGTATATTCAGTCATAAAAAATCCCTCCTAGGTACCCTACCTACTAATCCTAGGCCTAGGTCGCCTAGGTACTAATAAATTATTCAGGAACGCATGGTGAAGTTAATATCAAACATGTAATTCAAATATTGTTTTCTAACTAGAAAATTAAACTTGTTGTCTTGTCAGAGCTATATTTTATGATTTACAAACTTGATTAAGCGTGTGCGTGGGGGGAGTAAAGCACGGGAACCTCAGTCAGTATACGAATGAAATTCGTACTTAGCCGGTTTATTCTTCCCAATATATTCCCAACCCATTACATGAAATGAAGTCAATATTCTTCGTTTTGATGTCTGTTAATTCTTCAGACACGTTCTAAGTATCTTTATGTGTGTGTGTGTATGTGTATATACGTTAATGTCTTCATGGGCGTGTGCGTGAGCACACTTTGACTCTGTTTAGATTTTGACAAACAAAACATATTAAGCAACAAGTATCCATCTTAAAAGAAAAACAGAATACCCGACTGTAAGAAAGACCCGACTGTAGTCTACCTTATGATTTCGTTACGCTTCATATGCTGTTTATTGCACGTTTCTTATGAAAAATTATGCGTAAAATCGCTGCAAAAGGTAAAATATAAAAGCGCATTCTTCAGAATAATTGTAGTAAAATAACTTGTTTATTAGGAAAAAATACTTTGATTGTTACAAAAACGCTTTTTGTTTAGTTTTGCCAGATTTGTATTATTATTATTTTATAAAATATAGCCTGTGCCCCTTGAGGAGTCGACCCTGGACGACTCTAACGACATCTCACACATCATAATCAATCAAGCCGTTAACTATGTAGGAGCTCATATAGAAACATACACACTTACATATGATAATATGTATATATCTACTTACACACAAAGATAATTTCACTCGAAAATCACAACCGTCCTTCTTATGTAGTCAGGTAAAAATAACAAGATACGAAATCTCCGTATATACCATTCCGAATGTTTCTCTACACATAAATCATAATAGTGAATTCTGCGAAGGCTCCCCGAGTCTGTGTTTTTAGAGAGCTATTCTAGAAGGCGCGCTTACTTAGATCTCACTCCGTTACACATTCAACGTGTGTAATAATGTATAATAGTGTTGAAAAGCTTCAGATATGATGAAGATTAATTTGAAGACAATCGTGTTATTTAGATTTTACCGCTTCGCCGAGGTATATTGTTTCAGCGAGGTTTTATTGTAAATTACATTTACTAAGAGCTGGCTTACTTCGCACTAAATTAGAAATCAACATTTAATTAATTATTTTGTTACAAACGTATTTTACAAGTGACAAGCGAAGGAAAATGAAAATGAGATATTGAAATGTATTCATATTCATATTCATATTCATATCTTTCAAAGTCAAAGTCAAAGTCAAAGTAAATTTATTTGCATAAAACATGAGTAGCATGCACTTGATGTTATTTGTTTTATAGACCTTCATGTTATGCCTGATGAGGCGTACAAATCAGAGGCGCGCTATTACAATTTTATATTATTAATACAATATTATTATTTAATTTATATGTCATACAATTATTTACTAAATATATATTTTTGACCATAACATTTTTATGTCATAATAAAATTACTACCTACATTAAAATATTTTTTCATATGGAACAGTCGTTTTTATATTCAGTAATATCATAGTAGCATTTATCTACCAGCATAGCTTTAAATTTCTTTTTAAATAAGGTAGTTGTAAGATTTCTTAGACTTAAAGGTATTTTATTGTATATAATTGGACCCATTCCAAATATGCTTTTTCTAAACAATTGTGTTTTTGCTCTATGTGTTAATATTTTATTGTCGCGTCTATTATGCGTTGATTTTGTGGACAGTTTTGGAAACACCTCACAATTAGCCCGTACAAATAGCGCAAGTTCAAGTATATACTTTATTCATAAGATCCAGGTTTTACAGGTGTTATATACAATAATTTGATAAGTGCTTATTTCCAGAACTTGCCATTACTGGCATATGAATATCACAGTAAATATTAATGAAATGTCGATTTAAATAATAATTATAATAAAAAAATGACAATGATCAAAAAAAAATGTATACAAAAAAAAAAATCTTTATAATTAAATTAGAAATTTGATATAATTCCAATGTATTTATGTCATATTAACATTTCATGTCATATTTACGATTATAATTAAAAAACTCATTCAAATCATTAAAAAAAATTCAGCAAGCCACTGTATCAAGCTATTTTTAAATAAAAAAAAAACATATTCTTTGAATTTGTCAGGTATAGCATTAAATACTCTAATACACATTACATGTCAGGTTTAGCCTTTGTGATGGGTGACATAATTTGTGCTTGTATTGAGAGCGAAGGCAACGTGTTCTCCCAGTAGCAGTGCTAACCTCCTGGAAAAGGTTTTTATTGCGATATACAAAGAGGCTTACTTCTAGTATGTACAAACTAGTCACCGTCAAGAGACCATGTTTCTTAAAATATGGAGCGCACGAGTCAATTCGCTTAAGGCCGAAAATGGCTCATAAACTTTTTTTTTTGCACTAAAAATACTTTTTTTGTGTCCACACTTATACCCCATATTAAGATTCCATATCTTAAACTGGAATTCACATATGATATGCTGTGATAGCCGCTTTTCTTGAGACAATTTGAGCTATTCGCCATAATGGATAAATAAAACTATTTATTTTGGAGCATATAATGGCTATGTGAGGTTTCCACGAACAATTGCAGTCCATAGTTATTCCAAGAAATCTAGTCTCTGTGGCTTGTTTAATGTCCTTCCCCTCATAAGTTACTTTTAGTTCTTTAGGCTTTCCCTGGATAGGATAAAATTGCATAAGTTTAGTCTTACTTATTACTTATTAATACTTACTTTAAGATTGTTAGAAGACAACCAATTCACAGAGTCAGATATTGATTTATTTATTTGTTTTTCGTATGCAAATTTATCTTTATTTTTATCCTCTATTACAATAGTGGTATCATCCGCAATAAAATAGTTTTGTCTTCCAAAGCTTCCAAGGTCATTGATGTAAAAAACAAATGACAATGGACCCAATATACTCCCTCGTAGCTGCCTGTGTTCTCCAAATAAATTAACGTTTTCATTATGACTACATATTTTGTTGTTTCAAATTAATTATTGACCTAAAAATACCAAATGAGAGAAATAATAATATATATAAGAAAAATACCTTACCATAAGGCGAGTCGATAGTCAAACTTAGATCTTTTTCTCCCCGACTGCGTCAGAAGGAGGGTTATGTTTTTCAAGTATATATATGTTTATATGTATCTATTTAAGTATGTTGGTATGTATGTATGTACATATGTGAACTGCAGAAAAGCAGCAGTCTAACTTACGATTTTGTTACGCTTGACACTTTCTTGAGTGTATAGAGTATTTTAAAAGACTTCAAAAAAGGAGGAGGTTCTCAATTCGACTGTATTTTTTAGTTTGTTACCTCAGAACTTTCGATTGGATGAATCGATTTTGATGATTGTTTTTTTATTCGAAAGCCTTCCGTGTGGCAAAATACGGTCTCTCCTTAGCTATTAATGAGCAAGATTTTCGAGTATCACAGTCGCACTTGCCAACATAACTATACTTAGGGTTACAGTTCATAAATATCTGTGCCTAGGGTAAAGAGCTGAAGCGAAGCCAAATTGTGTAACATTCAACTTACTTTTAACTTTGACTCTGTTAGTTTGTTCTCAAAGCCAGAGTAACACCATGACGCCCGTACATAACGTATATTGCAATCCCGACATTAGTTTCCTGGCAGATATCCCCGAGTGTGGCGTGACGCGACGTCGCTGGAGTCTCATTTCCCCCCGTGATGAATGAATGGTTGGAGACAGGCGCACGTCAGCGGATGACTGCAACACTTTTACAAGTTTTTATACGCGTATTACCTGGACGACGCGTTAGTTGAGGGATTCTGGAACGTAATATTGTTATGGCAAATAAAACAAAATAACAATTTCAATTGTATAAATCTACCCAAGAGAACATTTATTTTCTTTATTTGGGTGCTTAGGTTGAAGCCTAGTTTGTATTGTGCTAGTAAATGGATGTCTTTAAATTCCAAGCAAGTGCGCTCCATCGTAGATCATAACATCGTTCAAAACTAGCGAGATCGGTGGTCAAGGTCAAGCTTCCCATAGTCAAATTATCAAAAACACCCTCAGCACAATACCAAGAAATCAACAAAATGTTGCGGTTGTAGCATATTACATCCTCTTTAGTTGCAGTATTCGTGCCTGTTTTTTTGTTTATTTTTTTACTTTATTATGTTTTATTCTCGGTTGCCAGTTCGATTTTTGAACTATTATTTTTTCAAATCAGTAAAAATATTCAGTTGTGTTAGTTGAAACGTAGACAATCTAGTTAGATTAGGTTCCAAATTCAAATTACATCATGTCGCAGTGTGATATAATGAAATCTCATACAATATTAAAGCCCTTGGGCTTAAACGACGTACGTAAGTACATGGGTTTACCTAAGCCCTGTTTACATGACGTAAAAAGGAACATTATTGAACAGGAGATGTAAAATCATACCTATTCCTTTTTATAAAAAATTTGTATTTTAAATAAAAGCGAAGATACCTATCGTGCGAAGTGCGGGCGGCAGTAAAGTGATATGCGAGACATCAATCGGACACGACATTTGCATTACTTACTGTTTTTGTAAAAATACCACAGAATGCGATTAAAACTATAGTCGGAAATTATTATCTATCATCTTCAAATTGACTTCAGTAAACTGCAACTTTATTTGAATGTGTATTTGCATGTTAAGTTCTGGAATAAAAAAATCCCAGTGCATTTATATCTTGTGTAATTTTATTGTGCATTATGGGATTCTCGAAACAAACACAATCATTTTATCATGTTCCCACAGAAAAGTCTATAATTGGATTGAAGAGAAATAATTAATATCCAAATCAGAAAAAAGTTGAAGTGTACAAGTAATAATATTATTTCACTGTAAATTTTCTTCTACCGAGATGCATTAGGGTGACCATGTCTTGAGATATACGGCCCCGAGCTTATTACAAACGATATTTGATTGAACATTTCCTTTTGTTTCGTGCTAAATGTTATTTTACCAAACATGAGCATGTTTTCAATACAAACTGGAATAATTACATTTATTCGATATTCAGTGGAGCTTCAGGCGTTTCCCTTACATCATTTTAAACCGGATTTTATGGGCAATAAATGTAAAATATAATCAAGGTACACAATCGAAATACAAACAATGCTACAAAAACTCAGAAAGACATGGATTAGTGAAAAAACGAAAATATAATAATGAATAGATTCTCATTTTTAAATAAAAACTATGGGTCACTCACGTCTGTTTTGAGCCGAAATATCCGACTATAGTTTCAGAGATGGGGGATGGCATTTACCACTTGGAAACCTTGCCTTCATGGAGCTCGGGAGGATGATCGTGAGTCTGGTGGTGATATTGTGAGTTCCGCTTGCTGGAACATTCCTGACACTCACGAGAGTTCTAGTGAAGAGGACACTTCAGCTGAACCGACGCAAGACGACCAGCTTCCCGCGCTAACCCTTTTGCAACCGATGACATCACGTGCGGCACGAGCGGCACGTCGCAGCGCAAGGCGCGTCACCGACCGAGAGTGACGTGTGTGCTGCTCCTTTGAAAAATACCGCCGAATGCGGTTGAAACTTAAGTCGGATATTTCGGCTTAAAACAGACGTGAGTGACCCGTAGTTTTTATTTAAAAATGTGTGAAAACCACGTTAATTTCCATAGTAAAAATGAATAGATTCTGTAAAAACGTCTTTTTAAATCTATTAACTATATAGGTAATCAGTATATTTTCTTTTTAGGGTTCCGTACCTCAAAAGGAAAAAAAACTGAACCCTTATATGATCACTTTGTTGTCCGTCTGTCCGTCTGTCCGTCTGTCCGGGTGTCAAGACCTTTATCTCGGGAATGGGTGAAGGTATCGAGTTGAAATTAAAACCATATACGCAGATCCATAGTCTCTTGCTGCAGAAAGAAAAATAAAATTTCTCAGTTTTCGTGAAAAAAGTTATAGCCGAATATGTCGTAAAAAACGCACATTTCGACACTCACAAGGGAATCAAAACCTATGGGGTACTTCTCGTTGACCTAGAACTATGAAATTTGTCAAGAAGCATTGTGTTATAGTACACATATAGGAAAAAATCCGAAAACTGGATATCTTTAATTTAATCACAAAAAAATTGTGTCTCTATGCAAGGAATGAGGGCCCAAATTTTAAAGTATCATTTAACCGTATCATATATGAAAGAGCTTTATAGCATAAGCTCAAACAGGTTTTTAAATATTGTTACGATGTATATTTTTCTATTTATGAAGGAAAATATAAAAAAATATATGATTCCCCCCTTTTATTTAGTTTGTACGGAACCCTCGGTGGGCGAGTCTGACTCGCACTTATCCGGTATTTTTAATCCTATAATTGATTATATCTATCTATGAGTATATAGATAATTCTAGTATCACATTATTTTAAATTAGTTTATACATAGGTTGTGGGTAGTAAAATTAAATTACAGAGTAAAATAATACTTCAACAGACGTAGCGCAGGTCGCCGACCGCCGCGCTGCCGTACAAACCCTTTGTAAAATGAACCTGTGGAACGCTAAGCTAAGTCAGTAAGTATACCACAACACCTTTTGAAACTAATACTAGCAGTGTAGGCCAGTCAAATGTGAGGGTTAGGTTAGAGATTATTTTGTATGATTTGACTGGCCTAAGTTGTAAACACCAGGGGGGCAATTCAGTTAATCAAAACCGATCCGTAACTGAACCTTGTGCGAAGCATTTCCTGTCGGCTGCTTTTATTTTTTGATTTAGTAACGAGCGAAGGACGTGTTACGTTTCATAAAATGTGTCAACAGTATGACATAAAAGTGACTGAATCAAACAAAACATGGCGGCCGACGGGAAACGCTCCACATATGGTTCGGCTATGGAGCGGTCTTGAATAACTGAATTGGGCCCCTGGTGACTAAGTAAATTTTTGTCGGAGCTAGGCTTGGAACTTACAAACACTCATGCAGGCGTATATATATAGTTGATACAGACAGACATAAATACATACTTACACGCACCTGTATTGGGGGATTGCTACGTGTGAACGTGTCCTATACTCCGTTCAACCATTTATTTTACTTTTGACATAAATAGGCATAGCTATGAAATATAATATATAATTTTATTATTGACTGGTAACGACAAATACAAGTGATGCGAGTCCTGGTCCTGGAGTCCTGGTAATAAAACCATTTTTTATAATAATTTTATTTTAAGAATACTTGCTTGAATAATTCAATTTTCTTATATGTGTTTGTTGACTATATTACCTCCATTAATTCGAAGACGGAAACATAAAACAAGTAACTTTCCTCGATAGAAAAAAAATCAGAACTCACCTCTAAAAATAACATTTTATGAATTTTATGCCGTAGTCATGTAATTTCTGTTACATTAAAATAATGAAGAATGTAGATAATATCATAATAAACATTAATCCGAAATCAGTTTTTAAAGAAACATAAAAAAGGAATTTTTAATTAATTTTTATTTGGTATGGCGCTTACGTTATTTTTTTCGAGCAGGTTGCATGTTTCCTCTCTCTATCTATTAACGTTGCTATCGCTTAGTTCTATCACTCTCAAACATTTACCCAGTTCGCCCGTGAACATCGTGCGCGACGGTTCTGTGTCGGTTGAAGCTTGACGAGCTATACGAATTACAATTATTTACTTCTTTTATTCAGTTTTTAGGCCATATTGATTTCAAATAGTTTTATTTCTTCGAGACTGTGGAGTCGCAATCACAACTAAAAGTTTAAAGGATTGAAACTTGAAAAGATAAAGTTGGTATTTTGTACGTACTGTTATAATCAAAAGTATACAGCATTTTGAAATAAATTGTTTTAACCAACTTTAAAGAAGGGAAGATTTTTTTACGCACTTTTTTATTTGGCAATAATTCGTTGGTTGAAAATCGATTAGGTATTAATAAGCGCTTCAGCCGCGTACGTAACTATTGTCCCGTAACTAGTTACGTAGTAAACATAATTATTCTTTGTACGAAACTGGACGTTTCGATAAAATATGTGTCCTGCTGTATTTGTAACCTCTTTGCTTCACTAGTACATACACAAGAACATACAACCGAATACACATTTTTTGCAGTTTTTGTATAAAATGATTTTTACGTCCTTGCAATAAAAAGTAGGCCACATATGTCAAAATGACAGCTGTCACCTGTCAAGCTATCAATTTGACAGCAGTCAAACTCGACACCGCTACATCTTGGATACTATCGATCCTAGACTATTAGTTTCTTTACAAAAGTGATAGATCTTGTCGAGAACTTTATTTCAAATGACAGCTGTCAAACTTGACACGGCTATATCTCGAAAACTATTTATCCTAGACTATTAGTTTCTTTACAAAAGTGATAGATCTCACCGAGAACTTCATTTCTGATGGCAGCTGTCAAACTTGACACGGCTATACCTCGGAAACTATCGATCCTAGACTATTAGTTTCATTACAAAAGTGATAGATCTCGTCAAGAACTTCATTTATAATGACAGCTGTCAAACTTTACACGGCTATATCTCGAAAACTATTGATCCTAGACTATTAGTTTCTTAACAAAAGTTATAGATCTCGTCGAGAACTTCATTTCTAATGACAGCTGACAAACTTTACACGGCTAACAAACCAACAGCATATCAAGCAAAACGAAATCATAAGTTAGACTGCAAAAACTGCTTTTCTGCAGTCGGTTTTTTTTACATAGATACTTGTTTACATGGTTATAATTACAAGGGAACAATTATAGCTTGTAAAGCCTACTTAGCCGTGATAGTTTTATTTTAATTTAAAAATTATATTATATTAGTATGTTTTTTTTAAGTCAACCGTTTAATTTTAGGCACGTAACTCTAACAAAAAATAATCACTTCAAAGCTTAATATTTCGCAAACGGATCCCTAAATTGAAAAATGTTATTCGCACAACCCTAATGTTTTTTGATTACCTATCCAACGATACCCCACACATGATGAGAACAAGTAAGATACTAATTACCAAATACTTTTTTTTTTTAAATTAAGATTGAATATTTTGTGAAGAACGAATAAAGAAGATAAATATTTAATAAAATAATCACAATCCCACACACATAATAAAATAAACATAAGCGTAAATCGACTTCACCATCACACCCATCTCTGACATCTCTCTCGGACATCTCTCTCGGGATCATCTCTCGGACATCTCTGTTCTAAATCGCTACTTCCATGCGCGCGGATTTCAAATTTTGTTGTACGTAATGCGCTCGCTTGCATATTTGACCCCGCCCACTTTTTATCATTTTCGCAACGAGGTATCGTCTTAATTCTGTAATCGTTAATTCAATTAGAGTCGATTGTTAAAAGAAATCGAATCAGTAATGCAATAGGGCATCACAATGTGAGTTGTCAAAAGTAAAATTAATGATTGGACTGTGTATATTATATATATCAGTGTCTTAGAGTCGCATGGCAACCCTAGCAAGAGAGCGCAAGAGATGTTGGATCCTGACCGAAGCATTTTTCAGGGAGCGGGCACTCTCGGCCCGCGCGCCGCCGCCGCCACCGCCGCCGCCCCGCGGGAATATTACCGCGGTCTTGAGATTTTTTGTGTAGATACAGACACCGTGTCACACTTACCCATCTACTTGCAGTACCATGTTTACTTACTAAATATTTCGTATTTAAATACTTATCGTTCAAAATCTACTTTAATTAGCTTTTATCGTATTAACTGAAAATGCATGTATTGTACGAATGCATTCTGAAGAAGGGGTCGCATTTCATCACTAAAATCTTATACAAAAGTTTCACACGATGAAAGTGAAATTAAAGCGTTTTGTACGGAATTTAGGAATATCCACCATGAAACGATGATTGAGCGTGCTTAGGACGAAATATTACGAGTCTGTTCGACTATCATCCGTCTCCCTCGCGCATACCAACTTCTTTGATTGGCCTTGTGGCTCAGCTGTTGGTCGTGGGTTCGATCCCCAAACAGGGCAAACTGATTTTTGTGATGAGCATTGATGTTTGTTCCGTGCCTGGGTGTTTCTATGTATCATATGTATATATTTACATAAAAAAGTGTGTATGTATTCTATCAGCCCCATCTAGCTCCATAGTCCAGCTTTGCTCAGTTTGGGCTAGACTAGACTAAATAAAATCTTATAAAAAAATCTGGGGTTTCTGTACTAAAAAGCAACATCACAATTTTTTTGGCAAAAAAATCAATTTGATTCAAATAAATTTTGACGCATAAAAATGTTTTTTTTATATTTAGTAACATAAAAATGTTTTTTTTTTATAAATTTAGTAACATAAAAATGTTTTTTATGAAATAAAATAAAATTGGATCAAATTGATATTTTTTTCGAATATTTGTGATATTACTTTCTAGTACACTAAACACACATGCTTAAGTGTTATTGATTGATTGTTTTTTTTTTTTAGTTTTTTTAATTATTATAGATATTAGTGAATAAAATTACAATAAGAGTTGAAATCAGGAATTCCAGGATTGTTTTAAACCATTCAAGTCTTTGATAACCTTAACATCCTCATCGAATATGATTATTTATTCGTCTAAAATGTCAGCAAGTAAAAATAAGTCATACAAATTATTCGAATAGCCCGCCCCGAATTGATCCTGGCGCAAAGGTGCCCATAAATACTGGAAAAATTATATCTTCAAAAATGTTGATATGCACGAGCGAGATGGACGAAGGTCGAATTACAATCTCTTAATACTTGAAAAGAAATATCTGGGTTACTGATAAAACATAGCTATAAAATTAATGTTCTTTAATCTAGAAACGATACACTTTCGGTCTAGTTTTTCAAAAACCAATGAATATTTTCAGTGGTTTCCTGAAACTGACACTCATGGATTGCCATTAAAAAAGTTTTCGCTAACAACGAGAAAATAAAGTTTCCAGTTGCTGAAACAAGCAACTTCATCGATATTTCATAATATAATTGGTGCAGTTTTGCTTGTATTGGACATCGTATTGTCGTCATCGTCTTTGTATTCCCGTATATAGGTATCGGCCACTTTTGGTATGATACAGCAACTAAGTAACTGAGGACTGTGTTTTGGGCCGTTCGTACACAATACTGTGTTGACGCGTGTGACATTAGGAATTTATTTTATTATTTTGAACTATGATAATTGGATATTTTAATTATAGAACCTAGGCGACCGAGCTCCACTCGGAATTTTAATGACTGAAAATACGAGCAAACCCGGGTTCACTAAAAATTAAACCTAGCAAGATCGATTTATCGTCCCCTAAGTATTGCACAGGAATTTAATTCTTTGCCGCCATCTCTGTTTTCTGAGACATACAATCTTGGAATTTTCAAGGCTAGAATGAATAGATACCTTTAAGATCGACAAGCTCCATCCTCGGCCACACCATCGGTCAACATCAGGCGAGTTGGTGGTCAATCATAGATCTATCTTCCATAAAAAAAAACTATCGTCGACATCCTGAATAGGGAATGCAAATCTCGCGAGATTGGGGCTCAAGCGAGATCCCGCGAGTTTATGAATAACAATACTGCGAGATCTCGACAATTTCGAGATCTCGCGAGATTGGCAGTTTTGTGTGTTTTTTTTGCAAATAATCACAATATTTGAATAAATTAAGCAAATAATAATAAAAACTATAAGTATTATAAGATAAACAAACATTTATTTTCACGAATTTTTTCAATAGACTTTTATGCATCAAACATTGTTTTACGTATCTGTCTATAATTTTTAGTAAACTACTAAGTAGTAAGCTTTGACGTACGTATCTATCAAATAACAAATGAAAGAAACAACCAGTCTTCTCTTCTAATATCAAACAAAAATATTTTTGTAATAAAAACAGTTCTTTTCTATCAAACAAAACAACGAGAAGTAAAAAAAAAACGAACATTATTATCTAAGTTGAGTTGACTATTAAACTGAAATATTATTATCAATTAAATAAAACTATATCTACTCAGTAGATCCATTAGATATTACAGATTAATTAACAAAATATACCAATCAAATGAAAGATTTGTTCAGTTTAAATCACAAGCCATTATTACGAATTATTTTGAAAGTAGCCCCTGAGAAGCACAAAATGTCCAAAGAATCGTCTGCTAAACGGCTTCTTATTTTGTTAGCCAGATAACCAGCCGCTGAGAAGGCCATTTTGGATTCAACGCTAGTTGGAACCACAGATCTCAGGCAGTTTACCACGAACTGTAAAAGTTCGCCTTTTGACCTCCCGGATCCGGACTCGTATAAATTCATTTCCTTTTTGATTAATGCCACTCCGTCCGTGTCAGTCCGTGGCGTCCGCGCTTCGAATAAGACGTTTTTATGCTCGAGTACAATCTCGTTAAACTCGCGAGATCTCGCCCTTTTTTCGTCCGAGATCAATCTCGCTAAAAAGGCCGAGATCTCGTGAGAACGAGACTGCATTCCCTAATCCTGAAGGTAGTTAATAAAGTATATAGTTTGTGAAAAGTAACAAATATGTAGGTATTCTTTCGATATTCATGTGGGGGAGTTTCATGACATAATTAAAGTTATAAAATCCCGCTGTCAATTCCGCTTCTGACATGTGCGTATTTCTGTACATTTATAATGCAATAGTCACCTGGATACTAAAGTAGCGTTGCGTTGTGGACGTAGGGCCTAGCAGCCAATGTGTTCGATCATTGATACTGGCTTCAGAACAGATAGTTCACCGAATCATAAACTAAAAGTTTTTATTACTGGACACCCTTTGCGTATTAAATAAATCGATGTACTGACAATAATAGATAGGTAATCGAAACCTGTCCAAGTGATAATAAGCTAACTCTGCTTTTCTCCAGAACTAATTCAAGAAAATACGCCATTATTTTTTTATCCCTTGTCAATGTTTTATTCAAAATCCACATTTTCTATTTAACATTTTTCTCCTTTGTACAATCTAAAATGAGGGTTTTTATAATAAAAACAAGCGTTTTGATGTTTTTTCTCCGGGATTAACGCCCTGAGCCCGGATATAGGAAATTGGAAAATTGTAAGCACAGAAAATAATACGGCATTACTCCGCCGTGCTCAGTTTATTACGCGGGAGGGGAGACCCGGGCTGATGAGACTGTTGAAAAATCAATCAATTTCGGGGTTAAATGGGGTTACGAGCCTCTATTGGATGGGTTACCGCTTCTGAAGTAGGTTGAATCATTGTACCGACTCGAAGATTTGTGTTCCTTCACTCATAAACTCCGTTTTACGTCCGTTCTCATTGACGCTGCTTCAAATTTTTACGATCCAAATTTTATAACAAAATAATCCTTGGAGTTGATGAACATCAGAAAGTATACCTTACTTAAAATACGAGTCATGACGTACACGGCTCGCACTTTACTAGTAAATACACGACGTACTTTGGTTTTTATTTCAAAATACCTAACTGGAAAAATATGTCATCCAAGTATACCTACGTGAGTAAAGTTCACTTACACTTGTTCACTTTATTACCTAATAATGAATAAACTCCCGAATTATTTCCCAGGAAAAAATTGTACTAATTTTATTTTTTCTCCTAATTTTAACGTTTTTATTTTTGACTGACACATGGTATCGAAAATATTGTTGTAAAATAATAATTTCCGATTTCACTAGAAATTTATCTCCGCCTATATTGGGCAATCGTTATTTAGTAGCATGTTTTTTTTTTACCAGATTTTTCAGCGTCTTTTTTTCTTTCTACGTTGTTACAACAAATCATATTTCCAAAAACATACGTATGTATATTTTGTCAGTCTCTCTGTTACGTTAGGGGTTAAATTAACATAATTGAGCGATTTAATAGTCCTTTTTTTTTAGTCATGTATGAAAATGTATGAATTAATTTTGTGTGGCTGTATAATATAGATTGCCATTTGAGGGTAGCTGCCTTACAACAAAACTGGAAAGTGCGACATTCTCTGAATGCTGTCACGATTCTGACAAACTTGGCTCATAGTAATTACTAAATCATTAATATATATCATTAAACAAATAGTAGTTGTTACAACAACTACTATTTGTTTTGGATTGACTAAATATCGGTTATTCTATCTATCACAATTTATTAAAAGTGGGCCCCGTACAAATAAGAAATAATAGATATTTGCGTATTACAACTATTAATATTTTTTTATTTTATTTATTCAATAAAATCTACAGCCCTTTGTAACGTACATAAGATAACTTATACAAAGCTTAAGGCCAATAATAAATGTACATTTTATATTTAAGCTTGATATGTTTTCGAGATTTCTTACCCAGGGTCCACCTACGTGGTTCACATGCGTAGATGTCTCCTAAGCACCTTTTTGTACTCGTGGACCACCTAACAGGTGAATCCCTTCTGTGAAAAAGTTTGTGCAGTTCCGCTAATTTATATTGAGTAATCATCAGCAGTGTAAGTTTAGTAAATGAAACATTATGTAACTGTTGAGGCGAGGTAGGTAGGCTGACCTTATCAGCGCGGCTGGCAGCGCGCGCCGCACGCAACTGCCACTCGACCTGCTGCACACCGAATGGACGTTTACGTTGGACACGCTGACACGTTTGATGGTCAGCTGGAATTAATATATAATTCATTAGTTTTATATATTGTGCTTCATTTGGCTAAGTTTATACAGAAAATGTAAGAAGCAGAAACCGTTAAACCACATGTAATTAGAGTATTAATAGAGAGATAGTTACATTCGACATTCCGTTCATAGGTGAAGCCAAAAATCTATGAAAATGTATGCCAATTATTTACCGTTTTTGAAATGCACATAAGCGTTCAAATTATAGATAGATAAACTCTTTATTGTACACACCTTAAAAGTAATAACAAAGTACTTAAATAGACTAGTGTAACAACAGGCGGCCATATCGCTAAAAGCGATCTTTTTCAGGCAACCATGGGATGGAGAAAAATATAAATCAGACAGGGCGTGCAACGGGATATTAAACAAGTAACATTATAAACTAAAAAAGACCGGACAAGTGCGAGTCAGACTCGCCCACCGAGGGTTCCGTACAAACTAGTAAATAAAAGGGGGAAATCATATTTTTTTTATTTTCCTTCTTATACCGAAAAATATACATCGTAAAAATATTTGAAAACCTGTTTTAACCAATGCTAATTAAGCTCTTTCATATGATACTCCACATGATACGGTTAATTCACTTTAAAATTACGACCCTCATTCCTTGCATAACGACACTATTTTTTTGTGATTAAATTAAAAATGTCCGGTTTTCGGTTTTTTTCCTATATGTGTACTCTAACACAATGCTTCTTGCCAAATTTCAGAGTTCTAGGTCAACGGGAAGTACCCCATAGGTTTTGATTCCTCTGTGAGTGTCGAAATGTGCGTTTTTTTACGACATATTCGGCTGTAACTTTTTTTTACGAAAACTGGGAAATTTGATTTTTCTTTCTGCAGCAAGATACTATGGATCTGCGAATATGGTTTTAATTTCAACTTGATTCCTTCACGCGTTCCTGAGATAAAAGTCTTGACACCCGGACGGACGGACAGACGGGACAGACGGACAACAAAGTGATCCTATAAGGGTTCCGTTTTTTCCTATTGAGGTACGGAACCCTAAAAACAAAGATATATTCATACCAATACTAATTACATACTAATACTTATATAGAGAGGAAAAATATACTAATAAATAATATAATTTAATATGATAATAAATACAACAAAACACTATAAGTAGGTATATTACTAAAACATTCTTAAAATAAATAAGCATAATTTGACAAACCGTAAGTTATTTAGCCACTAGACCTCAGACATACGAGTATAATATATAATACGACTTGACAGTCAAATGATGTTCCAATTGACTAGAAATATTTGTCACAGAATTAGGAAGTGATTTTGTGCCAAATATTGGTGACCCGTGCTTAGCGACGGTCAGAGTAACGTCACAAGTCTTCAAATCAATTTGATGCTTCACTAAAATGTACATTATACACAATTACAATTATCATCAGGCGAGTTGGCGGTCAAGCGCAAAAATATTACTATATAAAAATATATTATGTCAATCTGTACATTAATCATTGCCGCACCCGACAGTGTCGAATTGCCACCCCATGTCTCAACAAATCATTAAAGGCTTGTTACAGTTTCTTCACTCCACTAGCATTTTAAGCTCTTTTTTTATGCCACTGAATTAACCGTATCATGTGGGGTATCATATGAAAGAGCTTCATTAGCATAAGCTAAACGGGGTTTTAAATATTTTTACGATGTATGTTTTTCGGTTTATGAAGGAAATTACAAAAAAAATATGATTTCCCCCTTTTATGTACTAGTTTGTACGGAACCTTCGGTGGGCGAGTCTGACTCGCACTTGTCCGGTTTTATTCTTGTTATATTTGATTATTGAATTTACTGACACTTTTTAATTCTTAATGCATTGATGTAGTATAATTTTTCTGTTCATTGTTTAGTAATTAGTTTTTTTCTAATTAGTACTTGATTTATTGATTTTATTTTTAGTTGTATTGAATTGCATAAGCATGACAATCATTTGTAATAAATAAATAAATAACTTAGTTAACTTGAAATAACTCTATTAGATCGACATGTTGGGTCCAGTATAGCTAAGAATGTTGTTTAGTTAGTTAGACTGTGTAATGATTTTACGTTTACATATTGTTAATTACTTAATCTATTCATATGTTAATGTAACATTTTGAACGTTAAAACTGTTTTTAATGTTTCAAAACAGGTCTACGTGAAGTTAATTTTAAAGTTCAAAACAAAGTGGCAAAGGTTTTCGCGTTCCGCGTCTTTAACAACTCGCCACAGCCTTCCTCCTGCAAAGCAGACGGTAATGTCGCATTCACCGCGACAGGTAGCCCTATCTCTGTTTGCATCCTATTTAGAACTCCCTCGGACAGTTAAAAGGAGTCAAAGAAAAGCCTATCTCTTCCGTTTACACGTTTGCTCTCCGACTCCACCGGCGCGCAGCGAGCCGACGGCGACATCTGTATGTGTGTATGTGTGTTTGCAGCGAGTGCATGTGCGCGTGTCTCTTTCAGGGATGTCACTGCCCCAGTTTTGAGTTTTCCATAAAGGTTGTTTGTGGAAGCTTCCAGGTGCTAATTAGGCTTGCGATCGATACAGATTTTCTTTTGTAAAAAGTTTACCGTCAAAGTTAAAGGGAACTTTTGCCACAAGCGGTGCTCTGACTGTTTTCGGTTAGCAACGGGCTTGCAGTAATTTTCTGAGCGAGTTAAAATAAGAATTTGGCTTTACTTTAATAATGTGGTAGAGTTATGGCATTAAATGAATATAGACAGATGACTGAAATTATAATATCGATATTACGTCATCATATGAACAAAATGTTCTTAACGTAACTGAAAACTAAATGTTTTTTTCTAGTCAAAGTTTAAAATATCCTTCTAGATAACCCTAAGCATCTCATGAGATGGAGGTGCGAGGGCGCGCGTGTGTGGTGCGTGTACTGAGCCGGCTACTAATGCGGGTAGTGAGCGTGCCGCCCGCGAGATGTCGCTTTGTACTGAACACTGCATCATTAGTGCTAGTGCAAGTAGCGGCAGCTTCCATAAAATTTTCATGTGTCAATCTTTACGTACAGTTGACAATGGAATTCTTTAAATTGTGACTCTTCTGAGTTTGAAAGCGGATAAGTGTGATACGCTCATACTAATAAATATTATGAAGTTTCTCTAATCTTGACTCAATTTAGTTTAGTATAAGCTGTTCTATTTTCATACAAAAGTATTTTATAATATGGTCAAAATGAGTAAAGTTTATAATGAACTAAGTAACTGTGGCTAGCTTTAACATTGGTTTTATTGGCGGCAAATCACATTTGTTGAAGAAAACAGTAGAATAACAACAAATTTTATTATAACCATTAGTTTTACCGAAAATTGGTGATAAATATTAAATTGATATTTTTTTGTTATTAATCATAACTTTTTATTTCCCAAAAATGTGATTTTCAACCAAAAAGAACGAAATTAAATCTAGCAGTTGCTTCTCTTTCCGAGTATACTGTAAGGTCAGTGGGACTTGAAAGAAATTGTGGCTTATGTGGGTGAAAGGCTGACCCCCTGTCACCGTAGGCAAACATTACATCATACCTTCCAATATCTCTTAACCCTCTAATACCCTCTCTCTCCCATTGAACCCTCTAACAAAAAACTTTAATACTCTCTAAGCACGGTCAAATGTGGCGTCATACGGTAACATGGTCTTTGACGGTCTGCCTACCCCGCAAGGGACAAGTATCTCCTTGGGCAAGTTATTTCTGCTTAGTTGATATACTCGTATGTATGTAATAGATGTAGATGTAGATGTCGATAATAACAAGTATGTTTATTAAAAGAAAAACAAAATACCCGACTGCAGAAAAGCAGTTTTTGCAGTCTAACTTACGTTCTCGTTACGCTTGATACGCTGTTGAGTGTATGTTTTTTTCGTGAGAAAGTATGCGTCAAATCGCTGTAAAAGAATATAAATATGCATTTTTCAGAATAATTCTAGTAGAATCATTTGTTTATTAGGAAAAAAATACGTTGGAGATTACGAACAAAACGCATTTTTTTATTTTTGCGAAAAATGTTTATTATTATTCCAAAAAATATAGCCTATGACACTCAAGGAATAAAGACGAATCTAGCGACACCTCGCACATCAAAATCGGTCAAGCCGTCTAATCTTTAGGTGATCATACAGAAGCATACGTACATATCCACATACATACATAAATATATAAATATAAATAATATTCTAGTAAGAGAGTTTTCAAATTTAATATACAAAATGTAAGCTGAATGAGATCAAGGGCTAGCAAAAAAAAGATAAACGTAAAAGTCGTAAACTAAATAAATATCACCAAACTAATAAACCAAATTAATAACTAATAAATCTTATTACACTCTACTAATTAGAAGAAAAATATCAATAAGTACAAAGAAATATTTACGTATCGTATATTATTATCGTAAGTTTTAACTAATTCTGAAACTCACACAAATCTTCTTAAAATCTCACGTAATCGAGACATCAAAGGTTCAAAAGAAGCTAATTGGATAGAGTTGTGGTGCTATGACGGCTCTACCACTATTCTTATTCTTATTCGCGATGGGGGCGATAAGTCCTGCACTGACGTCCCGCTTGGCGTGTATTGTGCATTTCCCCCCGCCAGGACCTACCCAAGCCAGCCTAGCTCCTTAAAATAATGTAGACAGGCCTTGGGGTGCTGACGTACGCTTGGGGGGCTCTAAGTACCACTAATCAGAAACTAGCATCAAACCTCGACACATTTCAAATAATCATGCCAAAATCTTACAAGAGAAGTGAGCAGAGCGGAATGGGTGGATGTTCTTTGACGGGACCCGCAGAGGCTTGCGCGGCGCGCGGTTTCAGTCGAGCCCGAGACGTGGCGTCGAGCGGACTTCTCGCGCGCGCTTTGTCTGCCGATTTACCGCAATCGCATCGAGCGAACAGTGACAACTGATTTCTTCAAATATACTCAACTGAGTGACAGTGCAAGTGCCAGTGAGAGAATCTCAAATGCGTTGTGAATGACGTGTGCCATGAACGTGGATTGAAACGCTCAGGTACTGTGATTTTGTTCATTAACGCCTAGAGTTTGCGTCCTCGTTTTAAGGCAGGTACGTATTGCCTAATTTATGTATAAGCCGGCTTAGAGTAAATTAAATGTATACATAAACGACTTTAAATGCCCGTTTTGGTATGCAATCAGTAGGAAATGAACGTTCAATTGTTCGATGTTTCCCATTCATATCACGGTGAGTATGCGTATTTTCTATCGTGTGTGCCGAAAATAAAACTACGTTAATATACGCAAATGGCCATGAATACGGGTCACTAGTAAACATTACATTGATTTTATTCTTTCAGGAGAGTTTTAGATTTTGACCCACTTTGGGCCCCACTTATAGTGTATGCAGCATTTTTTTTATTAACCTATACTGTCCCACTGCTGGGCAAAGGTCTCCCCCATTTCCCTCCACAAGTCACGGTCCTGCGCCATCTGCTGCCAATCTTTTTGGAATTTGTCAAGATCGTCATGCAGCATTTAATTATACAAATAATGTTGTGGTTAAAAATTAGAAATAGACAAATCGGTAACATTAATTTGTTATTTTAATTGTATTGGATCCATTTGAACCCCACGTTGGGCGCCATTTTATTAAATCAGATAGATAAACTCTTTATTGACGCCTTCATATCCTCTTTATTTTTTCTTTATCAGTTTTTGGTGTTGTTTCTACTTACATGAGGTGATTTTGTAATAATGCGTTGATAGGTACTTGATTTGATAATAGTTTGTGATAGATAAATATCTTAACAAATATTATTATCATTATGACAACATTTTGTAATCCCAGCTTGGGTGAAACTTTTAAATTGAAATTGTATAATTTTATAATCATATTCACACTGATATTTGTATTAAAATAAAAATTAAGGTAGCATTAAAATTGTATGTAATTTTGGAAGAAGGAGCTGTTACTTTACTAATTTGAGAGTGAATCCTTTATCCGATGTAATTGAATGTGACAGTCTCGTTACTGAGTATAATGAATGTACTCACGCTCCAGTAAAAGCCTTGCAATTAAAAATGTACTCATACAACGTGGAACGTTTTGCTAACATTTTGCTAAGTATAAAAACGTTTGGGAGCGAGCGAACAAACCTTTCAGCCGTAATATTACGTACACAAAAACGCACTTAAGCATTCCTGGCATATTGTGTACTTGGCTAACATTCCAAATATTTATTCCGACGCGACTTTGACTCGCTCTTATCGCTTTCAAAGAGGGAAAATGCTACAAGCACGAGTTTATTGCAAAAAGGATAACAAATAATAATTATCTACTTTATGTTGGTAATACAGTTTTGTTAGTGCGTTGTTAGCGAAATTGTTTATTTTTACCCGACTACGTAAGGAAAGTTATGGCTTTCGAGTGTATGTATGTTTGTATGTGGGTATATACCTATGTAATATGTTCACATATAGCCTAAGCGATTAGATCAATTTTTATGTACAAGGTTTCGTCAGATTCGACTTCACTCCTTGAGTTGAGTATCTATATTCCTTATATATATACCTATATGTATGTATGTCTTATCTGTTTCCTCATAACTTCTAAATTACTTATTATAATTTGACAAACGAGTTACTGGCGGTTTTGGCAAACCAGGGGGGCAATTCAGTTAATCAAGACCCCTCCGTAACTGAACCGTACGTGAAGCGTTTCCCGTCGGCCGCCATTTTTTTTTTCAGTCACTTTTATGTCACACAATGTCATGTTTAATGAAACGCGACACATCTCTCGCTAGTTACTAAATAAAAAAGATACTGGCCGACGGGAAATGCTTCACACAAGGTTCAGTTTCGGATCGGTTTTGATTAACCGAATTGACGCCCAGATTTTATTATATTGTAGGTATTTTTAAATACATGTGCACGCTATACATATAATAGGTATACGTTGTCTTAGCACATGTACATTTACGTTAGCAAACTTATGTTTCACATATTGTAACGTTTGATGAGAACTTAGAAGCTCCTAATCGAAAGCATGTTACATCTAAGTTGTAGGTATGTTAGGGAATCTAGTTTGCAAGTTACACTCATGTTTGTAATCAATGATTAATTTGACGCCAGCGGCGACGGCCGCGCCGCCGACTAACTTACTTTACTTACTTACTCTGCGCAAAGAGCTTGTTTGCCGACCTCTGAATTAATTCTGCCGAACTACGAGCAGTTTGGAACGATACGATCCAGACAACAGTTTCTAATGTACATACGGCTATCTAGTGAGAAATTAAATAATTAAAGCTAAAAACAAAATACCCGAGAGAAAGCTGTTTTTACAGTCCAATTTACGATTATTTACGCGAGCACAGCGAATACAGCGAGTACCTACAGCGAATACAGCGAGTACCTACAGCGAATACAGCGAGTACCTACAGCGAATACAGCGAGTACCTATATGCGCATTCATTAGAATAATTTTAGTAACTTTACTTGTTTATTACGAACAAGTTCGGCGGAGGTACAAAAACGCATATATTTTTTAGCTGGAGATGTATTATTATAACATATAATATATACTTATATATATGATATGACACTCTTTATTATTATTTTATTATTATTATTATCAGCCAGATATGTCCCACTGCTGGGCAAAGGCCTCCCTATCCTCCTTCAATAAAATACATAAACATATGACACTCAAGGAGTAAAAACGAATTTAACGACACCTCTAACATCAATATCGGTCAAGCCGCTTAGGCTGTAGATGGTCATATAGAAACATACGTATGTATGTTTCTAAATTCGAAAAACATGACCCTCTTACTTACGCGGTCGGGTAAAAATTATTACTTGAAATAAAAGCGGCCATTTACGAATTCGACTGAAAAACCGAGAATTTTGTTGGAGTCTTGAAGTTTGGAGTTTATATTTTATTTAGAAGTAAGATTTCATACAACTCCAAGAGGACGCAGACTTAAGTTTTAACTTGATACATCCGCGAAAACTGATCCAAAAATCTTGACTGACTAATAGACACGGGTCCGGGACAGGTAATAGATAAGGGGTCCATTTTTTCGGTATTTTTTTGAGTTCTATAGTAAATAAGGATCCCTTATTGTTTCGCCATGTCCGACCGTCTTTCTGTTTGTGTGACCACAGATTACTCAATGGATATTAGCACATTACACATTAGCCGAGAAAGTCGCAAAATAAAATCTTGTTTTTTTATGGGGTACCTCCCCTACATGTAAAGTGAGGAATA
Organism: Lycia hirtaria; assembly: GCA_947563715.1. NCBI lineage: Eukaryota > Metazoa > Arthropoda > Insecta > Lepidoptera > Geometridae > Lycia > Lycia hirtaria. The sequence goes on from OX387379.1 coordinate 45,621,552, forward strand.
AATATTTTTTTCTCATCTATCCCATCGTGTATATCGTTGAATAGGTAATCAAAAAATATTGGGGGTATGCGAAAACAATTTTTATTTTTTCAATTTACGGATCTGTTTGCGAAATAATAAGCTTTGAAGTGGTCATTTTTAAACCCTGACCGAAAAAGGAGGGGTGTTAATATAAGTTTGATATTTGAGTCTGTCTGTGGCATCGTAGCTCTCAAACGGATGGACCGATTCTGATCTAGGTTTTATTGTTTGAAAGAGGATTTTGTACAGAGTGTTTTCAGCTACATATTATGTTTGATCAAAATCGTTTTAGACGTTCTATTGTCAGGGTTTTGAGTTTTCTAAACTTATTCCATGATATACAATCAAATTATTTGTTTACTAAACAGTGCCTGGGCTCACCTTCAATATAATTACTAGCGAGAACACTCGCCCACGATAAACTGAACACTCTTCATTAGCTTCTCGTTACATCTTTGATAAATTAAGTTATAATAAAAATAATATGGTATCCCAATATTGAGAAATTATTTCGTGTGGGCTGTATTCTATTGAGATAAGGCTCACTGCTATCATGTTTGTAATTCGTTATTCAGTTACACCACGTCTATACCTTCTTATTTACCTAACTTTTCGATTCCTTATCGAAAGGTATTTACTTTAAAAAATGAACACAGTGCCTTCTAGCCTCATACAAAGCAAAGCTTTATTATGCAACCAGAGAGCATATTTAATTATACAGGTACTTCTTTTTTAGGGAATAAATACTTATGATACATAGAAACACCCATACAAATAAAGAACAACTTTTCACACCACACTTTAATATTTGTCCTGAGTGGGAATCGAAATCGCAAATTACAGTTTAGAAGGCTGACATACTAATAATTGAGCGGTTGAACTCGGTTTCTCATCATATTATAAAAAAAATAAGTTGGCACATATTGTATTTTTTTATGGAGCAGTTGTAGTCTGAGCTTTAGTCTGATATAATTAACGATTGCAGCGTACCACCGAATAGATAGACAAACACGGATAAATTATAACTGATTCACTACGGAGCCCTAAAAACAACAATAAACTGCTATAAAAACAGATAAACCCCAACAACCCCCGCGAGCCGTCAATATCGAAACCAATGTGAGTATGTTACACGTATCAATTTACTTGTTATAGCTTTACCAAGTTTTAATTGGTAAAAAGCGAGTCGGGACCCGTCCACCTGTAACGTATGCAGTTGGAAAAAATGCTAATTAGAGAAGAGGACGCTGCAACGTCGTCGCTGCAAGACACTGTCCTAGAAGCGACAAGACAGCGAGCTATTGCAGCTTATGACACTAGCAGCTATCGTACAAATCTAAGCCTACATAATATAAGTCTTGTATGACTAATTTACAGACAACGTATAGCCTAAATGTTAAATAAACATCATCATCATCTCAGCCACAAAAGGTCCACTGCTAGGCATAGATTATCTCCTCTATGGATAAAAAAAACTGTTAGGAGCGGCTTGTTTCGTGCGTCTCCTTTCCACTTGTGACTTGTATGTCCATAAGTAAGTGACTAGAAGGTCTAAAACGTAGGAAGACCATCCTCCTTCGTAGTGCTTGCCAGTGCGTGATCTGCGCTTGAGAACTTTTCGACTCCATTGACCATCAGATCTCTTCTCTAAATCTTGAAAGTAGTCTAGTCTAATTCTGAAGACTTTAATTCTGGGAATGCCTCTCTTATAAAGTGTAGAGAACCACTAAGGAAGGATTTCTTGATGACATACAACCGGAGGATGCGATAGTCATTCATAATGTTGTTCTCTTGAGAGTCGGTAGCTGTTTGAATGCCAATTTTGCTATTTACGATGCACATACTTGTCTATAAAACGTTTTGAAATGTCATTTAAGATATAGGCTGACAAGATCTCCTTGGGCAAATTATTTCTGTTTAGTTGATATATGTATGTAATAGATAGAAATATGACAAAGGACAAAAAAATTAGTTCGCTAGTAGATCTACGTAATTGTTGTCTTATATTACAGTTGTTAAAGTAAGCAATAGCGGAGTATATGTTTACCAGGCCAGCAGTCGCAGTCAGCCTCTGCTATATAGTAAGCTAGTTGTTGCATAACGCACGGCTCGCTCACAAAGCTTGTGGTGGGACAGAGTAACTATATTGTTTAATAATCTATGTTAGGGTCTTTTCGACGTTTTTTGTTTAGGTTTGCTTTACTTAATTAGTGTTGTTTAGTTTTTGTGGGTGACCTAGATTTCGTGGAAATTTCATTTGAACCTCTCGAGTTTCCGAGCTCGCTTTACTAATTAATTAGTGATGATTTTAACGTTTTCTTATATTTTCTTTTCTTTATTAAGTATTTTGATATTTAGATTAGATTTACTGTGAAGATATTTTAGTATATGTTCGATAAATAAGTAGGCGTAGGGTAGGGTAGGTAGTTTCCAGTATGATTCAAAACCGGCCGTGTTTTTTATAAACAGTCTAACTGTTGGGCGCAGGATATCTACTCACGCAGGATGTCTACCACGCTGGCCAAGTGCGCGTTGGTTAAGAACTCTGTCATGTTGTTATTTTAACGACGTTTTCCTTTACCGTTAAGATAGAGAGTAGATTCAAGTATTTATTATTTCAACAATTCTATCTTTAAAATATAACCGATGTATTATTTTAGAAAAACTCTTTAATTTTCAGTTTTATCATCAAATCTAATAAGTAATATTTTGTTATAACTTATGTCGTCGTATAGACAAAGAACTTGCAGTGTTTTAGTCTAATTTTGAAATTTTAATATAAACAACATAAAACAATAAAAATGAGCAGTCTGATCACTGCATAATAACAGTTTATCATGGTCATTTGACATGACTATGATTTAAAAAAAAACCGGACAAATGCGAGTCAGACAGGGCCTCCAAGGGTTCCGTACAAACTAGTAGGTAAAAGGGGGAAATCATATATTTTTTTTTTATATTTTCCTTCATAAACCGAAAAATATACATCGTAAAATTACTTAAAAACCCTGTTTTAGCTTGTGCTAATAAAGTTCTTTCATATGATACCCCACATGATACGGCATATTAAAGCACTTCAAATTTTGGCCTTCCTTGCATAAAGACACCATTTTTTTGTGATTAAATAAAAAATGTACAGTTTTCGAATTTTTTCCTTTGTGTGTACCATAGGATAATGTTTCTTGCCAAATTTCACAGTTATAGGTCAACGGGAAGTACACCATAGGTTTTGATTCCCTTGCGAGTGTCGAAATATGCGTTTTTTGCGACATATTCGGCTGTAACTTTTTTAAATAAAAACTGAGAAGTTTGATTTATCTCTCTGCAGCAAGAAACTGTAGATCTGCGTATATGGTTTTAATCTCAACTCGATATCTTCACGCGTTCCCGAAATACAAGTCTTGATAGATGGACAACAAAGTGATCCTAAAAGGGATCCGTTTTTAGGGTTCCGTACCTCTAAAGAAAAAAAACGGAACCCTTATAGGATCACTTTGTTGTCCGTCTGTCCGTATCATATCATATGAAATGGTATCATATGAAAGAGCCTCATTAGCATAAGTTAAAACAGGTTTTTAAATATTTTTACGATGTATATTTTTCGATATAAGAAGGAAAATATAAAAAATATATGATTTCACCCTTTTATCTACTAGTTTGTACGGAATCCCCGGTGGGCAAGTCTGACTCGCACTTGTCCGGTTTTTTTTCCATTTGAGGTGCGAAACCCTAAAATTGCAATAATATGTTCAGTTTCAAACATACCTATCACGGTCTGTCTGGTTCTTTTTCAATTAATATCGCGGTGTTGCGACCCGTGTCTTTGTTTATTGGGTTCTAAGCCTGCATGCTGCAAGCACGCGCCGATGTGCGTTATATTTATCAATAGCCCGAGTAGACTGATCCGTTCATACCAATGATGGAGAACTCTCCTCGGCAGTGTCTTCAGTAATCGGTTGTCGCGCGGCAAGTCCCGCCGCCCAGTAGCTGGCGCGATCCCCTTCCAGCGCACAATGGTTCCGCATGATTTACGTGCTTCGCTAATTATCGTTAACACCCTGTCATCCATTACCGGGCTGCGCCGGAAACTGTCAAATACTGCAAACTTTACACAATGGCGGGACCAGAGACAGTGCGCTTTTTCAACTAAATGATTCTGCTAAAGTCTAAACCTTAGAATTGCCTTTGTAAACTGATAACTATGTACATGCATGTATACGGACATTTCTATAATAAAATATAATCTAAATATCTTGTGAATTACTCTCTAATAATAAGCTGCAGTGAACGCAGAATAGATATTGATTATGATCGAAAAACAAACTGTTATTTTCATTGTCCATAGACTAAAATACCATAAACGGTAGCAAAACTTTTTTAATTGTCCATAGGCTTGTTTGCGGTTACATTACCGAGCGGTCTGTAAAGCATCGCGTGCTATGTTAGGCCGTATCTACACATCGGTATATCGCGATGTCGTGATATCAGCATGCGAGCGCGATCCTTCATCGGCCATACGGTTCACTGCGCATGTGATCACTGACGCCATCTATCATGGTTTATTCGGATTTCATGGAGTTGGTTTATAGCACGATAGTGTAAATCCGACTTTATGAAGCCATTTTCTTTTAGCGTCTCTTCGGGTTTTGTTTGAACAGTTTTTCCACGGAGTTGTCACTTTTTCATATATATAAGATTTTCTGAGAGAATAATTTATATGAATGCTATTGATACCTACGAGTCCATACATATATATGTATGTACAAAGGGACAATAAGTTCAGTGCTGTTTAAATAATAATAATAAAAACGAGATCGTAAAAAAATATGATATCAGATTCTCAACTCCACATTTTGATTGTAAATTTGTTGTAGATAAATCCAATAATGAATCTAAATCGTTAATTAAACGTTTAATTAACGATTTTTAGGGTTCCGTACCTTACAAGGAAAAAAACGGAATCCTTATATGATCACTTTGTTGTCCGTCTGTCCGTCTGTCCGGGTGTCAAGACCTTTATCTCGAGAATGCGTGAAGGTATCGAGTTGAAATTAAAACCATATACTTATGCAAATCCATAGTATCTTGCTGCAGAAAGAAAAAATAAAATTTCTCAGTTTTCGTAATAAAAGTTACAGCCGAATATGTCGTAAAAACGCACATTTCGACACTCACAAGGGAATCAAAACCTATGGGGTACTTCCCGTTGACCTAGAACTATGAAATTTGGCAAGAAGCATTGTGTTAGAGTACACATATAGGAAAAAAACCGAAAACTGGACATTTTTAATTTAATCACAAAAAAATAGTGTCTCTATGCAAGGAATGAGGGCCCAAATTTTAAAGTGAATTAACCGTCTCATGTGGGGTATCATAAGAAAGAGCCTCATTAGCATAAGCTAAAACAGGTTTTTAACACATTCTTCGCCCCCTGCAGACCCTCCACTTCAGCTGGGAACCTAAACTTTTAGGCGAATTTTGATTAAGTACAGAGTGGCCGCGCAAAGCAACGATGACTGCCTCAAACGCCGGCGGTTTACTGACTACTACAAAATGAACGGGACGCTCGTTTGGATCCGAGTGGGAGGCGTCGCTACTACAGCCCCGCTCCATTCGGATTCAAGTGGTGAGCAAGGAATATGTAGAATATTTTTACGATGTATAATATTTTTCGGTTTATGAAGGAAAATATAAAAAAAATATATATGATTCCCTCTTTTATTTAGTTTGTACGGAACCCTCGGTGAGCGAGTCTGACTCGCACTTGTCCGGTTTTTTTATTATAACGATTAACGTTTAGATTTCTATTCTTTCCTTCTACTTTTCCTTTATTTCACTGATAAGAGTCAGGCTATCAAATAAATCACGCCTTTACATTAGATACATAAAATTACCATAAATCCGTTATTATATTATATTCACCAAAATGTAAACGCTTTCATCATCATCATCAACCAGTATCCGCCCACAGTCTATGCTGAGTATAAGTCAACTACATAGCGCGCCAACCTGTCCGCTCCTGCGCCAGTCTTCTGTGAACCCTTTACATTTAGTAAAATAATAATGTATGGTACCCACCATGGCAAGGCTTAGTTATCAGCAGGCAAGCGTCCAGAGCGCTTACCGGACCATTACTCCTCACTTAACTGACACTTGAAGTGACAAACTGATCTCTAATTTATTAGTCTCCCTTTAGATACACTTTGAAGTAAGTTTTGAAAGCGCTTCTACCGTTTTAAAGTCTTAGTTGAGAATATAAATAGGGCACTTGGGAGGCTTACATTTTATATAGGTAGTGTCACGACGGTAATTAGCAATTCAAGAAGCTCATTTTATATTTATATAAGTTTAGTTCAGGTATTTAGTGACTTGGAGGAGGATGTTCGATACGAACACTGAGAAATGTGTACAGTGTGGGCTCTTTTATTAACCGACTTCAAAAAAAGGAGAGGATTATGTATGTAATATTGTCAGAATTGCACAGTTTTTGTATATGTTAGTATATACCAGCTTATAAATATGTGTGCCAAATTTCATAAGTGTATGTATGTTTATATGTTTGTATATTTGTCTACGTATTACGCAGAAACTAGAAGTCGTAGGTATAACAAATTGCAAAAAATATTTTTCTATTGAATAAAATATTTCTCAACTTAGAGTCACTGTAAGTTTTATCAAAATCAGTTTAGTAGGTTTCAAAATATGGACTTTATAATTAAAAATACGAGCGTTTCAACGACGCTGTACAAACTACTGGACGGATTTGAACGAAATTCTGTAGGTATATCACACATACTATGTAATAGGATCTGGCAATATCTGGCAATAACGCAAAAATTAAGCGTAACAATACTATTGAAGTGTTTGAAAATTAAACGAACTTACCCAGAGAAGGTTTATGAATACAATTTTTAGTTTCAAGCAAAACGAGTAAATACTATTAAATAGAATAAATGATTTAATTTAAAATATAATTATTACTTATAAATAAACGGCCAAGTGCGAGTCGGACTCGCGCACGAAGGGTTCCGTACTATCATCTATAATACTACAAAGTTTAGTTCTGTTTATAAAATAACGAGAAATCAACGAAATTCCAAGTAGTAAACTTATAGGTAGGTTTTCGATACACATCCGGGAAGCATGGCGACGCTCGCGCGAATACGTGCGGTTATAGCTCGCTCCGTGATGTTACCTCCCCCGCTACCCGCGCGGCCGTTGCTTAGCAACCGCCTCGCGCTCGCGTCACCACCACACCGTGGCGCGGCGCTCGCACCGCGTTTAGATGCACGGATTATTTTCATTTTGTGAGTTTTTATGTAATATATTAGGTATTTATTTTTATAGTTAATATATTTCTAAATATTTACTTACAAATATTCAAGTTTCTACCTGTTAATTAAGATCGAGTAAAAATTGCTTAAAAATTACGTTTGTTGTATATATTAATATTTTTAATTTAATATTTACTTTATTGTTATTTAATTATTTATTTTGAAAGGTAATATACAAGTAAATATTCTGTGAAAATTGGAAGCGTCTACCTGTTACCGTTTTTAATATTGAGCAAAAAAATACGAAAAAAACACGTTTATTGTATGGGGACCCCCCTTAATATTTTATTATTTTTAATTTTTAGTATTTGTTGTTATAGCGGCAACGGAAATACATCATTTGTGAAAATTTCAGCTTTCTAGCTATCACGGTTTATGAGATACAGCCTGGAGACAGACAGACAGACAGACAGACAGACAGACAGACAGACAGACAGCGAAGTCTTAGTAATAGGGTCCCGTTTTTACCCTTTGGGTACGGAACCCTAAAAACCCGACTTCAAAACAATCTAATTAACTGAACAGGGAGAAATAACAAGAAAAAAATCAAAGCTGAGCGTACTATCTAAGTAAGTACGTAAACCAACTATTTTTGAGGTCGGTGTCTGTATAGAGCTTAGGTTAGGTTAGGTTATGATAGCTGAGGGCCTGAAACCGACCTCAAAAATAGTTGATGTACGTACCTACTTAAGTAGATGCCCAGTTAGGATTTTTTTCGTGTTATTTCTCTCTTTTCAGAAAATCAGATTGTTTTGAAGTCGGTTAAATTTTTTTAAATTACTTACTATTATTATTTAATTTTTTGTTTTTTAATTTATTGTTTTATTTAGCTTGTTCTGTTTGTTGTTGTTTAAGTTTTTTGGGTCAATTTTAGTAATCGAAATTTGACCCCCTTCCTGTTCACAGATTGATCTGATACTCGATACACACCTTAAGTATATACTCGTACCTATATCAATACAATGAAATGTATTTAGTAACATTCTAAATTCAATATGGCTGCCGTCACAATATGGCGGATTTCATGGTTTTTTTCACAACCCCACAATATGGGTATCGAACGAATGGGCTTTTCTAGTAAAAAATAATAATACCTACATTACCTAAATAATTATCTTTCTTTACAATAAAATCGTATTTACTATGGAAAATAACGTGGTTTTCACTAAATAAAAACTACGAGTCACTCACGTCTGTTTCGAGTCAAAATATCCGACTATAGTTTCAACAGCAATTGGCGGCCTTTTTCAAAGGAGCAGGTGACGCGCCTTGTACTGCCCACACAGTGCGAGGTGGGTCACCGACCGAGTGTGATATTTGCGCTGCTCCTTTGAAAAATGACGCCGAATGCAGTTGAAACTATAGTCTGATATTTCAAGTTAAAACAGACGTGAGTGACTCAACAATGAAGTAATGTAACGTAATAAGCCCCTTTAATAGAGCGGCGAACGTTCTAGGGTTAAGAAGTGTCATAATGCCCATAAAAGCTGCAAAACTTTAGTTACCCTTAGCTTCCTTACTAGCCACGCTGACTCCTTTTAGGAGTAAGCCCCCGTGGACTCGGACCTTAAAACAAAATAAACTACAATTTGCATCGAGTGTAACTTGTCTCAAATTAAGTAATTACGTTTCATCCCCGAACGAAGCCCGGAGATTAAATCTGTATAATTAAAAAGATCTCATCCACGTGCCGTGCTCACTATTTGTTTAACCCTATCCCATTATGGCGTTAAATGAATTCATTATACCTCATTATTTGAAAAGGGTGAAGCGAAAAGCCGTGTATAAATTTTCATATTACAATACTGGGAAGGTAGAGGCGGTTGACCCCTGGGGCCCCGGGGCCCCGCGAGTATCTTTATGAATGTAAGTTATGACCGCATCCGTTTCTATCTTACGACCTTTGGAATGATCAGATAGCGCGCGAGCCCGCTGGACGCACTAAACACATCATAAAGATCCGGGCGAGGGGCCATTCGGACCCCACCTCATGACCTCACTGACTCATTGCGTTCAGATTTACGTTTTCGTTATTTAAAGGGTTAAAAGGTGATTTCGTCTAGTATCCAATACATTTACATTAATTAAATGCATCTTCATAGGTATATGAAGATAAGAAGTCATGCCCGAGGTGGACGCAGTATTTTAATGTATTTATTTGTACAGATAGGTTTCTGACAACCGACTTGTGAAGATCGATCTAAAGGCAAACACGTAACAAACATGTGCATGGCCGTGACCATGACCCGACCCTCATAAATCGCGATAAAGGCTTATTTCAATCTGGAACATTCCAGGCCCGAATCGGAATTCACAATTTGTAAATTGCAGAAATAATTTCATATTATCTCGTTCCGTGCAGCGAAGTGGTATTATTTTCACGTAGAAATAAAGCCGCAAAGGGCGGCAAGGAATGTACCATTAATTAAAAGTTGGCCGGGATCCGCCAGAACACATAATTGCCGGAAAACATCAAAGGCTTTTCACCTACCTAATGAGAATGAGATTCCCAGCCTTTTCTATATTTCGCGTGTGTTCAGGAAGCTTACCTACACAATATGCTGCTTCACATGTCGGTGGAGTCATTCCTATTGAACTCGTCTAATTATACAGACAAAAGCTAATGTGATATTGACTAAGCTTAAATATTTCACGCGACGATGAAAGAAAGCAATCTAAAAATATAAACTTTTAAATTAAATAATCTTTGATTTCCTTTAAAAAGTATGTACTTTAAAATAAAATACACATTTTGTGTTCAGGTTTAAAACATTGCATTCAGCAAGGACGCAATTTCAAAGCAATCCAACTAACACGCCTTGTCAAAAGGGAACGTGGAGTAACACAGTCGAGTTCTACACAAAATGTCTTTAAAAATATTACACAATTTCCCCCGCGTTACCTGCCTGAGTCCGCCCCCGAGCTCCGTGCCCCCGTGCCCCACCCGCATGCCTGAGCTCGTTCTGAATGCGTCAACGAAAGGGCATTTCTTGTTACCTCAGGCCGGAGTAGTCTAGGAGCTGGCGGATTGTATTGATTACATACTGTATAAACTGTGTTAATTTGGAATTAGAATTCATGTACAATATGTATGCATTTGTTATAGTTTTGCCATACTAGAAATTGAACCATATTTCAAGAATTTTTTTTATAAAATTTGGACCCTCCTTCCTTGCATAAAGACCCTATTTTATGTGATTATAATAAAAATGACCAGTTTTCGGAATTTTCCCTTAATGTGAACTATATGACAATGCTTCTTGCCAAATTTTAAAGTTATAGGTCAACGGGAAGTACCCCATAGGTTTTGATTCCCTTGCGAGTGTCGAAATATGCGATTTTATGCGATTAAATTAAAAATGTACAGTTTTCGGAATTTTTCCTTTATGTGTACTATAAGACAATATTTCTTGCCAAATTTCAAAAGTTATAGGTCGACGGGAAGTAATAGAAGGAATCAAAACCTATGGAAGGTTTTGATTCCCTTGCGAGTGTCGAAATATGCGTTTTTAGGGTTCCGTACCTTAAAAGGAAAAAATGGAACCCTTATAACTACTAACAACTTTGTTGTCCGTCTTTCCGTCCGTCCGGGTGTCAAGACCTTTATCTCGGGAACGCGTGAAGGTATCGAGTTGAAGATAAAACCATAGATGCATATCCATAGTTTGTTGCTGCAGAAATAAAAATTTAATTTCTCAGTTTCCGTAAAAAAAAATACAGCCGAATATGTCGTAAAAATGCACATTTCGACACTCACAAGGGAATCAAAACCTATGGGGTACTGCCCGTTAACTTAGAACTATGAAATTTGGCAAGAAGCATTGTGTTAGAGTACACATATAGGAAAAAAACCAAAAAATGGACATTTTTAATTGAATCACATAAAATAGGGTCTTCAAGCAAGGAATAAGGGTCCAAATTTTTAAGTTTTTTAACCGTATCATGTGCCTTGCCAAATTTCAAAGATATAGGTCAACGGGAAGTACCCCATAGGTTTTGATTCCCTTGCGTCTTGACATACAACAAAGTGATCCTATAAAAGTTCCGTTTTTTCCTATTGAGGTACGGAACCCTAAAAAATACGTTTTAACTTAGAAATTAAAAAAATATATGAAAAAGCAAATCATAGAATCCTAGCTATAATGATACCAACCAGATAAAAAAAACATCATAATCGGATAATGTTTTCATACAAATGAGTTTTTTTGTTTTGTGAAAGATTGGTAACCGAGTTGACTGCAGCCTCCTCGGCTAGAGCGTTAGTATGCAAGTCAGCCGCTTCCCGCTCGGTTACCGGTGCACACTGTGTCACGGCGTGTGGCGCCCTCTACCAGCCCCCGGATTACGAGATCATCGTGGACAATCTGATGTTCGTTTGTCCTCAGGTTTGGAGCGCCTTTACTCGTGACGCCATTTATCAAGGATATTTATGACAACAAAAGTTTGCTGCGGAAATTGAAAACTGACAAAAAAATCCAGCTCAGTTTACATACCTATACATGAAATCTGAAATGTCTGTTTTCCATTACGGGTAGGCAGAGCATCAAAGACCAATAAGGCCGTTTGGCGTCAGATATAACAGTGATTAGAGGGTTAGATGGAAGAGAGAGGGCATTAGAGGGTTAAAGGGATAACAGGGTAGGATGTAAGCTTGCAGGGAAAGGGCGTTAGGTTGATCATTTGGCTAAGCGAAAAAGATATTTTTTTTTAAATGTTTTATAGATCTACGATTAACCACCAACTCGTCTGATGATAAGCGACGGTGTGGCCGAGGATGGAGCAAATAGTATCAAGAGTTTGTCGAGAAATATTGTGAGGCCTTAATGACACGATTGTTGCAAAAAATAAATTGTAATAACACAATAGCACGTCGTGTATTTTTTTAGAACAGGAAAATAAATGCCGCAATTATTAACTGCAACAAAACAATATACAAACTATAATACGTACCTAACAACGATGTGACGTTTATTGATCGTGAAAGTAAGTTTTAACTTAGATAAGCTTATGTTCAAATACTTAGACCTCCAAAGATCAAGATTGTTTGAAATATATTTAGTGTAGAAGCGCGATACATTTGTAAAACAGTTTTTTATTAATGTGCTCCATCTTTGGTCGCACTTCTCAAAATTATAAATATATTAACTAATATTTTTTTATGATGAAGCAACAAAGTGCAATAGAGTACCGCGGAACCTTCATTCGGCAGTAACAAACGAGCTCGTCGACTAGCAGCTGTCAGCGGCTCGTCCCGGGGCGGCCTCCACACGCCCTTGGAATAATTATAGTGTCAGCTTCGAGCTGTCAGGTAATGGTTACTGCACGGTGGGGGGAGGTGGGGGGAGGTGGGCCGGACTGTAGGGGAAACACAAGGTAGCCGTCAGCTCTCATTCCCACGTAATGTAAAATGCAGCGACTAATATAAATTTCATTTTTACGCACTACAGGCTAAAAGACCCCAGCTCATGTAACATGTGACGATGTGCTTACCAACACCTAGCCTGGAATAGGAACTAGCCATTTAGGCTGAAAAAGGCAATACAATAACACAAGTAAATACATACGAGTACATACCCATATACTTACATACAACCATAATATACACTCGAAAAACATGGCTCTCCTTCTACGGCGGTCGGATAAAATATATGTGTATTAGTTAAAGTATAATAGAACTGTTTTAGTAGTGGGTGTAGTCTATCGTCATGTCTTAATTACTTAGGTACTGGAGGTTGCCCCGGAGGTGGAGGTCTGCTCAGGGAACTCTAACTTCAAATATGCAATTAAACAAACAAAAAGGTTGTATTGAAAAATTTTATTAAGAAAATGAACTGTCCGCCATGCCCTGACACTAAGAAAACCTTACATTTTTTGGAGGGCCAACGATACACATGCGGCGGGAAATTCAAATTCCAAACAGATTTTGTGGCTTTCCCAGCTCGGTTAATTATTGTAAGTATTCACACTGTTTGCGACAAATTAAAATTATTGTTTAATTATATTTTCGCGTCAAATTAACTGTCAATTAATGCACTTCGTTGCTTACATATCCCGAGAAGTCGTTTGATTTACTAAAATTGGGTTACTGGGTTAATATATTATGTTACATGATATGTTTTTGGTAAACAGAATGACAAGAATATTTAAATAACAAATATTTTTAGATTGTCGCAAACATTATGATCAATTACAAAAAACACCTGACTTACCTACAAGGAGAAAACACCTGACTTACTCGTACCTACAAGGACAGAACACAGTTTAAAAATTAATTTCCCATCGCATGCGTGACTTACCTCACCGTACCTTAAATTAATTGTATTAGTTTTGTTAAACATCATCATCTACAGCCACTACAATTTTCTCAATCGCACTGCTCTGTAGATATGAGTTTCTATCAGTTAATTAACTTCATATTAATAAAAATATTTAAAACTAAACAAGCAACCTTCAAGTTTACAAACTTTCCATCAAACCCAGTTAGTTGATTAATTACTCCTAAAAATCAGTCAAGGTGTATAAGCTCGGCGAGTGTTCACGGTCACTGGAAATAAAGGTGAGAACTGAAGGTCGCCAGGGCAATACTTTACAGCGGTATAAATAGAAAACAAACCCCATTACATTAATGTGAACTATACCCCATTACAGTAATGTGTTAAACTTACAAGATTACTGGTACTAACACAAAATTCAAACTTTTTAAGACATTTAGAGCCTCTCTTCGGGAAGAAAATAAGCAAACCAACAGCAACATCTACCAAAATAAGCAACCCAACAGCAACATCTACCAAAATAAGCAACCCAACAGCAACATCTACCAATATCTCGACCGATTGCTGTAGGTATTCTAAGAAGTAAGAATGGTACCTACATATAAAAGACTAAGTAAAAGCATGACTGTTTCCAACAGGATTTTCTAGGTATCTAAGTGTATTCAGTCTTGTACGTACTTAATACTTAACATTTCTGGCAGGGGGTGGGTCAAATGAAAGCTTATATCAAGTAACAAATCGCACGACGAAAATTACTTTTAACGTGTCTTAGGGTTTCCTACCGCATAAGTTAAAACGGAACCATTAAGATGACTTCGTTATCCGTCTGTATGTCTTTCTATCATGACCCTTTATCTCAGAAAAGTGTGTATGTATCAAGTTATAATTAATATTTTACGGAATCCTCGATGTACAAAACAAATGCGTACTTGATAGATTTATATTACTTACATAATATTATCATATACCTATTATCGTTTACTTAAAAGTAACAAAAAGTGGTTAAGCTATTCCTGGTGTCATCCAAGATACGGTCGGATAGTTATTTTGCTCGACAATCATGATTTAATCTTTACGAAGGATCTACGAGTAGTAACCGACAAAGAGCGTTTTAAAAGGGGGTCCCGGAGAGGTGCTTGTAGTACCCTTCCGGGAAAGCAACAGTAATGTCATTGATGTGTCCGTAGGCGACGGTTATCGCTTACCATCAGGCAACCCGTCCACCTTATTACTGCACCATTTATAAAAAAAAAACTTGTTCTAAGTATTAAGTAAATATAATATTAGAATGTTCCAGTAAGAGGATCGCTTCAGATGTTGTGATGTTGTCGCGGTCATGTTGCAACACTCCTAGGAACGACTGGTATTTGAGAATATGGTTCTTGCTTAATAATTCAAATAACCTAAGCTATTGACTATGCGGGAGTCAATAGTTTAGGTTATTTGAATTATTTGAAACCCCCCTTCCAATCCCCCTGCGTTACACAACTGGCAATACTCCAGGCCCGTTACACGGGAACAGGTCGCGTGCTACGAGTACCGTGCGATCCATTACAATAAGCTTTCTTCGCTTTAGTTCGTAACTGGCTCAGTTCGTAACTATTGTAGTTCGGTGCCGGTAGCGGCTCTGCTCGCGGTGCAGAAACATTAACTCTGCTGTAACTTTTTTGTTCTCTTAAACTTTTATCATGGTATGTTTAAAAAGAACCTATGTAAAATACAATTATAGTATGTAGGTAATTTTTTAAGTATGTTGCCCGATAACTCGAAGGCGTCTGGATCAATTTGAAAAATTATTTTGTGACAATGTCTAATAAATCGATGATGCCCGCTGCACGCACGAAAAAGTGTCCCATTACGCTCATTGTCGAGCTCAATTTTATTCATAAAAGTATGCAATCATTTCATAAATGTATTGTTATGACGTTGTCACGTTAAACTATCGTCCGTAAATCGACTTTACAAACAACCAATTTTTTTTGTCTGAAAGGGTATACTTTCCAGGTAGCCCAAAATTTTATCAAAACCGGTTCAGTTCTTTAATATCTCATCCAAGTAAACGAATTACATATTTTGTAGACGTTTTTTAATCGATTACTTATAAAATTATATATTAGATTTTTTTTGTAAATAATAACTAATACAAACAATACATACAATACAATATCATCACTAAACGAACAGGTAGCCGCCGCGCCACCAGCTGTCCGCTCGGCGCGGTGCGCGGTGCGGCGGTCCGCCTCACCCGCCGCGGCGCGGTCTCTCTTCGGTTCTATTAAGATACTCTCCGATATATCGTATATCTGTTTCCTATCCGGAATACTGATATTGTCGCAGCTCATCCTCACAACACATACCTACAGATACACGAACTTCTTATGACGCTAATGCACGCTAGATACATTTGAATTCTAAATACCTATAGACGTGTTAACTAGGATTTTTAGACTATTTTATTCTTTTGAATGAGTGTAATCCGTTACAAACAACTTTGTTGAAGTTTCTTTTTGCCTCGATTAAAACGCGCCCGCTTTCCGGTTAGGGTCAGTGATGTTATAAACGGGACAGCATATTTACTCACTAAGTAAGTAGATACATATGTGACCACAGAATACATTAATATTAATTATTAATAGTATATAGCTGAGCGAGTGAGAGGATAATTATGTCACAAACCACATGACTGCCATCTCTTTTTTTCTCGTTTTAGCTTATGGTACACTGATATCGCTGCATCTTCGTCATTTTTCATCTAATTTTAATTAAAAAAAATACAGAAATTATTGCATTATCAATAACCATAAAATTGCGTAATAAATAAAAAATATGCACGAGTTCAAAATCAAAATGTACTTGGACTTATGACGCACACTATTTACAAGATTGTGTGTCAATAAAAAAAAAAACAGCCAAGTGCGAGTTGGACTCGTGCAAGAAGGATTCCGTACCATTATCTATAAAAACGCCAAAAAATCACGTTTGTTTTATGGGAGCCCCCTTAAATATTTATTTTATTCTGTTTATTAGTATTTGTTATTATAGCGGCAACAGAAATACATCATCTGTGAAATTTTCAACTGTCTAACTATAACGGTTCATGAGATACAGCCTGGTGACAGACGGACGGACGGACAGACAGCGGAGTCTCAGTAATAGGGTCCCGTTCTTACCCTTTGGGTACGAAACCTTAAAAAGTAGCGCTATGAAATAATCACGTTTTTAAGTTTTGAAAAAAAAAAAACGTATATTTCAATAACTGATTATTTTATTTCTTGAAATTATACCCTTTTTAACGAATTTGTCACGAGACACATGTGTATGAACAATGAAACCATCAATATTACACACCTTAGATTGTCTTATTCATTTTTTCCCCTCTCGCTCTCGCTCATCTGTCTTTGCCGATCTAGAAAGTTAGTACGAAATGTGACAGTTTATTGAACGTCAATCTCTATAGATTCAATTATACCAGCATTTGAAGACAAGTCTATCATATATAAACAAAAACGACGATTATATTGTAAGTGGCTATTATTCATGTCGCGGCGTTGTCCACTCGCGGGGGCTTAACATTAAATGAGGCATTTAAAAACACACCACTCGCACGCGAAAGGAATGCTGTAGACAATTACTACAGAGTGAAGTAACTGATTATGATTAGTTGATACGGACACACTTATATATGATTCTCTGTCTGATACGTTGTTTTATTTACTAATACAGTAAAATATTCCTAATTATTCGGCTTTTTCCTTATAAAAACCAGTAAAATATTCTCGCTTTGAAACTCTTTTTGTTTCTGTTGCTATTCTTTCAGAGAAAGTTGGATACGCCTGAAATACCAGGTCGTAACAGATCTATATTGTATGTATTAGGTAGAACATAAAATAAATAAATTTCATTTAACAATAACAAACAAATATTCATTAAACAAATATTTTACTATCAAATTTGGACTCACCCATCAAGCTACCCCAGAAATTTAGGTATTTCACGCTACCTCAGCCCGCACTTCTTGAGCGCGGTGTTTTCATGTACGTAGCACAGAAGTATGTATGACGCCGCGGCGGCGAGCGCGCCGGGACGGCAGCTCGCAAGCAAAATTATAGAAAAATAAATTAAAAAAATATTTAAAAACAAGCTTTTATTCAAATGCTCTAAAACGAAGAAAATACATTTTATATTGATATAAATAAAAGCTTGTCGCGAGAACACAAACATATTTTTTTTTTCAAAAGAATAAACTAACTTTAATTCTAAGCAAATGATAAGAACGCGTCTAAGTCTTTTGTTGGAATTAAATATTACTTAGTTTGCGTCGATCTCGGTACGATGTTGTTTGAAATCTCGCGACAAGCTTTTATTTATATCAATATAAAATTTATTTTCTTCGTTTTAGAGCATTTAAATAAAAGCTTGTTTTAAAAAAAAAATAAAAAAAAATTACTAGACTAAAAAGAGTGCTTGTCAAGACTATTCAAACGAGTCCAAACTCGACGGTTTTATCTTGTTTAGTTTAGTAGTTCCGATAGCCACCTTCCGACGCCATCTTGAGACCAGCTTCATGGTACCATATTATTGCATTGTCACCGAAGTTGCGTAAGTAAACCAAATTTCAACCAAATCTAACGACAGGAAGTGGTTCTAATTTATCTCGCAAGATTTGTCCCATACTAACAGGGGCAAGTTAATATAAAGCTTGTAAAAATAGTGCACTAAACGTATCAAAAGTGTATACAGTAGAACGCAAAAAAATATATGTAATAGCTACTTAACATAGCAACTTTGGTGTTGGTGGCTTTAAACAACTAGGATTACTAGGAGATCAAATTAAATAAAACCGACCAAGTGCGAGTCTGACTCGTGTACGAAGGGTTCCGTACCAGCATGTTCGTTGTATGGTAGCCCCCCTTAAATATTAATTTTATCTTAATTTAATTATTTATTTATTATTTATTTTTGAAGTGAATAATATAACTCAATATTCAATGAATATTTAAAGCGTCTATCTTTTGCTGTTATCAATATCGAGCAAAAAAATCCCGTTTGTTGTATAGGAGCCCCCTTAAATATTTATTTCATTCTGGTATTTAGTATTTGTTGTTATAGCGGCAACAGAAATACGTCATCTGTGAAAATTTCAACTGTCTATCACGGTTCATGAGATACAGCCTGGTGACAGACGGACGGACGTACAGACAGCGGAGTCTTAGTAATAGGGTCCCGTTTTTACCCTTTGGGTACGGAACCCTAAAAATATATGAAATGACATATTTTAAAAAAAGCTATCTAGACGTTTTTCAGTAATCGTGTCTTTGTACTAGGAGAACCCTAGCCAACAGACCAACATTTTACATACTTACTAAAAATTTGAGTTTGAACTAATAAATACAAGTATTTTGTATATTTACAAAAATCTGTTTTTTGCTGCTTTTGCGGACAAGCGTGGCCTTAATCGTCGAATCCAACTGGGCTGAGCAACGTTTGGGAAACTTGAAAGCGTCTTTTTCTCTTTTCGTCTAATATACGTACATATATATTTCAGTGCCTCGGTATGTGTTCACATACGATACTGAAACGTGGTCACGGGACCTCTATGGAAGATTCTGGATACAAGCTTTGATGATGGTAATAAGATGGAGGGACACTGGCAGAAAATGCTAAGATAGTCGAGTGTGTGTCACTTTTTGTCGTAATAAACACCTTGCATTAGTAAAAGCAAGTTAGTACCCGTAAGTTTTCCAATTTAAAGTAATATAATAAATAGATGTTTCGTCCCAACCAAAATCAAAATGTGCACTTTTGTTTTTGAAACCAAACTACTTAACTTATTTTGATAACATTTTATGGGACCAATCTGAAGATATATCATTTTAAACACAAAAAAACAGGACAAGTGCGAGTCAGACTCGCCCACCGAGGGTTCCGTAAAACTAGTAAAAAAGGTTTTTTTTTTTTATTTTCCTTTTTATATCGAAAAATATACTTCGTAAAAATATTTAAAAACCTGTTTTACCTAATACTAACTAGGCTCATTCATATGATACCCCACATTATACGGTTAATTCACTTTAAAATTTCGACCTTCATTCTTTGCATAACGACACATTTTTTTTGTTATTAAATTAAAAATGACCGGTTTTCAGTTTTTTTTCTATATGTGTACTCTAACACAATGCTTCTTGCCAAATTTCAGAGTTCTAGGTTAACGGGAAGTACCCCATAGGTTTTGATTCTTCTGTGAGTGTCGAAATGTGCGTTTTTTACGATTCGGCTGTAACTTTTTTTTACGAAAACTGAGAAATTTTATTTTTCTTTCTGCAGCAAGATACTATGAATCTGCGTATATGGTTTTAATTTCAACTCGATACCTGCACGCGTTCCCGAGATTAAAGGTCTTGACACCCGGACGGACGGACGCACGGACAGACGGACAGACGGATAACAAAGTGATCCTATAAGGGTTCCGTTTTTTCCTATATTGAGGTACGAAACCCTAAAAATAAAATTTGTAATAGGTTTATACATTTATAAAAAGGAGAAGGTTATCGATTCGGCTGTATTATTTTTCTTTTATGTTTGTTACCACATGACTCTGTCATTACAGAGTCATTCGGCTGTATTATTTTTCTTTTATGTTTGTTACCACATGACTCTGTCATTACAGAGTCATGTGGTAACAAACATAAAAGAAAAATAATACAGCCGAATCGATAACCTTCTCCTTTTTTTAGAAGTCGGTAACAAGAATATTTTTCACACCGTAGACAGCGCTGTTGAAAGCTGCAGCGTATTTAGATCCATCTACATGCCAGTACACGGCCGTAACGTGACCGTGCGCAGTAATCACACCTATTATCCTAAAAAAGCGTTATTTTCGAGTAAATATGAAATAATCATGAATTTTATTTCATAGAAAACATATTTAAATGCATAATATACCTAAAAAAATGATTTCAATCGGTCAATTACTTTCAGATTTAAAAGTTTAAAAGTTTTTGGTGCAGGGATGCTCTGTCCCCTTTCCGTGACGCGACCTTGTATCGAATTTGTCTGGCACTGGCACATGCGATGCATGACGTCACCTTCCGCTATGGTGTGCTCTCTGTCTAACATGAAATTGAAATGCTTGAGACTTTCTTATTTTTTAAGATATAAGTATATAAATTTTGTTGTTTGTTATCTTTTTATTACCAAATAAAAAAATGCGAATTCCCTATTGTCCAATTCAGTGCAACATAGTGGAAATAAAATACTAAATAGCCGTCCGTAAGCGGCGCGGTGCGCCTTGATGTAGGCCAATCAACTTGTTCCAATTCCATTTGTCAATTGAATTTGCGTAGAGTTTATTGTTTGGCACATCGTTAAAAGTTTTTATTTGTTGTCCTGTCAGCGGGTAATAAATAGATGGATTTTTGTGTTACTTTATGCGGTGATAAAAATTGATAGGCTTTTTGTTCGACAAAAATTGCAATTTTATTGCGGGCTTTGGGAAGTTTTAAACTTTTCCCTTCGGCGTTTTGTTTTGCATAATTTTGTGGACGGCAGTGTCGTAAATTTTGCTCAAATACGTAAAGCTACACGTTGATTTATGCTAAATACCTATCTTACGTTTCCACAAAGAGGCCGCGTGAACCTATATATATATATATATATATTTTTTTTTTTTTTTTAAATGAGTTTTTGAAAATCGGATGTACGAATATTTGTATACCTATAAAAGTATACTTTTTTTTTTTCGTTTACATATTTAGAATATTTAGAGTTTTTATTTAATTCCATTCATTACATTGATATTGTCATAATAATTGTATAAATCTAATTTATATCGTCGAATTACAATAAATTCCTATATAATAATCTTAAATAATTTTTCGCCAACTGTCATAGGCTTATATATCCCTCGTGCATCGAACCTGACGGGAAAGTGCCTAATAGGCTATATATATATATATATATATATATATATACCTATATTATCTACATGTACATGTCTGTCTAGACACTTTCCAATTACCTATTGTATTGAAACAGATTTCACGAGAAAATATGGCAACTGTTTATCTATTTTATCTTCCTTCGTTCACATTATCTATTATTGTGATATTTATTCACGAGTGATACGTTTCATAATAGTACCTACATACATAGCTATTCAATTATTCATATTGTATTGAACGTCTGCTATGTTCCGATGATTTCTAAAATTGAAATAATAATATGTACCTTCGGATATATTATGTACCTTCGCTTTCGAGTTCATGGATATTTTTAACACTTTGATACATTTTTGAAAAGGGAAAAGTTATCGTTATGACGGCGAAATATCGGAAACTCCACAATTAAAACAGCCACAAAAATATATAAAGCAGTGTAATGCAGTATATTCTACGATGTTCACAACAACGATTATTGGAATCTGTTTGTAAAATGCCCTCGTCCTCGTTTAGGTAAAAGCTCCAAGTTTTAAACCCTTGCGACGTTCAAAGGGCTTATCAGCAATTGTCCTTCAGAAACCGGCAATTTTTCCGCTTTTACCGGTGTTCCTGCGACCACGGTCCCCCTCCCCCCCCCCCCCCTTCCCTACGCCGCTCGTTTTCACTCGCAATTTTGTTAATTAAAGTGTTCGAAAGTAGGAAAGAATTAAGGCGGGACCGCGCGTTATTTTAAAAAGTTCCCATTTCATAACTTCTTTAATTTCAGTCCCGGGGATTATGCGGCGCCCTGTTGAATATTCCATCTGGTCTTTATGCAGCAGGTATAAAAGTTTATCCCTTAGAATTCCGTTTGCGGACATACTTTTAGTTGTCTGTAGTGAATGGAAAGTTTGTCATGTTTGAATCACACAGTTTCTCCAGCAATTTTTAATACTTCGTAATAACTCAATACTTTATATTTGATGTTTGCTAGCAATTAAAAAGAACAATATTACATGTAAAGTTTAATAAAAATCGTCGAAGCCATTCGATTGATACTTTCTCATTTTAATTTTTGTTGTATGGCAGCCTACTCTATTTATTTAATTCTTAAACAAAGCATGCGGGACCAATCGACGGACGAGCCTTTTTGCCAAACTTTTTTTAAATATTTAATAATTATAATTGTTTGAAAATAAGAACATGAAACTCATATTATATCGACCGTAAATAATCATATTTTTCGTCTTTACGAAACACCAGACGTGACCAGTGTCAGATTAAAAATTGCGTAAAGTACTTTGTTGTCATATGATCCATTTGTTTGTCAGCCATTTCTCTGCTCATTTATTAGTTCGCTTCGCCTTACTTCCAGCACAGAATACATAATAGTAGGTACGTTCCTCAAGTTTATTTTGTCGATTCAGCAGCAAAATTTTCAGCGTTAGTGGGCAATGACGTTAAGACTGTTCTCAGACTCGACTCTCCTGGGATTTAAATAGTTTCGATTGTTCATATTGGACAAATGCTTACATACAAACAGACCAAGCTTGTTGCTTGTATATGTTTGTATAGTGACCTTTGTCTGACTAATCCGTAATATACCTATTACGAAGAAGCTCCCGACTTTGTAAAGATTTTGCCAAAGTCAGGGGTTGTCGTATTACGTGATAAAGTTCGTCGGGGTCAGATTATCTCCATGTTAAACTTCACCTTCTTCAAATACTTATATTATTTTGATAATAATCTTTGGGCCCGTTTTCTTTGTAAAGTCTCCGAGTAAGTCGTGGAACAAGCTTTTGGTTATTATTATTAGGTGGTTCCGAGTGTTCTCAGTGAATTCTATCTTACGAACTGTTTGAAAACAGCTAAGTAGGTAAGTAGTAGCCCGAATACTCATCTACAACACGGATTATTACGGTCTTGGCCAACTTAGTTCATTACGATTATCTTTATTGTAAGAACCCTGCTATAAAATGTATCTAAATATTTTCGTAATCATCATCAATTATATTTATAAGAAACTTACATTTTGTTATAAGTATTCGTTCTATAGAGACTGGAGAGTAATTTCTAGATTTAATAAATAACAGTTTAAAAAACTAAAAAACACGCTACAAATTATTGTGGTCAAAGTTCATTACAAGACTTTTCTAACAAATCTAATATCTTTTCAAACAAAACAAATATAATCGAAGTTCTAGTTCATATCTTCTGGCTCCATCATCAGATCAGTTCGACAGTACCATATTATTGTATTGTCATCAGTACTACATACAGCTGCCAATTTTCATGACGCTACGATCCTTGGAAGATGGTTAAATTAGTTACCTTAGATTTCATTACATAGTTAATTACTACAGGTCGACCTAATAAAAGCGTGTTAAAAATTGTAATTGAGACATGATTTCGCACGTTCCACTAAGAATCACGAAGGTGTCACTCCTTTAAGGCACCATCCATGCGGGCCTCGTCCCCTCCTTTCGTATTTTAACTTGAGTTTGTCTTCCTACTAGCGAGTTATTCTACAATTCTAACAAAACTCAATATTTTGCTTCCTTTCTAATGATAACGCGGCCCGGTATTGTTTGTGTCAACGTGAGGCCACCTGGCCTCACCTGGTGACGCCGTAATGCGTTTATCGATCACCATCACCATATTTATGGCACTTGACGCCGTAAATATGACGTCACAGCCATCTTCGCACGTTTAGAATGTAAATAGCGCACACTTATCCCGTTTTTTGCCAAACAAATTTATTCAGAAAAACGACGAGGTAGAACAAACGACGCTGGCCCGAAATGTCTGACGAGTCTCGATTCGGACGGAGTCTCTCCAGGAAGGGCCCCGGGGAGCGCGGCTCCAGCTCGAACGGTCAAATGTTCGCCACTCAATAACACTTCGAGTTTGGTGTGACGATCCAGCTACACGTATTCTCATTGCAAGGTCGCCGGAGCCACGCCGCGACACGATCATATCTGATGATCGATCGTCCGGGTTAATGGAACTACTCCATTATTTGTACTGTAAGGCCGGCGCGTACTTGCTCGATATAGTCTAGGTAATGTAATGGATTGCGAAACCCTTACAAATAAATGAGTATTTCAGAAGGTTGTGCGACCCGGTTCGACTAGACATAACACGATTGTTCCGCATCGATCACAAGCAACGGAGGTGAATCGCGTACCACCCACGCCTTTAAATGATAAATCATAAGGATTTTCCTCGAAAAACTGACTGGGACAGATATTAAAAATCATCTCCGTCAATCCGGGATCACGGAAATCACGGACTCGGGCGTTACACGGTAAACAAGCATTATGGGAGGGGAGGGGGGGGGGGGGCTCGCAAGAATTCCGGACATAATCGAGTTATGAGAATTGACAGATTGGAATGTTTTGTGGAAATAAGCGGGGAGTAGAATTTAATTATAAGTACTCATAGACGCAACTCGCAGCTCGCAGTCTCGCAGGCTCGTAGGAACGGAAACGACTGTTCGAATTTTGCAATGCTATTTGTACGTCGGTTGTTGTTTCATTTCATAATTGGTATTTACGTAAATTATATATGTAAACTTTAGTGTTTTACTTTTTATTAAGAAATGTAATTAAAGTTTTTATAGCGTTTCACAGTGATTTCCCTCGATGAGGTTTTTACAGGCTATATTATTTTGCCTTAGTGACCCTCTTACTCAGAAGCGGTATCGCTTGAAGTCGGTAAGTTCTCCGTCGCGGCTTAAAAATATCTTCAAATAGAACGTAAAACAGAAAGGCTGTTAATATAATGGAATAAATTCTCCGTTGATTTAATTCAACGAAGATTCTTCCGGCTTCTGATTTATGAAACTGGAAAGACTGCGACCTTTCGGATTCCATCGCTACATCTGCTTAACTTTAATCGAAATTATTCGAATGAACTCGTCTCTAGAGTCGGCTCGATATCGAGGGCTGACCCTCGTCGGAAGAATGCAGCCTCTCGATGGAGACTCGACAGATCGGAAAGATTTATCCCCGGAAGTCGGGAAATAACAAGGATTTTTGACACGAAATAACGAAAAGAAGCTTGTTGCTCGCATTATAATAGTTAGGGAGTCCGTGAACTGAGTTAGGAATATGAGACGGCGCGGGTGAACTTGCCGCGATAAGGTCTTCAAAAGAAAACCGAAATAGGAAGCGACATGGAAACGAGCGCCACGTTTGATGGCCAAGATAGGGTCGTGTCACGCGACACCTCGGATACGCGGGAGATAGCGTGCGTACACGTGCGATTCATTGTGTGACGTCACTACCTACTACATCGTATGAACCTAGTTGCTTTGAACTAACTCGCAGGCACAAGCCTAAATATAGGTAGATAAAAGAAAAAGCAAAATTATTTGTATTTGTTATCGCCATACCATTGAAGTATGATTATGGCAATAGAGTTGGCTCTAAAAGACATTAGTTGACTGAATAAACACACTTAAAACAAAAATATACTTAAGATATTACGTCATAATATTGCACTTTCATGTCACAAAATATAATTTTGATTACAATTAGGTCTTATAGAAAAATATTTTAGAATTAATTTTTATCTAGAATCAATTTTCATATACGATGTTTTTTTTTTATTTTGAATGAGCCACGTTTTTTAATGAATTAAAAATAACCAATCTAATTAAATGAAAAGTGAAAAATAGTATTTACTCTCTTATATGCTACCAAAATATATTATCCTATACATATATTCTCCTACTCCTCAGACAATTTAAAAGATATCAGAGATAAATAGTTGCTATCAAAATAAACAAATTCATCTCGATTTTCTAAAATACCTGCTTAACGATTTAATATGTTTAAAAATGTTGTGTTGCGCGAGAGAAATAGCTGCGCACGTTGTGGACATGTCATAATGGACCGAGCGAGCGAAGCGAATGAAGGTTCGCATCAACTGGCAAAATTTACTTATAGCTAGCCCTATGTATATTAGCTGTTGGCGTACAGGTCTTATTTTTCAATTACTCTTAACGAAACTCAGTATAAGTACAGAATTTTTAACCGACTGCCAATAAAAGGAGATCCTCAATTCGACTATATGTATTTTATGTATGTTTGTTCACCGATTTCTCCGTCAATTGTAAATTGTTTTGATGATTCTTTTTTTGTTTGGTAGGTAATACCTCAGAAGTGATCTCGTATAAATCTTATAAAAATCGGTTCAGTACTTTGGTCTTTATAACAAAATAACTGGAACAATGTCATCCAAGTAAACGAACTGCGTATTTTGAAATAAGTAAGTGTTTTCAGTTTTTTAAACTATAATTATGATTGCGCACAAAAATTAAAGTAATAAAAAATAATTAAACCGACTTCAAACTGAAAAGAAAGAAATAACTCGAAGAAATTCAAAACTGGGTCTACCTAACTAGGTACGTACACCAACTATTTTTTTTGAGGTCGGTGTCAGGCCCTAAGCTATCATCAACTAAGTCCTATACAGACACCGACCTCAAAAAAAATAGTTGGTGTACGTGCCTACTTAGGTAGACGCCCAGTTTCGATTTTCTTCGAGTTATTTCTTTCTTTTTAGGGTTCCGTACCCAAAGGGTAAAAACGGGACCCTATTACTAAGACTTCGCTGTCTGTCTGTCTGTCTGTCTGTCTGTCTGTCTGTCTGTCTGTCTGTCTGTCTGTCTGTCTGTCTGTCTGTCTGTCTGTCTCCAGGCTGTATCTCATAAACCGTGATAGCTAGAAAGCTGAAATTTTCACAAATGATGTATTTCCGTTGCCGCTATAACAACAAATACTAAAAATTAAAATAAAAAAAATATTAAAGGGGGTCCCCATACAATAAACGTGTTTTTTTCGTATTTTTTTGCTCAATATTAAAAACGGTAACAGGTAGACGCTTCAAATTTTCACAGAATATTAACTTGTATGTTACCTTTCAAAATAAATAATTAAATGACAATAAAGTAAATATTAAAGGGGGGCTCCCATACAACAAACGTAATTTTTAAGCAATTTTTACTCGATCTTAATTAACAGGTAGTAACTTGAATATTTGTAAGTAAATATTTAGAAATATATTAACTATAAAAATAAATACCTAATCTAATACATAAAAACTCACAAAATGAAAATAATCCGTGCATCTAAACGCGGTGCGAGAGCCGCGCCGCGCGGGTAGCGGGGGAGGTAACATCACGGAGCGAGCCATAGCCGCGCGTATTCGCGCGAGCGTCGTCATGCTGCCCGGATGTGTATCGAAAACCTACCTATAAGTTTGCAATTTACTACTTGGAATTTCGTTGATTTCTCGTTATTTTATAAACAGAACTAAACTTTGTAGTATTATAGATGATAGTACGGAACCCTTCGTGCGCGAGTCCGACTCGCACTTGGCCGATTATTAGTTTGAAGTCGGCTTAATTTTTTTTAATTACTTTTATTTCTGCATTTTTAATAGTATTTATTATTTCGAAGTCAGTTAAAAACGGTCGTCAAAGTTCATCACCGCTCATGTCACTGTCTATCAAACAATTGAAAGGTGTAAACACTGTTCTGCAGTTGCGATGAACGAACGAAGTGTTCAAAAGCCCATATCTTGAAAACTACTGAACCGATTTTGATAAAACTTACAGTTACTACTAAGTTGAAAGATACTTTATTCAATAAAAAAAATATTTTTTGAAATACGACTTCTAGTTTCTGCGTAATGCGTGGAGTGTGGACAAACATACTTAAACTTATGAAATTTAGCACGCATGTTAAGAACCCGGTATAGACTAACATAAGTATACAAAAATTGTGCAATTCTTACAATATTACAAACATACAAGTCGAATTAATAACCTCCTTTTTTTGGAAGTCGGTTAAAAAGACAAGTTTGCGGCGGTGCCATTTACTGGTCAAATTTAATAAAAATGTATTAGGAAACAATATATTTTAATATGAATCGAGAGCTTGTCAAGATATTGAAGATGTGGTTGTAGTCTCGGGGAAAAAATGTGCTCACGAAGTCAACTATTTGTAGAACTGTAAGTTATCTGGACAGCGTGTGGTGACAGGATGACAATGACGTGTCTTCATAGCACCGCAGTAACTATAGATATGTTTATTCTTCAGGCGGACTGTCTGAGAAAGGTTTCTACTTATCGGCTTATACTTATTCAAGCACCTAAATTCATCAAAATCTAGTTTTTTTAATTGATAAAAATTATGTTCATTTACGTTTACGTTAGTTTAGATATAAACAAACACATCTAAAGACATGGATAACAATGGAAACGAACAAATTCAAATATAACAATTTCAATTCCGGTGTATAAATATTTAAGTCACTGAATCCACAAAGCAGGAATTTAAATATTACAATATTTGAGTGATTGCAAAAAACAATTACATACAGGCATACAGTTACATACAGACATACAGTTACATACAGACATACAGTTTCGACTCTCGCCGGAGTTTCATCAGTATAGTTAAAATATGTGCATCTGTCGGAAGTTAGTAGGTTTAAAGGCTCCGTAATCCAATTTTGATAAAGGAATTGTCAGAAATCTGTTATAAGGTTGATTGCGAGCGCAGGTCGGAGGGAAGGGTCCGTATGGAACCCGCCACCGTCGAAGATAAGTAAATCTCTCGAATTCGGAACGATTTTACACGAGCGATCGAGTCGAGGTCAATTCATTAGGGAATATCGGAAGCTCACCTTTTTCGAGCGATAAAACAAATCCGCACTCCGAAGGCATTGTTCACTTTTGATTTTATCTAGAAAGGCTGGGATTCCGCCCTCACCGCTGTTTACACGAAAATTGCTCCGACGGCAAACTTTCGCTTAACTCAATTTGTAGGTTATACTTGAAACTTTGATGACTTATCAATTTGTGAAATTGAAAATAAATATGAGTTTAAGGTGGCCTGTTATTACGAGGGATCGATGGCGCGACGCGGCGCGCGGCGCGCGGCGTGCGGGTTCTCGGATCCATTACCTTAGCAGATTAGACTCGGCTAGTTCTCAAGGCGAGCTTTCATCAGGGTAATCCGAGGGGCGGAACCCGCGCGACCGCGTTATTATTACCTATCCGCCACTATTAAATCCTGCTCTTCAAACTTTCCCATTCATAAGTTGTTTAATTTCACGGCGAAGATCTCGGAGCGGCGGGCGGCGCCGGCGTCCCGTAATATGCTCCCTGTGAATATTTTATCCCGGGGCCGGGGCAGGTACGAACTTTACCCTTTCTTTTTGCCACTTGTTCGCACTAACTCGTGACTTTTAATATTGCGCGGGACTTTTATAAGGCGAAGGTCTTACGTTCAGACCTTGGGGTAATGGCGTTTCGTTTGGAGGGTTATCAAAAAGTTTCTCTTTAGTTAGGGATGCATATGAGATGGCAGAACTTTGAACATTAATGGTTATGTTTGTTAGCTCGTGCAAGAAGAATACCGGTTATTTCGTTTTACGAGCTTTATACTATAGAGCTGTCTTGTTAGTACCCCACATCCTCTTCCATTCGTTTGCTCACTGCTGAGCGTGGTGATGCTCCCGACCCACACCACCAGCCTGGTGTGGCAGTACCCCACATATCTTACAACAAAAAGCATTTCAAAGTAGTTATAACCAACCATATGAACTAAGATTTTGTATAAGTATACGTTTGCTTTAGATGTCAATACGTGATTTTTGGTGACATTATTCCAATTCAAATATGACGGACTCCCAAAGATAGTGGATCAATTTTATTGTCATGTATTTCTATGATAATGGTATCCAGTTTTTTTTTTTACGTATAATTTATAAAAAAAATTAAGACGTCACGTTTTAAACACTTTGTAACGTCTGTGATCACAAGTGAGACTAGATTATAGTTCCTTAGTTGTTTTTAATACTGCATTAATGTTCGCTAAGTATACATGCAGAAAGCGCTCACGTTGTCGTCTGAACTTACAGACCTGGATGGACTTGTGCCGGGATTGACATTGTTTTAACGGGTACTTCGGCGTTTCGCACCGCAAGTGGTTCGAACCGCGGTGCGAATCACCCAAGAGCTCTTTTTGAATAGGTCATTTCGCACCGCGGTGCGAATCGAACAATATCATTTTGGAATAGGTCGATTCGGACCGCAGTGAGGAATAAAACAGTTCTCTTTTTGGGTGAGTGGGTTCGAGCAAAGAAGATTATGTAGTTTGATTACATACGTAATACCTTATAGTACAACCAGGCACAAAATAACAGTAAAAACAAAATAATTAAAATTATTGTTTTTTATAATACCTTACAGTACAACCAGGCACAAAATAACAGTAAAAACAAAATAATTAAAATTATTGTTTTTTACATAAGTTTAAAAAAATATTGATTAAGTAAAAAGATATTAAATAGATGCAAAATGTCGCTAATACACGCGCAAATTTGATTGGTAGATGCTTCTATAGTGTCATTTTTATTGCACTTGAGTTATTGCTAAGATTACAGTGTTTATCTACTTTGAGAGTGGTGACGGGATAAATTCTAGCCTAGTGATACTCCATGGAAACTAACAAAATGTATGAAATAAAGAAATAACACGAAAAAAAAACTGGGCGTCTACCTAAGTAGGTACGTAAACCAATTATTTTTGAGGTCGGTGTCTATGGAGGCCTTAGTTGATAATAGTTATTTAATTTGAAATATCTTCATATATTTTATTTTCTATGAAAAATCCCACTCTTAAATACAGTTATATTCCCTTTGTAATGTACCTACATCATAACCTGTGATTAGCAAGAGTTAGTGTTAAAATTATAAAGTGATTATGCCACGTTTAAATTGTAAATAAAATGTATAATGTATTAAGGAAACATGATTTTTACGTATAATATAGAATTTTTTTTCACTAACCACTTTGCCACTCATCTATACAAATAAATAATTGAAATCCTTAAGTTTTGATATGAGTTCAAATCGGACCTACGAAAAGAGCATCGGGGCGTTTCTTTGTGGTCCGAATCGACCTATTCCAAAATATGTCTTGGGCCATTCGCACCGCACCAACCACTGCGGTGCAAATCGGCCCATTCAGAAACAGTACATGGGCGATTCGCACCGCGGTTCGAATCACATGCGGTGCGAAACGCCGAAGTACCCGTTTTAACTTGGTAACTGAAAACTCCACCTGCCAATCATATTCTCTGTTGAAGTTTTGGACGTCATAGCTTGGTCGTCCAAAACTTCTTCTTGTTTTTATTTTTGTCTATGGAAATCTTTATACAAACTGTACTTATGAACAAATCAGCTAATAACTTCGCTATCGACTTATATAACTCTCCGTCCAACTCTCTGTCTCAGTGAAGCATGAACGTATACAAAATTAATCCCAAGTTAGTGTAGGTATCTTTTTCTCGGAATATAACTCAATAGTTAGACGTTTTCGGGTCCGCTCGTGCAAGTTTGAGACGTGGTGTGACCCGCGGACTCGGTGACCTGGTAAAAAGGTCTGTCTGTAGGTACCCACTACGGGAAATAGGACAATTCGTTTTCACAACTATTATATGGCCATGTGATGAAAGATCATCAGTGATAGGTACCTAGCTATGTGGAGCGGTTTCACCCGCGTAGTGATCAAACCGGGTGATGTTGAAGTCGATGATAACATTTTGAGCCTGTCTCCAGGTTTTCAGCTATATTTGAACAAAATTTCAGATTTTTTTATTTTTTTTTACCTCCACAGTGTCCTTTACCTTTCTCAGTACAAACGATTATTAAATAAAAATTGTTACGGGAAAATTATTTTAATTAGATTATTTTCATTTATTTAAATATTTATGGACATTTCACACAACACCATCTAGCTCAAACTAAGCAAAGCTTGTACTATGGAACTAGATGGTTGATAGAATACAAATACATACATTTTTTTGTAAATATATACATTATGATAAAAGGTAAGAAATTTACAGAGACAGAGTTACTTCTGTTGTTTTTTAGGGTTCCGTACCCAAAGGGTAAAAACGGGACCCTATTACTAAGACTTCGCTGTCTGTCTGTCTGTCTGTCTGTCTGTCTGTCTGTCTGTCTGTCTGTCTGTCTGTCTGTCTGTCTGTCTGTCTGTCTGTCTGTCTGTCTGTCTGTCTCCAGGCTGTATCTCATAAACCGTGATAGCTAGAAAGCTGAAATTTTCACAAATGATGTATTTCCGTTGCCGCTATAACAACAAATACTAAAAATTAAAATAAAAAAAATATTAAAGGGGGTCCCCATACAATAAACGTGTTTTTTTCGTATTTTTTTGCTCAATATTAAAAACGGTAACAGGTAGACGCTTCAAATTTTCACAGAATATTAACTTGTATGTTACCTTTCAAAATAAATAATTAAATGACAATAAAGTAAATATTAAAGGGGGGCTCCCATACAACAAACGTAATTTTTAAGCAATTTTTACTCGATCTTAATTAACAGGTAGTAACTTGAATATTTGTAAGTAAATATTTAGAAATATATTAACTATAAAAATAAATACCTAATCTAATACATAAAAACTCACAAAATGAAAATAATCCGTGCATCTAAACGCGGTGCGAGAGCCGCGCCGCGCGGGTAGCGGGGGAGGTAACATCACGGAGCGAGCCATAGCCGCGCGTATTCGCGCGAGCGTCGTCATGCTGCCCGGATGTGTATCGAAAACCTACCTATAAGTTTGCAATTTACTACTTGGAATTTCGTTGATTTCTCGTTATTTTATAAACAGAACTAAACTTTGTAGTATTATAGATGATAGTACGGAACCCTTCGTGCGCGAGTCCGACTCGCACTTGGCCGATTATTATTATTTTATTTTGCTTTTTTAAAATCAGGATTGAATGTAAGTAAGACTAGTTCTAACGGATTTGCCTCGTAGAAACCTATTTATTCGTGGTTTGAAGATACCCAGGTTATATCTGTAGGAAAATCCACTCGGGTAGCGTAGCCCACAATTTAGAAGTTCGTTTAATAAAAGTGGAACTAAAACGCGTCGTTTTGATTTTTGTATTAGCCACATATTTGCCACGTAGAGCTTGGAATTGGTTTATCTCGCAATTCTTGGTGACACAGATCTGTCACGAACAAGTGTCGAGCTCCATATCAGGCGAGTGACTTGCTCCGTCAATAAAAAAAAATACATATGAATAAAGTGATAATTATAATATTTTATAGCGTATGAGTTATACTCCCGAATCAAACATGGGGTTTCTTATCTCGCGAGACAACTTACAGAATAACTTGTCTCGCGAAGTAAACATTGGCCTCTTACGTCACGATCCAAAACATAGAATTTCTTATCTATACTAAACAGATTTTATGTGATGAATCGGGAAATCGAACGAGCCATTATTTATATTTTAGTAAAATAAGGACCTCATACTAGTAACAGGAAAACGCTGGATGCAAGCCGCTTCCAATCGGTCGTTTTGGAAATCCATGGGGGAGGCCTATGTCCAGCAGTGGACTTCTTATGGCTGAGATGATGATGATGATGAAAATAAGGACATGCCTTACCAAAATATCCAACTTCGATTCAATTTAAGAATAAAAATCTGTCTAAGTTTCCTCGTTTATAAATGTATTAGAATGTTGAACCTGTCGATCTGTCAATTTGTCTATTTAAAAAGTTATCAACTGGGGAACAAACGAAAACACATTCCAGTGAATGATTACTGGAGAGTATTCCATCAGCTACGAAGTCCTCCTCTACCTTTAGTTAATTCCAGTCCCGATCCAGCGAGCAGTATCTGTCATAAGATCTGCAAATTTCCCGCCACCTCCGGCGAAGTACATAACATTCACACTTTCCTACGTTACCAGCGTATCTCGACCAATTTATCTGCCTCCGCGATAAAGTAAAATACACGTCAAAATCGAGTTTACGTCTAAAAACCAATTTGGATTATCTGATTTGCGAGTTTATATATAAAAACGGTTTTTCTGATACGTTCGTGACCGTGTTGGTTTATTGTTGATCTGTTGTCGTCTGTTGTTGAACGAGTAGGTATTGTGTTGTTATCAGTTGTTTTGCGACAATCAGCAATATTTGTTAACGTGACTGAACGCAGACTGTGTGGAATGGAATTTTATATTTCATCGGATTGTATCTGCGAGAACGAATCACAAATTAAGAGATCCGTAGACGTACGAAAGTCACCGATATAGCACAGTGGATTAGCATGTTGATGTAGCAGTGGGTAGGGCACATAGATTGTAGAACGAAAATTTGGTGAAGAACACGCATATAAGCAAGCACATGAATCATCGATAACAGACGTGGAAAGTTATCTCGTCCCTGTTTTATTTTCATAAACTTATGTTGTAAAATGATAGTGTTATATCAACTGTTTTTTTTATACATTATACCTAGATCTACGATTGACCACCAACTCACCTGATGTTAAGCGACGGTGTGGCTGAGGATGGAGCTCGATCTAGATGATATCTAATCACTCTAGCCTTGAAAATTTCAAGATTGTAGGTCTCAGGAAAGAGAGATGGCGGCAAAGAATTCCATTCTTGTGCAGTACGCAACAGGAATGTGGATCGATATCGCTGAGTACGGATTTTTGGCATTTCAACGAGAAGTGGGTGGTGTGCTATTACACTCACGCATGTTGACAAATTAATTAAAGTGATCACCACTTTACTGAGGTATTATAAAACTTAGATTTCACTGAGTTGACCATATATCCCGGGATATGTGGAGCGGTATGGCGTGCGCGGCCCCGGTCCGATCGGCATGCGCTTGCGCGTCACCCCTATATACACGACTGCCTCGCTTGGCGCGTGTTGTTTGTTGCTTACGCCTAAGCGCTTGGTATTGTTACATAAATTGCCTACCCTCTTATGGTATTCTAAAAAATAAATATAGAATGTTTCCAAAATCCTGCTAAAAAATTTAATATTAAAGGTTACATAAAAGGACATTACATTTGTATTACTACCAACACAAAGATCTAAATTATAATATAATCTTTTACCTGCTATAAGTTTGTATAAGTGTTCAACTTGATAACAGAAAAAAAAAACGTTTAATATTTCTTGTACCCTCTAGGATTTATAATGTACACTAGAGACGTGCGATGTTTAGTAAGTTATGTTTAATAATAAATATATTTTGAAATTGATTGAATTGACCATAACTAAGACTTACCTGGCATTATCTATGAGATTGGAGCGAATATTAAAACTTTATAATAGGAAAAGTGATACCCACGCGACACCACCCTGATAGAGAATAAGAAAAAAAAATGATTTAACTTGAACGCATTTTAACCTTGTATCTTTTCTATAAAAGAAGCTTTATGATTTAATATGAATACTAACATTTAATTTAGAACAACTCAAAATAAACAAAATTTGGTTAAAAGCTTGATATTTTAAAATTAAAAATATCTCTACAGTAATTTTGATAAATAGGTTATTTTTAAAACTAGACGGCTTGTTTTAATTGTTCTAATTGGCTCGCAATTTGAGCAGCCTTTGATAAATTAATTGGCTGTTCTAACAAGTGGAATCAAATAAAACACAAACTCCATTGTACCTTATCGTATCTCTTGCGATCACAATCGTTTTTCGAGAACCTTTGTTCAATACTGAGTAGTTTATCTGATAGGGTTGTTACCGACTATTATGACTCTGATTAATAGTTTTTTTACTATATTTTTAAACTACAGTAAACAATATCATTTCTGGGTTGTTTGTGAAGATAAAGATAAAGATAAAGATAAAGATAATTTATTTGCATACAACACGAGAATTTTATACAACAAGTGCATAAAAGATGTTACACTAAATTTAGTCGCTTAAAATCATGTTGTGCCGATTAGGCGTACAAATGTCAGGTAGACAGCATCATGCACATGCGAAAAATTATAAAATAATAATAATTATTATTTGTTATTAGATTAATACACAAACCAAAAATATCTATAATATGACAAAGCAGAAGCAATAAAAGATACACATAATGTCAAATAAAATTAAAATTTGTCATTTAAAAAATCATTGATAGAATAATAACACTTCTGCAATAACAATGCCTTTAACTTTTTTCTAAATAAATTACTATTCTGGTCTCTTATTGACTTAGGAATCTTATTGTAGATTTTAGGACCCATACATACGATGCTATTTTGCATCAGTGCTGTCTTTCCTTCATGTACGCGCCGTTTGTCTTGGTCGCGCCTATTTCTCACAGTAGTATCAGATAGTGTGGGGAATCGCTCCCGGTTTGTTTTTACAAAAAGGGCCGTTTCTAAAATGTATAAACACGGAAGTGTAAGAATTTTATACTTTAAAAAATAGGGCTTACAACTATCTCTTTTTTTGAGTTTAAACATTGAACGAATACAGCGTTTCTGCCTTTTAAAAATAATAATTTTATTTGTTGAATTTCCCCAAAAAATAATCCCGTACCTCAAAATTGATTCAACTAACCCATAGTAGGCTTTAAGTAAAGATTCTATATTTAGAGTACGAGCTAGTTTGGCGATGGCATATGTTTGGCTACTTATTCTTTTCGAAAGGTGCTCTA
Organism: Lycia hirtaria; assembly: GCA_947563715.1. NCBI lineage: Eukaryota > Metazoa > Arthropoda > Insecta > Lepidoptera > Geometridae > Lycia > Lycia hirtaria. Next base: position 45,658,624 of record OX387379.1, read on the forward strand.
TTTGTGATTTCCAATTCAATTTTCGGTCAATATATAATCCAAGAAATTTTGAGCTTTCTACTTCATTTATAATGTTATTGTCATATGCTACATTAATATTACCTTTGTTTGTTTCTCTTTGTCTAAAATGCATTATATTTGTTTTATTTAGGTTAATTTTTAAGTTATTGTTGTCAAGCCAAGATATAACTGAGGTCAAAGATTTAACAATATCGTTTTCATAAGAGTCAAGTGTTTTACATGCTACGGTGATAGTGCTATCATCTGCAAATAATGTCATAGGTTGAGATGTAGCATTAGGCAAGTCATTTATGTATGCTATGAATGAAAGTGGTCCCAGGACACTACCTTGTGGAACTCCGTACGCCACTTTGCGTTCATACGATCTATATATTTCTTCTGCTTTCGTGTTAAGATTGACTCGACTGATTTCCGTGATTTGTATTCTATCTGCTAGGTAAGACTCTATCAAATCTAAAACGTTACCACGTATTCCATACGCTTCTAATTTACTAGCTAAGATTCTATGATCTACGTAATCGAACGCCTGCGTCATATCACAGAATATGGCGCACACCGGAGTGCTTTTATCCATACATATTAAGACGTTTTTAATGAAATCGTATATGGCCATATTAATACTTCTATTTTTTCTGAAACCCTTTTGTTCATTGCATAGAATATTATTTTTCTCTAAATAATCATTTAACTCATTATAAACATACTTCTCGAAAATTTTTGAAAATATCGATATAAGTGCAATGGGCCTATAGCATTCCATTTTCTCTCTATTGTCTTTTTTAAATAAAGGTTTAATAATGGTCGTTTTCAGAGAATTCGGAAATGTGCCTGTGGATATACACAAATTAATAATATAGCTTAGAGGGGTACATACATACTCACTTACTGATTTTATTATGAAAGTTGAGATTTCGTCATCACCAACACTTTTAGTGTTTTTAAGGTTTTGTATTATTTTGCTTATTTCTTGTGGCGTGCTTGGTGCCATGAACATAGAATCTTTGCTATGATTTATATTAGCTGTCACTTTATATCCTGACTCAGGGACCGGTTTTATTTTATCTATGAAAAAATTATTAAATGCGTTGGCTATAGCTATCGGATCCGTTATATCTTCATTATCTTGTTCAATTTTTGTTATGGCTTCTTTAGGCAAATTTAATTTGGTACTATTTATGATTTGCCATGCAGTTTTTGACTTGTTATGAGATGAATTTATCTTAAAGTTATTTTGTGCCCGTTTAGTTAGAACAATGATCTTTCTAAGACGTTTTGAGTAATTAAGGAAGATACTTTTATTAGATTTTGTAGGATTCAGTCTATATTTCCAAAGTAAATTTCTTTTGTTTTTGCTACAAATTTTTATGCCACGTGATAACCACTTTATGGATTTATTAACTCTAATAATAACTATTTTATATGGAAAGCACAAATTATAGTATAGTTTGAAGTTTGAAAAAAAGTAATCATATGCAAGATTTGCGTCAGAAAAGCTGTATAGTTCTTGGAATAAAACATTACTAAGACACATTTTAAATTTATTAATATTTTCAACAGAATAATCACGCTGCTTTTTCCTCCAGAATTTAAGTAGCGCGTTTTTATGGACTGGGAACTTCATTACTAAAGCACTGTGATCAGATAAATCTAATTCGTGCACTTCCGTATTACAAATCTTTTTACAGTTATATGCCATATTATCGATACATGTTTGGCTTGCAAAGCGAGTCGGTTGTTTCACCGCCAATTTAAAATTATGGTTTCCTAGAATTGATTCGAAGTCTGATGTCAAATTAGATGCTTTTAATATATTAATGTTAAAATCACCAGCAATGACGATTTGTTCATATTTTTTGTTACTCGTCATGCTCAATATTTTATCCAGTTTACATAAGAAAGTTTTTAAATTTGATGTTTTAGGTACTCTGTATAAACATATTATCAATAATTTATGTCTAATCAATTCTACGGCACAACACTCAAATACACTGGTCAGTGATTTTTTTTTTTTAATTCCGGAACCTCTCTCCATTCATGTCCATTCCTCACTAAGATACACGAACCACCTTTATTTGTACTGTCTCTGCAGAAAGATGCAGCTAGTGTATAATTAGGAACATAAACATGTTGCTCGAAACCAGCCATTATATTATGCTCCGTTATGCACAACACATCTGAAATAATACTCTTTTCTGCTAGTTGATCCAGGGCAATTACTAGTCTGTCTGTCTTGTTGATGAGACCCGCAATATTTTGATGTAGAATATGAAGGTAATTATTCACGAAAAAATGAGGATTTGTTTATATTATTATTGAGTGGTTCGATAACATCCTGATTATTATTATTTCCGTTGTTTTTTACTATTCCAGTGAAATAGTTTTTTAATGTCTTGAAATTTGTCTGCATACCAAGCTTGTTGATTGTACCAGAATTCCTAGAGAACATAGTATGATCGTATTTAAGTTTCCTGTTCGAGTCAAATATATATGCGTAGTTATGTGTTAATGCGTCGAGATATAAAAGATTGTTGAAGTTTTCTACTCGTCGATTATATAGTTCCGTCATTTGTCCGTACTTGTATGTAGGTAGACATATTACTATATTTGTATTATTGACTTTCTGTAAAGTCTCTCTAATCATAACGACCAAGTCAAAATAGTTGTTTGTCGTTTTAAAATCGTCTTCTCCTATTATTACTATGCAAACATCTTTCATTGTAAAATCTGCTACTTTTAACTCTATACCCGTGAAGAGTGAGTTTATATTTCCATGAGGCTGAAGATAGTGGCAGAAGTTTTTAACGCTGCCCCACGTGTCCTCCGCAATTGATAGTAACTTATTACGTTTATCACAGCTTAGAATACAAATTTTAGGTGTAAGTATTGACTTCAGTCCTGATGCCTTTTGTTTTGGGTCAGGTTTCGGTATTTCGTTACTTTTATCTCGTACTTTTGGTAATAGTTCTACGTTTTTTCCCGTAACTTCCTCTATGTCAGCGTTATGCATCAAGTCAATATGTCCCTGTCGTTTGACAGACTTCTTTTTTGGTGTCACCTTTTTCTTAGCCGGGCTAGTAGAAATTTTCCTAAGCAATTCATTTTTATTTAGTAAATCCTCATTAATACGTTTGAGGTTTAGATTCTCCGTTGACAAACATTCTATCTCCTCATGTGCACTTTGTAATTGAATTTCAAGAGCCTCAATTTTATCCTTTAAATTTTTGTCTTCCAAACTTTCGTCTGAAATATCTGGCAAGCTATTTACAGATCTATCCGGAGTTTGTGATAGTATTTCGCTGTCCGTCTGATTCATCGAGTCAGACGTAGTACGCTTACGCCGAAAAGTAATATTTTCTAAGAAATTCATTTTAACTTAAATGCAGTTACTTTAAAGACTTGTTATGTATGTCACTGGCTTTATAATCAAAAATAATAATTTTAAAACAGTTTTAAAACAAGTGTAAAGTATTTTGTAGTAAAATAAAGTACAAAAAAAATGTCACTAATTCTAAACTACGAGTAATTCGAAAAAGAGTCCACAGAACGTAAGGTGACCGATCTCTGCATGCCACTTTGACAAAATTATGACAAAATAATGTTCAGTGCTTATTTGCTAAGTACGTACGGTACCGCCGTCGTCGGCCGTTAGTAATGCCGCACTGTTATTGGTCCATAGATCATAGGTGTCACAAGTATCTTTCATGTAACAAATGGCTACAAGCATCTCTCTTCGCTCTGCTTATGAAGTATCAGCTACTAGTCATCACCAATAGTGTTAGTGTGGCAATGCGGGCAGCATGCTGGGTACACTGCCAAATGATAGTGGGTTTGAGCATTTGGATTGTCTTTAGACCTTTATCGGTCTGGGGTAATCGATATGCTTTTGGTGTAGTAGTTTAATTAGTTGAGTTTGTTGTTTTGTTGTAGTTAATAAAATATGCACTTGGTCGTTAAAAAGACATCTCGTTATTTGTTTTGAAATTATAATCTAGAAACATCCTTATCATAATTCCGAGTTCCGAGATACATATGAAGATGCTGAGTATATTTTAGTGGACCCACCGTCAATATTTAGTATTTTCGGTAATCTCGATCACATTAGTAACCTAAAATGCTTAATAATTCAATTTGATGAAGTGTCGCTGCTATCAGATAGAGACACGAACAGGTGAAGTGGCAGCCCTGGCCGCTCCTCCTGTCCCGTTATTTCGTTTAGAATCCGGCGCGTATCTCGAGGCGGGGTCACGTAGCGCGTATCTGGCGCGTATCGGCCGCGATCGCGAGATCGACTTAGTTTTATGTTCGCTCGGTATCATTAACGCTGGCACGACTTGGGGAATCTTTAGTAACTGCTTGTTTGCCGCGGGGAATACGTGACGGGAGATACCCGATTACGATCACAGCTAATAACTTATTGGACTAATAAATACCAACGTATGCTGGTGGAGGGTTCCGATGGAAAAGGTAATTTGTGGTTAGGTTAGGTAAATTTTTCCGATATATTGTATTTGATTTGATATCAATATTGATAGGATGCAGCGTTTGCAGTTAACGGAAACTACAGTTTCACTCACAGAATTCGCCCTATTACATAGGACCGTTTCACTATGACGTCGTCTCTTTTATATACATATATTATTTTATGTATATCATATTATCAATAACAACTGACTTTGACTTTGACTTTGACTTTGCAATTCATCTCTGTTCAAGGAATGAAATTCATCTCTGTTTCCTGAGAACTACAATCTTGGAATTTTCAAGGCTAGTGTGATTAGATAATTATCTTCTAGGTTGACGAGCTCCATCTTCGGCCACACCTTCGCTTAACATCAGACGAGTTGAAGCGAGATCTATCTTGCATATAAAAAAAATATTGAACCCAGTGGCACCCTGCATTTCTCCCATCAACTATGAAAGTTAGCGCAAGCTAAGTGAATATAAATTAGACTTACCAGATAAGAAAGTGCTATAATAAATTACTGTACATACAATCTTTGTACGTTTAACAATGACTTATTCAATCATTAGTACATGTACATATAGGTACGTTGCGGTTGATCTATGTATTAGTACATGTAGGTACGTTGCGGTTGATCTATGTATTAGTACATGTAGGTACGTTGCGGTTGATCTATGTATTAGTACATGTAGGTACGTTGCGGTTGTTCTATGTATTAGTACATGTAGGTACGTTGCGGTTGTTCTATGTATTAGTACATGTAGGTACGTTGCGGTTGATCTATGTATTAGTACATGTAGGTACGTTGCGGTTGATCTATGTATTAGTACATGTAGGTACGTTGCGGTTGATCTATGTATTAGTACATGTAGGTACGTTGCGGTTGATCTATGTATTAGTACATGTAGGTACGTTGCGGTTGATCTATGTATTAGTACATGTAGGTACGTTGCGGTTGATCTATGTATTAGTACATGTAGGTACGTTGCGGTTGTTCTATGTATTAGTACATGTAGGTACGTTGCGGTTGTTCTATGTATTAGTACATGTAGGTACGTTGCGGTTGATCTATGTATTAGTACATGTAGGTACGTTGCGGTTGATCTATGTATTAGTACATGTAGGTACGTTGCGGTTGTTCTATGTATTAGTACATGTAGGTACGTTGCGGTTGATCTATGTATTAGTACATGTAGGTACGTTGCGGTTGATCTATGTATTAGTACATGTAGGTACGTTGCGGTTGATCTATGTATTAGTACATGTAGGTACGTTGCGGTTGATCTATGTATTAGTACATGTAGGCACGTTGCGGTTGATCTATGTATTTGAAAATACGAAATTTGACGTGAGAAATGCGTATGAATACAGCTCATTATATCTTCTGTAAGCAGCTAACCCAATTCCCGACAACAGGATCAAACCAAACGCCCCTGAAGCCGGTAAGGCAGAGATGTCCCCGCGCGGTTACCGGACGATAAATTCGGGATAAACGCGGGCAAATCCGCGGGCGAACGATACTCTCCCTCCCCCCCCGTCCCCCTCCCGCCCCCAGAGCCCGGCGTCCCGCGCTGTTTGATAAACATCGGTAAAGGACTGACCCTTGGCCACTAGCTACCAGTTGACAAGATTTCAATTTTCAGAAACAAAAATCTATAAAATAAGTTACGGGTTACGTTTATTTTTGAGTCTAAATCTCCGACTATAGTGTATAAACGTGAGTATTTAAACATTTGTAACAACTACGTTAGATTACAGAAACAAAAGTCATGAAAAGACCCGCTCGAGTTAACGATCAAATTCTAGCTGTAACATATCTACAAGCTTCTCTACTAAAGGTGGCACTCGGTGTACGATGGACATCGAAATCTAGTGAAACATTATCTGTACAACCTCTAATGGTTCAATCACGTTCAAAGTTAATGTAGTTGCGTACTTAAGTAACTTCGAGGATAATACAACAATATGACCAGAGCCGGCAAAAAAAACACTTAATAAATTTTAATGAAACATAGCTGAGAAAACTCTACATAAAATTATCTTTCAAATAAATAAAAAAAAGACCAAAATCAAAATTGGTCCATCTGTTTGAGAGCTACGATGCCACAGACGGACACACAAATATACAGATACACAAATAGACAGATACACAAATACATACGTCAAATTTATAATACCCCTCTTTTTGGATCGGTGGCTAATTATAGAACAACGATAGTGAAATATAAATTAAAACACTTAAATCAATAAAAAATATTATCAAATTATTAAAACTAACTAGTCAAACAACAGCCCCTAACTGTTCCTGGTGCAAAGGTACTCAACTGTTGCCGTATTACCGCGCTGAATGCCGATTGCCGGTTGCGCTCGAAACATGCGGACTCACCTGTTTGGATAGTTTAATTATAAAATTTAGGTCATAATGGTTGGTAATTAGGTATAAGCTCAATCTAATTAGGTACACACAACGACAAGGTTCTAATGAGGGAGCCAAAATACACATAGAATGAAAAGAAAATGAACGAAAGATAATATTTATTTGCACGAAATTTTAATTTTTTACGTCTCTAAGTAATTTTTTTTAGTTCATCGACTATTACTCGTTAACTCGTTAATACTTAGCTATGATAGTTTTCCTTATGATTTCATCATATTTATATGCTACTAGCATGCATTTTGTCACATCTCTAAAGTCAACGGATTAACCAGTAGAGGGGAGACTTGACTCTTTCAAAAATGATCACTTCTAAGCTTAATATTTCGGAAACGCATCCTTAAATTGAAAAACGGTTTTTGCACACCTCCAATGTTTACGTATCCAATGGTACCCCACACTATGGGGTAGATGAGGACAAAATATTCATCCCAACTACATTTATGTACGTGTAGGGGAAGTACCCTAATTTTTTTTTATGATTTTATTTTACCGTTTTGCTAGCGTAATAAATATGTTACCCATACTATATTGCAACTTTTTAGTACTTATAGTCTTTGAGCTAAGCCGCGGATAGACGGACAGACGGGTGGACATAGCGAAACTATAAAGGTTCGTAGTTGACATATGGAACCCTAAAAACTAAAAAAAAGTAAAAATAATATAGTTAAAGTACTGGCGAGTGAATCGTTAAGGTGAAGCGAGAGTACGTCTCGCAATTTACGACGCCAGGCCACGAGCCCCACGACTTTAAATTGGTGAATAATTGCTTAGGGAAAGAACTGCGAGGGGGAATTGTGTTACTGGACCTTCGGAGATGTAGCTATTGTCTAGATGTTTTACTGGCTCTATTAGAGTTTATTTATTTAGAGGATTCGAGAGAGGAGACGGTGTCGGTAAATAGGAGGTAGCTCTGCATAAAATATAAGAAAGGAAACAACGGACAGTCTTTCTTTCCATTACAATTTTTACTATTTTACTAGTAATTTTTTATAGAAATAATTTTTAAAAGGTTTATATCGCGCTTTTTCTCTAACATTAACAAAGAAATATCGATTTAAAAAAAAATACTTAGAAGGCCACTCTTACGCCTACACTGCCTTATACGATAACTAAATTATAGATGACCTCTCTCTCAAATAAAGTCACACATTTATATGTTTGTTTAGTATCCTGAGAGACATATTCATAGATACTTAACACTACATAAAACGGCAACAGATGTAATTCTCCGATGACAAACCGTTCTTTGATCTCGGGCATAAAATAAATGAGAACATTATTCGGTTCCAGTATTCTGTTTTCAATTAAACTGTTCCCTTTGTATTTTCTTTAGTCGGGTGGATAATTAAGCCAATAAGCCTTCAGCGGGAGGATCAATTCCCGTTTTATTTGTTGTCCCAAAACAGAGTGGCTTCGGCCCCATTTAGTTAAACGGCGACCCATTACGGGGAAGGCCGGTTACGGCAGCGGCCGGTGACTTATCGATTCACGATATGACGGGGAACCCCTTCAACAAACAAATAATACATATTTTGCTTTAAATTAAATTAAAATAAAACTATGATTATACCACAGCTGTAGTATCTGTGTGAGTGGTTAATGCGCTTAACAAATCCTTATAGGCGACAATGAAACTGACTTGGTGTTAACTTAAGCGGCAAACATTATGTATGTTTGTTTATTTCCTAGTATGAAAACTGGTTTTCAAGTCAGGAATTCTGACAGAGATATAGACAGAGCTTGGTAACAGATTTTTCAACTTCTAATATCGAATGGCTGACAGCTAGGATAGTTAGGTGAGTAAAAATAAATAACGCAACTTACTGCTATGATATACCTTTCTCAAACCGTTTTCCTTAAGTTCCTCAAGTTAAACATTTTTATTTATTAAAAGGGAGCCCCCCAATTTTGAGTATGAAAATTTTACTGCCTAATTTATTCTTATTTCACTTTATTTTACGTTAAATAGATCTACGAATACCGATTACTTATCTTGAATCAATGCTTGTGGATTATATATAAATATTTTTATTATATTAAACTTTCTAATCGGCAGGGTAAAATTGTAACAGCTGATAACGTTGGCGATAACATATAATTTCTCAGAAATGTGTTCATGATAATGTATCAAAAACAAATTGAGATAAAAAAAAAAACCTATATCTGGAAAAGTGGGAAATTGTGATTGTTTACACGAGCGTTATCCAGATCGCGGTACTTGTATGTTACAGAATGGTTAAAAATTGCCTTTGTGTGTGTGTGAGGCGGTGCCTTCATCTGTTAGGTTTTAATTAAGATTTTATCTGGAGTATTTTATAATTGTAATTAAAGCGAGGACGTGAATCGTGTCAAAACATAAGTTTATGGATTGGTGTGGGATGATTCACACATCGGTGTGGGATGATTCACACATCAATTACGCTAAAATTCAGAAATATCTCAACAAATTTAATTTTAATCTCGTAAGATTAAACTTTATAATAAACATAAAACTCGCCGATTATTATAAAAAACAATAATATGACCTTAGTCTTATTATGCATAAGTATATATTTTTTTAATAAATATTATTTGATTACAAGAATAATGAAAAAAGCTGTATGAGTACCCAAATATGTTGTACTCTATCTCACCAATGCTGAAAAAATCGGGCTAACCAGTAATAATTACTGCCATAGATCGTACAATAACACGAAATATTGAAACATAAAAGTAATTTGAAAAAAAAATCGACTTCATAACTAAAAAAAAAACGGACAAGTGCGAGTCAGACTCGCCCACCGAGGGTTCCGTACAAACTAAATAAAAGGGGAAAATATATAAATGTTTTTTATATTTTCCTTCATAAACCGAAAAATATACATCGTAAAAATATTTAACACATTCCCTGCTAACCACTCGGATCCGAGTGGGGCGGGGCTATAGTAGCGGCTCTTTCCACTCGAATCCGAGCGAGCTTCCCGTTCATTTTGTAGTAGTCAGTAAACCGCCGGCGTTTGAGGCAGTCAACGTTGCTTTATACGGCCACTCTGTACTTAATCAAAATTCACTCAAAAAGTTTTGGTTCCCAGCTGAAGTGAAGGGTCTGCAGGGGGCGAAGAATGTGTTAAAAACCTGGTTTAGCTTATGCTAATGAGGCTCTTTCATATGATACTCCACATGCTACGGTTAATTCACTTTAAAATTTGGGCCCTCATTCCTTGCATAGAGACACGATTTTTTTGTGATTATTTTATTTTAAATTAAAAATCTTCAGTTTTCGGATTTTTTCCTATATGTGAACTCTACCACAATGCTTCTTGCCAAATTTCAGAGTTCTAGATCAACGGGAAGTACCCCATAGGTTTTGATTCCTCTGTGATTATCGAAATGTGCGTTTTTTACGACATATTCGGCTGTAACTTTTTTTTACGAAAACTGAGAAATTTTATTTTTCTTTCTGCAGCAAGATACTATGAATCTGCGTATATGGTTATAATTTCAACTCGATATCTTCACGCATTCCCGAGATAAAGGTCTTGACACCCGGACAGACGGACAGACAGACGGACAACAAAGTGATCTCATAAGGGTTCCGTTTTTTCCTGTTGAGGTACGGAACCCTAAAAGAAAGAAATAACCACCAGTATACATAATACCAACAAATTAAATCAAAACTGTGCGTCTACATAAGTATAAGTACATACCCCAACACCGTAGATAGATACAATATAATATGTAAGATTGATACATTATAACTAAATTACACCTTTATTATCCGTAAATAAATTACAGTTTAAAAACCTAAAAAACACTACAAATTATTGTGGTCAAAGTTCATTTCAAGACTTTTCTAACAAATCCAAACACAGCTATGATACGATGTTCCATCATGAAGTTCTAGTTCATATCTTCCGGCTCCATCATCAGATCAGTTCGACAGTACCATATTCTTGTATTGTCATCAGAACTACATACAGCTGCCAATTTTCATGACGCTACGATCCTTGGAAGATGGTTAAATTAGTTTCCTTATTAGTTACCTTAGATTTCATTACATACAGGTCGACCTAAACCTTTCCCAAGTCGATAATATAACAGTCCTAATTTATAGTAGTTACATCTTAGAAGTTACATATTACTCAGGGAATAACTATCGTGATTTTATTCTGAAACAACACTTTCAATCATTCGCCGAAGTTAAATGTACTGACTGAGTGGTTTTTTATTTTATTGAATTTGGACCCGCTTAGAGCATTTACCAGTGTCAAGTATTAATATTTCTTCAAGTTTCTTGAACAGAACAAGTCGTAAATGTTACAGTCAAAATCTAAGTCACGTATACAGACATTTTTAAATTCGAATCGTGCTTCGGTAAGGTGATGGTGACTTTACTGGAACCTTCTATGGAATTTTGCCGACAACGTGAAAAGAACATGTTTTGCCGATTTATTTAACTTGACCATACTCACGCACTTAATCAAACAATTACTGAATAAAACACCACCATTATAATTAAAATTAAAAATAACACAAGTTTAGAAAAATAAAATAAAACGACAATATGTTTCCATAACGTTCCCGCCAAAAAAACATACTGAGTGGCTTAAAAATACGAGTTGTCCGTATTATAACAATAATTTGACACAACTTTAGTGCTTCAATCGATTGTATTTAAATAGTAATAAGGTTAATAAATAACTCTGATACTAAAATACTTATTATAAAAAAAGGATATTTATTATTATTAACTAGGTACAGGTAAATGTATCTACCATATTTTGTTGTTTTTTGAAAGGATATATCCACAAGGATGTAACCACAAGAGTTATGTGATAAAATAATTTTATTTAGATTTTGTATATCGTTTGCACACCCGTGCGTGGCGACTCCGCAGCCGGTCCCGATGGAAGACAGCGCTGGTTGCTGCAACTACCACCTTGCCAAGCTGGGGCCGGGTTGTGGCGAAAACTGTGTAATAATTTCTAATTCTTATTTTGTTTGTATGTTTTTTTGATAAGTTTTATATGTGTTTTAAGCTGTTGCATAGCTTCTATCGCGGGCCTTGAGCGTGGAGACCGAATCCAGAAATTCCGTAACGAAAATAACCTAACACACCGCGCGTAAAGCTATTATGCAATAGCTTTACCGCGGCAGTCTCTGAGTGTCACACGTCTTTTTTTAAGTGTATTGTCTATAATGGGGTGCTGCTGACCTTATTTCATTATTTTGTTCAATAAAGACGTTAGTCCAAAGTCCAATTTTTTGCCACAATAGTTTTCTATCCAAACAAAGTCTAGCTTTCGTAAATTCCGACAAAACGCACGGAATTACACGTGCTATTTTTAATACACTTTGTCTAAATAGTAGCTTAACAAGTATAGGTATATTAAAAGATAAACAAAATATCCGTCTGCAGGAAATCAGTTTTTGCAGTCTAACTTACGATTTCGTTACACTTGATACGCTGTTGGGTGTACATTTTTTGTGAGAAAGTATGCAAAAAATCGCTGAAAAAGGTTATAAACACTCATTCTCTAGAATAATTCTAGTAAAATGTTTATTACGAAATAGTTCGTTGGAGGTTAGGTAAAAACGCATTTTTATTTTTGCGAGAGATGCATTATTATTAATACTAAAAGATATAGCCTATGACACTCAGGAAGTGAAGGCGAATCTAACGACACCTCCCATATCAAAATCGGTCAAGCTGTTTAGGCTATAGGCTGTCATACCTATAGAAACATACATACATACACTCGAAAAACATAACCCTCCTTCTTACGTAGTCTGGTAAAAATATCTTACGTTTAATATTGTATACATTAAGTCTTTATTTCATTTCATTAAAATTATATCGTAATAAGAAATAGATATAATTGGATTAGAGTTAATAACGGAATTGGTGAACCAATGTTAGTCCTAGTTATCGGTCGATCAACCTTCTGGAACTTGATAGTATACGAGTACATGCCGGACGCCGCGCGCCCGTGGACGACTTCAATAGAAGGGTGCTGCGACAAACAACCAAGCGTAAGGTAATTGACGTTTTAATATTATTTCTTATAAAAAGAGCAGTAACTTGGTAAATGGTAAGCATCACACAACTGCAATACTGATGTCACAGGTGCTTCGCTAGCCCTGCTTGACTAGAACTGCTTGAAGATATCCGTTTTACAAGCTTTCATTTAACTTGCAATGTTTGCATGTGTGTTTGTGTGTTCGGCACGAATCTTGGAAGCTACTTCCCGTTGTTCGAATGGACTCAAATTTGGTGTACTTACATACATAGTTCGACCATAGTCCCTCTCGCTCGCGCATATCCCACATTTTTGAAGATGTAAAATGTCCGAATGAACGTATAAAAAAATCGTCATTTTTGTAAAACAAGAAAACAATCTCACAAATATTTAACAAAAAATTCAATTTGATTCAAGTTAATTTTCATACAGCCTTTAAAATTTCATTTTTGCGTAAACAATTTCTAAAAATGATTTTTATGCATGATAATTAATTTGGATAATATTGATTTTTTTTCCAAATATTTGTGATGTTGTTTTCTAGTTTTGAAAACGACGAGTTTTTCATAAATTCATGCAGTAATTTTATATCTTCCAAAATATGGGTATACGCGAGCAAGACTCTTAAATAAAGAAAATAAAATTGCGTTATAAGTTTTTTTTAAGAGGACAAGTGCCAACAAAGCAATATACAAACTACACATACTTGCCGTTATAAGTTGCTTATTTAATTTATTATAAAAAAACCTCCAAATTTTCCGTAATAATAAAAATAATATCTTGCAACGTTTTACCTTCCCTGATCCCAACAATCGTCTTTAAAAAGAATTGTCATGGAGTCCCATAGTCGTGAGTCATTCCATGCCATTGGCTGGATTATTTATATCCCAATACTCGATCTTTATTATGTGCTTCAGTATCCTATAATTCTTTTTTCTCTCTTTAACATCATCATTATCTTGCTGCTTATTACTGTACTGTTTATCGCCGTGAAGAGATTTGACCTACTTCTGACTAAGTATTATAAAATAGAGCTACTGGTCATGTTTATGTAGAGTCTTGAAGTATATTATTTGGCTAATTAAAATGTTATATGTGAAAGTAATTATATTTCTCGTCTCAGTATCCGTTTATTTCACGACTATCAGTTGAAAGGATCGTCATAAAAGCATAGCGGCAGTTGGCACTGGGGAACCATTCCCATTTATGATTATGACCATTTATTGGCTAAATTTCATCATTGATGACGAAGACAAATGTTGAAGTGACAATGTCCACGTTATATGATTGAAACCTCGGGATATAGCTTTTTTTTTATTTTATTTTTTATACACTATAGATCTACGTTTGACCACCAACTCGCCTGATGTTAAGCGACGGTGTGGCCGAGGATGGAGCTCGTGGATCTAGAAGATATCTATTCACTCAAGCCTTGAAAATTCCAAGATTGTAGGATAGCTAAGTAGTAAAATCACTTAAGTACTGAACAGAGTGTATCCTTTTTTAATGTAGAAATAGGTTTGCGGTTGACCGTCAACTCGCCTGATGTTAAGCGACATTGTGGTCTACGATGAAGTGCACTTACCTAGAAGATACTAATTCACTCGCGATTTAAAGACACCCAGATTATATCTATCGGAAAAGACCCACCTTCGTCGAATAGTGAACGACAGTTTTACCGAGCATAGTTCTGTGGAGCAGAACTGCATGAGTTAATTATTTCTAAGGAAAATGTTTGAGGCGGTGAAAAGAAATGGTTAATGATATTCAAGTCAGTTGGTGGAAATAATTAACTCTGTAAAGCAAGAGAAACATTCAGCAAAGAGCTAGAAAACTTTCTAAATTGCACCTCTGGTGGTATTTTCTGTATTTATTTCTAAATAATATTATAAACGTTTCTGATTACTTGACCAGTGATTACTTGACCAGTAAGTACCTATTGTTGAACACAACGGTTTTCTCTTTAATTTCTTCCCATCGTCCATCGTGATAGCTGTAAAATGTCATTGTTCCCTAATTCTTGAATATATATTTAAAATGAAACCATCAGACAAACAAATCGTTTGAAATAGTTAACTCGAATTACAAGTCTAAATTGTTTATCAAAGCGTTCAACTGGAGAATTTTCCTTCATTCTCTAAATGCCTATTTAGGAGTAAAATTGTCTTTACTTGTGTTTGGAGTCTCGATAAAGGTTCTTTGTGTTATGAAAATTTGAATATCTAAGGATCGGAAAGCATTCGCCGCTCTAGTAGAGGCTCGGCGCCCGGTCGGACCCTCGTACTCGTAGATTGCACGATATCTTTGTCGATTTGTAAAGGAACACTGTGCTGGCTTGTTCGTCGCGTATCCATTGTTCACTTTACATAATCTGAGCTGGGAACAAATACGATACTTGAAGTTAAGGTATTGTAACAATGACTAAAATTGTTCATAGAGTGGGTCAATTTGTTTATAAATCAATAGATGTAATATGTTTTTCAGCGATATCGGATATCGGACCACGTTCTTGATGCGTACTGCATAGGAATGGAATTCTTTACCACCATCTCTGTTTCCTGAGAACTACAATCTTAAAAATTTTAAGGGTAGAGTGAATAGATATCTTCCTGATCGACGAGCTCCATCCTCGGCCACACTATCGTTTAACATCAGACGACTTGGTGGTCAATCGATCAATCTATCTTACGTACACAAAAAAGTTTGTTAAAAAGTTATCTAACAAATACAACACCGGTGTAGGAGAAAACTGATTTTAACCTGCATATAATCATATCAAATAAATAAATATTGGTTAACATTTATCATCACAACCCCATCCAGCCCAAACTGAGCAAAGCTTGTACTATGGAAACTAGATGGAATGCTCATATTGTTGGATTAGATTCTTCAAAACTGAATGGATTAGTTATGGCACCACCGCTTTAGTTATGGCACCACCGCTGAGGTGAATATTTCCTAACCAAAAAAAATTAATAATCGAAATAAGAACGTTATAAGTGTTTGAAATGACTAACAAAAATCACCACTTTAAAACTTAATAATGGATGAACAAATGGACGTACAGACGGACAGACAAACAACCCTGAACTGGTGGTTCGGTTCATCATTCAAACATTTTCTGTCCAGCCAGGAATCACCCGGAACTTACCGCTCTTAAAACGGACTTCGCCACCACTAAGCCAACAAGTAAACAATATAATCGCCGTAATAATGACAATAAACTATGTCACAATAATTGACCGAGCGGTAAATGGAGTCACCGCAGTAACGCTACAACCCTATATGAGACATCTGCGTCAAACAAATATTGAAATACCAACTTTAAATGGAATTTTGATTCGATTTCTTAGCGGCAAATTATAATTTCAAATGACTTGCGAGATGAAAAATCCGGATCGGACCATCGAAGTTTCCAGAAGGCTCTGGAATACTTCGTCAGGGATCGCTTTATGTCTAAACTGACTTTTAATGTAGGTAACGTAAAGTTTTAATGTAATACATATTGTGTGGGCCGCATTCTTCACTTTTTAATTTATTTATACAGAGTTTGTAATGAGTTTCATCTAACAGAGGGAGACATTCGATCGCTTGTTCAACTTTCTTCGTGATGGTAATAAGGTTCCGGATGTTTCTATATTAAGTTGGGAAGCATCTATGAGTAGGTAATTCACACTTTAATATATAAACAGAGTGTGTAATATCGCTAAATTCGGATGAATCTGCAAAACAAAAGAATGGAAAATTCGCCTGTTGAATCCTCTAGGTATCATCTTTCCTTCTTTATGAAACCTTGGATACAATTAATATCTACATTGAGTATTTTTCAGTAAATTCAACATAGTTTTGTTGGGAAGGTAAAGAGTTACTGCCAATTTATTGTCGCATAACATTGACAGTTTACCATTGTTTGTCCTGCTCCCCCCGCTTGATGATGTATCTCACCATTTCGCTATCGTTAGTAGGTATACTTATATATACTCCGATGCGCTGCATTCAACTATTTTCTAAGAATTCTCCAGAATATTTTCTAAGGTTATCGCAATCGTCAGTTATTGAAATTAAACAAATTTTATCGCGCATTATTTACATAATTTTCATGATGATTTAAATTTTCGATTTTTAATTTTGATGTCACCTTCAGCATGACATCTAAGCATAATATAAGCATCTTTAAAATGTATTTACGTTAAAAAACGTCTGCTTAAATAATATGGTACTAACAATTAGGTGGATTCAGGTCAAAATAAATTCGAGAGTAACCCTAAAGTATTCCAACTAAACTGGCTTTAAAAAAATCTGGCAATGTAGCTGGCTTTAAAACAATCTGGCAATGTAGAACAAACGCTGCTCGGTTTAGAACCGGCTTATCCGCCATATCTGTACCGCGTCATACAAAATGCACGACCGACTGGGGAACGATACAACACTTTTTAAATGTTATTTCCCATGCTCGGATGGACTCACATATTTATGTGTCGACTATGAGTGTTTGATGGTCGCTCAGATGCCGCGCTTATTTGTTTTGTTTTAAGATTACAAATATTAGGTATGTCAGCAAGTTGTTATTAATATTTTTATAACAATTATTAATCAATTTCTGTTCAAAACCTAGAACAAGCTACATTAAGTAGGTATATACATTATAATCAACTAACATTGAACTGATGTATAATGTATGTAGAAATAAAGTAGAAATGAAACATTGACTAATAAGTATTAAATTCGCCGACTTTCGGGTAGCCGAGACTGAAACCTTTTTTGAGGGTTGGTCCGCGACTGCCTTTCTTTTACTATGAATTTTGCTTATTTAGGTTGTAAACAACTTTGCGCTTGACACTTCCCCTGATACAGAATGCGCAGTAGAATAATACAATCCATCCGTAATTTTAAGTTAACAAGATTATAATATTTATCAACAGACTAATTCGAAATAAATATGTAGGTATTTTCAATTCAGATTTTAGAGGCACATTAAATAAACTTGATTAAAGCGTTACATTCTAGCTATTTGAATTATCCACTTTTCCTGTTATATAAAATAAAAATACAGAAAGACAACGTAACATATCAGGACTAATATATTACTTATACCTCCGAGTCTGCGGCAAGAGTTAAGTAAACACAGCAATGCTTTCAGTACTCCTTTAGTACTGACTCGTGTAAGTATACCTATCATAAAAATTGAGGCAAGGAATTTCAATATCTTGAAACATTGAAGCGCTTTGTAAAGCTTGGCTCTCCATCGTGCTTCCAAAGTTTAACAATAGCCACATTTTAATCAAGCCAAAACGGAACCAAATGAAACAATTAAGATCGACTTCTCAACTTTGGAGTGGATTCGGTATCCTCCTTACGAAGCCCATTAAATTCTTTGAAACAATCCGCGAGATGGCCGCCTCGCCTCCGACTGCCGGGAGTCGCCAATATTCACGAACTCACGAGTAGGAACTTACCGGCTTTCGACGAACTTTCAAAGATTTGACTAAAACGTGGACAATCGACTAAATATGCGGTAATTGCGATAAGCTACCGAGATAAATAGCTTTAGCGGCAGAGTAAAGTACTTATTAGTACTATCACAGTCACCACTATCACATAATCACTTTAAAAAAAGTTGAGCCTCCCGCAGGGTTTCGTAGCTACACATTATAATAAGCTGATTTAGAAAAGGATTTCTTATTTCATATTACGAAAATAAAAGATACGTATATAAATTGAAATGTAATTTGCTTCAAATTTTCATTTTTAGAGTTCCGTACCTCAAAAGGAAAAAACGGAACCCTTATGGGATCATTTTATTGTCCGTCTGCCCGTCTGTCAAGATCTTTACCTCGGGAACACGTGAAGGTATCGAGTTGAAATTAAAACCATATACGCAGATCCATAGTTTATTTCTGCAGAAAGAAAAATCAAACTTCTCAGTTTTCATAAAAAAAGTTACAGCCGAAAATGTCACAATAACGCATATTGCGACACTCGCAAGGGAATCGAAACCTATGGGGTACTTTCTGTTAACTATACCTAACTGTGAAATTTGGCATTTTCATATAGCAGACATAAAGGAGAAAATCCGAAACTGTACATTTTTAATTTAATCACTAAAATAGGGTGCTTAAGCAAGGAAGGAGGGTCCAAATTTTAAAGTGCTTTATCCGTATCATGTGGGGTATCATAAGAAAGAGCTTCATTAACACAAGCTAAACAGGTTTTTAAATATTTTTACGATTGTATAGTTTTCGGTTTATCAAGGAAACAAAAATATTTCCCCCTTTTATCTACTAGTTTGTACCGAACTTTAGGTGGGCGAGTCTGACTCGCACTCGCACAGAAATTATATTCGAACACGGTTATAATTTCTTTAAACTTACTTAGCCATGATAGTTTTCCTTTTAATTTCATTATATCTATGTGTTACTAGCATGATTTTTTCGCGTCCCCAAAGTCAACCATTTAACCGGCAGGGGTCACCCCCTGACATTTAATTCTAACAAAAATTATCATTTATAAAAAAAATATTTCGCAAACGGTCCCCTTAATTAAAAAATGGTTTTCCCACACAATATATTTAAATTACCTACTCCACACGATGGACTAAATGAAAAATAAATTCATCCACATTTGATGTGCATGGGAGGTACCCCAAAAATATATTTTTTTCAAGATTCTGTTCTACCACTTTCTTGGTATACTTAATTAACATGTATAGCAATGCCAAATTATAGTTTTCTCGTACTAATAATAATCTTTGAGTAAAGCTGTGGACAGTCAGATATACAAACGCACAAACAATTATGGCGAAACTATAACGAAACCTGAAACTGAAACTTCCTGTAAGCCAGGAAGTTTCAGTTTCAGGATTTCGTGACTTAAAAACTAAACAAGAAGACGATGGTTAGAGAGTAATGTACTATTTTTATCAATTTTATGATAAAATTACATTAACAGTTACTATGACAACTAGTAATTTTGATGGCGCCCAAAATATGTCTAGGTCTCTGATACCTAAACACGGTCTATCTGGAGCATTTTCGTGGCAGTTTTAATAACTAGGTGTAGAAATCGTTACTTTAAGTTTATCTATTATAAGATACAAGGAAATATAACAAAATACCTTAGCATCACAAATAACCCGTACACCGCCGCGCCGCCGCGCGCCGCCGCGCGCCGCCGCGCGCCGCCGCGGTACTGTTTTCATTTCCCTGCAAGGTGTTCCCGGGGAACATGCGATGTTACGCAACTTATTTATATCATTACAGTTTGTTACTCAGGTTGCCGTATACAGGGAAACAGCACGTTATGAAAGTCTTTACGTTGTTCATGAGTAAGTTTCCTCGTACAGTAAGTTACAAGCCGTTGTTTTTTAGGGTTCCGTACGCAAAGGGTAAAACGGTCCATTAACGGTAATCGGGTCCATTACTGAGACTCCGCTGTCTGTCCGTCCGTCCGTCCGTCCGTCCGTCCGTCCGTCCGTCCGTCCGTCTGTCACCAGGCTGTATCTCATGAACCATGATAGCTTGACAGTTGAAATTTTCACAGATGATGTATTTCTATTGCCGTTATAACAACAAATACTAAAAAACAGAATAAAATCAATGTTTAAGAGGGCTCCCATACAACAAACGTGATTTTTTTTGCTCGTTTTTGCTCGATATTGATAACGGCAACAGATCTATCTGTTGCTGTCGCTTGAAATATTCACTGAATATTGAGTTATATTATTCACGTTAAAAATAAATAATTAAATTTAAATAAAATTAATATTTAAGGGGGGGCTCCCATACAACAAACGTGATTATTTGCAGTTTTTATAGATAATTGATATATTGTTAGTTAGTTATTCATCATCATCATCATCATCTCAGCCACAAGAAGTCCACTGCTGGACGTAAGCCTCTCCCATGGATTTCCAAAAAGACCGATTGGAAGCGGCCTGCATCCAGCGTCTTCCTGCCACTTGTATGATATCTTATGTCCTCCTTGTGGCTGGTCTTCCTCCGCTGCACTTGCCGGTTCCTGGTCTCCATTCGAGAACTTTTCGACCCCATCAGCCGTCAGTTCTATGTGCTATGTGCCCTAGTAGTTAGTTATAGGATGTAAGTGTTTATATGAGAAAAAAACATATTTTGTCCCTGTCATTCGACTAGTAATAATTATAAAAATTATTCATAATTTTCAATATACACGTGTGATTAACCAAAGAGTTCTTTTAGGTTCCAAGTAGGTACCTGACTCCAGTTAACCGTATTATTTTTAAATGACTGTGATTTGTTTCCCGGGAAACCTGCATGTACTCGGTGAATATTGAATTAAGTTTCAACATTGCGGTCATTAAAAAGTTCCTTGCAAAACACGCTAATTTGTTTTTAATCACTACTTTGTTCTCAAGTATAATTTTACCAAGTATATTTATGTGTTAGTATAGGTATACTATATCAATTCAAATACACGTAGATTAACTTTATTCACTGCTGAACGTTACAGATAATTAAATAATGCCACTAAGTACCCACGTTCTGTAAAGATAGAGCGAGAGTCGTTTGGTAAGTTTTTTTTTCATCCTCTGCCTCTGTATAGGGTAGCCTATAACCTATAACATTTATTTTACCCTATCTCTTTTCTCATAGCGAATACGTACAGTCGTACAAATACCTATTTAGGGTTGATTTTTTAGCTATATTTTTGAATTTCTGATAAAATTTAACGTGAATTGATCCAAACGAACTTATTAAGCACAGAGAGCATCCGTATTAATGAATTGCTTGTACTCTACTCTTGTTTATTTTTTTTTCTAAAACGTATTAAGATACCCTGAATGTACCCCTAAAAGCGGAAACATTTTTTTCAACCTCCTTTTATTTTGCTCGTGGGAATTCTTGATTACGCTAATCCGAGAGCTTTGTACTTTTCTTTCACATTTTTAAATGATACTCTTGGATTTTCGTGATAATACAATTACTCGTCGGAGCGCACTTTATTAACGTTTCGAGGCTGTTTATCCGAGAAAAGTAAATATTCTAAGAGAATAAAAATTATAAATATTCTCAAGTTTATTCTAACATGTTATTATAGACAAATTATGTTTTAAAGGACGCCAAATACGAGTGAGAGTATGAACAGAACAGATAGCGGCTACAACCAGCACAGCTGGATAAATGAATGGAGTTATTGTACCTACGAGTTATATGTTCCACGGCAGACGTGGATCGGTTCAAAGTGAAACAAAGTGAGCTTAGAACAAGTGTTATTGATATTGTTTATAAGCACGTAGTATGTGTTGTTGATATGTTACTCCTTCACACTGAAATGGCTTAACGGATTAAATCCTAAATTATAGTACAGGTTATTTTATTTCCAAAAACACTTAATTTCCTGTAGGACATGAGATGAAACCTTGAGCCTATATGAAACTAATCCGGGAGAGCACGAGTTTCACTCGCGTAGTAATAAAAAACGGTGATGATTATGTTGATGATAAGTAGCTTATGTCCATCTCCAGATCCGTAGCTACCTCTATACTAATTTTCATAAGAATTGGTTCAGCTATTTGAGCGTGTAAAGGTAACAAAATTAGCTTATATAATATCACTATGAAATTGTGTCAAATGTATTTCAAAACACCAGTACATTCATTTAAATAACAATATACTTAGTTGTCTTTTATGTTGTCACAAATCTTATTTTTACTAGACTATGACCGCCAAGTCGCCTGATGTTGAGTGATGTTGCGATCTACGATGAAGCATGCTTACTTATAAGACATCAATTCACTCGCGATTTAAAGAAAGAAAATTTCTTGAATTTCAGTCTATTTGTACCTATTTACATTTTCCAATTGAACATCAATACCAATTTCACTACATAAGCACCTGTAAAGGTTAGATTTCTCGGTACTAAAAATAGCAGTCGTTTCCATTTGATATAACAAATTGAGTTTTGTAGCTGATCAGCGATCACACAAATTAATTTCAATAAGTTTATCCGAGGAGAGTGGAGCCGCTACGCGTTGCGGTAAATTGATTCGTAATTTTCCGCGAGCGCCCGACCACTTGCGAACTAAACCTTGATTAAAATTGATGGCCAAAGTTGTTGCTACTTTGTTCAATGAAACACGGACACCTCCCTGATCGAAAACGCCATTTTAAGCCATAATTTTTCTGAAAATACGGCGTCATTATCTCAATTAATATGAAAACTTTTTTTAAACTCCAACATTCCGAACAAATTTCATGAAAATTAAAATGGATGAGCGCAAAAACGATCCGCAGTCGGTAGGATTCGAACCTACGCTCCCAGAGGGAATCTGATTTCTAGTCAGACGCCTTAACCGCTCGGCCACGACTGCTGCGACAGAAGTGGCCAAATTTACTTACGCTATCAATGGATGTGTACAACTACGACAAATAATATGATGATAATATCATTATTATTTACACTTCTAAGATGACGAGTATTATGACTAAAGGGCGTCGAGTTCTGTGTTTATGACGTCGAAAACGTGTTTCTGTTGTCATATTAATTTATCCACTGTAGATAACGATTAACTCTAAGCTATTAAACTACTACAAGCACAATGTAAACGAAATCAGTAATTTAGTTTTATATTTGTATTTATAAAATAAAAACAGCACCCGTAACATCTTAAGAAAACACATTATTTTCTCAGCAATAGGTTTATGCGAGTTCCGGCCGCTGCAGGGCGCGGGGCGCGGGGTGAGGGGGACGCGGGGGAGAGGGGTTGCCAGTACGGCCCAATAAGCGCTAATAAAGCGGCCCTTGGCCCTTTCCTTGGACATATTTCGTTGTTGGCCTTGTCCCCTCTTGGCCCTAGATTTATTGCGGCCCTCCCGCAGCCCGTGATAAGAATGTGGTTATGAGAAACATTATCAGATATCTCTTGCTGAATTAGGCAATAGAAATACTTACCGCAATAAATAATGCTTCGCGTATAAATATTAGTGCAGAACCGGTTTCGAAGTGAAACTCAATTCTATATTAATCACAAATTTTAATATATTTAAACACTTCGATTGCTTAATGTGTCTATCGCATAGTGTGGTGTCGTTAGAATAATAATTCAAAAATGTTGTGGATGAAAAACTTTTTTCTATTCAAGGTTCCGTTTGTTAAATACCTACTAAGCTGCTAGTTGAACGATTGTTCTTGAATATGTTAGAACATTTAACAATTTACTGCACATATGACGGAATTAAAAGAAAAAAGATCACAGCTAAGTACAAAAAAATAAATAAGCTAAAAGCTAATAGAAAGCTAATAGTTGACTTAATATTGTGGTAACGCAATGGAAACGAGTAACAGTTAACCAAATTATAAAATGCTATTTGCAACAACACTATTTATACCATGAAGTCAATAGTATAAAAAATAACCATTTCCAAGTCTATTATGGCGAGCAACTACGGTACCCTACACTGTGTGCGGCCCGATAAACACTTGACCAGTTTTATTGCTATAAGATTGTAAATCTACAAGCAAAACGTACTAGACTGAAATCACAATAGCACCGAAACTCGAGGTGAAAATGTTACGTAAGCATTAACACTATATCTGGGGCACGTCGGTGATAACCTAGAACCTTCTACCACTCGACACTAACCTATGTCTAGACTCTACAACTAAACCCTAAACGGTGAAAAATAGTATGTGAAGTTACAAATATTCTTAGATATAGATAGATAAACTGTTTATTGTAGAACAAGTTGAAGATGACATAACAACTTACAAAAAACATTTACATGAGTAATTATTAGCCTTGGTGTCAGTGTTTATGTTCATATCTTAGGCGTATAGTAGTACGGAAGCCTCGGTGAACGAATGAAACTCTTACTTTGCTGGATTTATCTAGATTTTGGTAAAATAGTGTCATAAGCGTTGTTTATTCAACTGCCTTTCAACTGTTTAGTGGCCCATGTGCAAATAAATAATGTTATAAATACATATTGGAGGACTTATAGGTACACACAGCACTACTTTGTCCCAAACTAAGCAAATCTTCTACTACCTATAATGTTTGTAGATTCATCATTCAATGTTTGGTGATACAAAATAAGGATGAAAAAATAGGATATATTTGTTAACACAAATATTCGCGTAATATAAAATTCAAGGGTAATACTAAACAAAATGCAGTGGGTTCAGTACTAAATGTTTTATACATAAGTAATATTTTTTCAGTACTGCGATTTAAAAGGCCGATATTCATAGCAGGAATTTATTAACCCTTTATGATATCCGCTCCGGCGCGGTGGCGGCTCGGCGGGTCCGGATTTATGAGGCAAGGTCGCGGGTTCGACACTGGACACGGTGAAATATCGCTAAAGACTTACGAGGGTATAAAATCTCTGCAATCTCGCAGAGATTTTCCATTGTTTTTTTTGTATAAGGATTAACGTTTAAAATATTGGTCCGCCTTTTTGAATTAGGAACAGGCTTAAATCGTATATTGTACTTATGGTGTTAAATTTAACTATCAATTTTTAATATATATATATATTTATAGACGGCTTCTTTTATAATTTAATTTAAAATTATATTTTATAATTTCTTTTATAAATAAATTTAATAATTACTTAAAAGTTATACTGATATATGTATATTTGATAGAAAACAATATTTATCATAATGTAAGCACATACTTGTCGCGACAGTTTTCGCCAGTACCTACATTACCTACATTACGCGTTTTTTTCATACTTCAGGAGAAAATTGTTTTCTACCACTAAATAATTATCCGATTTTCAAAACAAATTCTTTATGGTGGAATATACTTAATTATATTTTTTTTATCTTGAGAGGTACAACGAAATTTGAAAAATGTTTTTTGATGTGGTTATTAAAAGCATTTGTCCGCGAATAAAACTGTAGAATAAGGTCTGTACCACAACACACATTTTATTATATTCAAAATAATTATGTCAAATAAATGAAGATAGCTCAAACTTATATACAGTAAACAAATTTGCAATTCCCGTATATATTACATTCTAAACCTACGACCTGATTTTTGGAAGGGAGATTCCCCTACGTGATATTCAAAGGAACCCTAAAATTTGAACTAACAAGAATAAAATGATATGTAACCGATGAGATTCTCGAAGCAAACTGTTATCGTGTAAGCCGACTGAACAAATACAACAACATAGACAAATTTAAAACTTACGAACAGTTACGTAAACCGCTCGTTATATCATGTTCAACACATCTTTCCTATTCCATTTGAGACTTTATTATAACTAGCTTAAGTGTGATATTTAATTACGTAAGTTTGAAAGCTTTGATCGTGTTCAAAAGCTTTTTATACGGTAAGTAGTGTGAAGTGTCAGAGGCAATGCGTGTGGTTAACTGTGGTTGATGGAGTTGCCGTGTTTTGTTAGTTTCTGTATCTTTATTTAAATAGTTACTAAGTATGCTGGTACATGTAATAGGTGAAGTTACGAGTAGACAACTATTTTACAACATTTGTAACTTTCGTTTCTGGTGGGCTGACAGTTTGATCCGTGGAAACGGCAAAGGCTATACTTTCAATATTTATCACGTACCATTTGATCTTGTGATTCAAATTATTACCTGTCAACACTTCATCATACACAATATGTATTTAGCCCCGGATCACAGTATTTATAGAACGTATAGTCTTGTTTGCATTTTGTGGATCGTTCTCTGTCGCTTAGGTGCAAAGGTAGATGGCGCTGTGTAAATGTGCAAGATGTTTATTTTTTATTTTATTCATTAGATGCGTGCAATCATGAGGACCTGATGAACGTCAATAAGTAGGACATTATTCATCGGAACTTTCACGCAGCAAATTGATGAAACCGTCCATTTTGGTCTTAGATCATCACACACACACTACTTACTACTACTATACTATACACTACACTACTTTCACGTTACTCATGCAAACAATAAAAGTTTGAATATATACGTATTTATTTCATTCACACTAAGAGTTTACTGAAGTTAGTTTAGAATTCTTTGCCGCCATCTCTGTTTGCTGAGAAGTACAATCTTGAAATTTTCAAGGCTAAAGTGAAAAGATATCTTCAAGATCGACGTGATCCATCCTCGGCCACACCGTCGCTTAACATCTGGCAAGTTGGTGATCAATCGTAGATATATCTTGCTTAAAAATAGTATTTGTTATGCAAAAATATTTATTATGATAATTCCTGTCAAAATCATTGAATAAACTTTTAATGCATGTAACGAGAGCAAAACATAAGTTTCGCTTCTACCAAAAACAAAACAAACCAACATAAAGAAAGTAGAATTTGCGAGTGAAATTTCAAGCCAAGAGAGAAGCGACCCATACCTGTGGTTACTCCATATTTTGTCGCACGAGTCTTTCAAAGAAAAAATCCGACTCGCGCATAAATATGCGGCCGACTCAAAGGAAATAACATTGAGACACAATCTGTACAGTAGGTAGGTATGCATGTGTATCGGAACTCGGGTACCTACGTACTCGAGCCGCGTACTTGCCTCCAGGGCTGCCAACGGGACACAAATCACGACCGGGGAGTATGTTGTACGCAGAACATTAACGGCGTTATAAAAATTACTTACATAACTTGGCATTTCTTATGATTGTCGTTCTTCATATGGGTTATATTAGTTAGATTAACTAATAAGAAACATAATATAAAGATCGATGAATGTAGAAAATGAGAGACAAATGATACTTCTTCTGTTATCCTATCGGCCGAATGGGATTCGGGCGGTTAGCACATTTACACTTTACACGCAGATTAAATTAAAATGTAGATAATAGAGTAACATTTTTTCGTGCGTAACTATGTTATTAACAATTTTTTAAACAATTTGAAACGTCCAACTGGATTCGATCGGTATAGATTCCAGTTTGTATATACTAGTCACAGTCAACATCTATTAAAATATGTCTCGATCAAGTCGTAGTCATGTTTTAATAGAGTGTGTAGACTTTATAGAATTTTCTATTATTTTCTTAATAATACTCGTAATTTACACATTACTGAAAAACGTTGGAAAGTTAAAAAAAAATAATGAAACAAAGCAACAACACGTATTTTCTACATTCCTGCTAATTTTCCTAGCAGAAACTTAAACTTCAAGTAAATCAGTGATGTTGTTTACTCTACGAGTACAAAACAGATGTGTACACACAACGAATCCTTTTTCTTTTAAACGGAATAAAATAAACATCGCGTTTAAATGTATGCGCAGGTGAAATAGGGAACTAGTGTCCCCTAGAGTCGTTTAAAATGAAACAGCTTCCCTCGAGAGGCAACCTTAGCGTAGCGCTCTCGTAGCTCGCAGCTCGGTAGAGCCGCGTAGAGCGCGCTACAAAGGGCTCTACTTGCAATTGTTTCTGCTTATTTCTCGAACAATTTTATTGGTTTCCGATCTCACTGAGCTCTTGTTTTCATCTTGTATTAATGAAAAAATTCTGCGCTCTAGAGCTTTCCGGTGAATCAATTATTGATTGGAAATAGCCTAATGTAATGGCTGGAAGGTTAACAAACTTAATTGTTGATATTTTTAACAAGACCACCTTTTTATAAATCACATTCTTAGGTACTTTTAGTGAATTAGAGTGAAATATAAAATAAAGAAAAAATCATATAAAAGCATACTTATTACAGAGAAGTAAGAGTTATAGTATCTAAATAAAATAATATTATGTCAGTAATCCTTGCTTGTAGAAACGTTAACATAGCACGATATCACGTTCCTTGCAGACAGCAGTTAGAGATATTATAGCTAGGAATGTAAAGTCTGACGTAATATAAATTAAATTACTCTGCGACCAGTATCAAATATAGCAATGGATTAATATAAGTCCGACGTAATATAAATGAAATTATTCTGCAACCAGTACCAAGTATAGCAATGGATTATTAGAAATGCATTTTATATGCTAGATTTTGAAGTTAATGCAAAAATTAAAAAATTCTATATATCCTGTTATTAGTACCATTCTGACTATTTCGTATTATATCATTCCCTAGAAATGATATACGCGTAGTTTTCAAATAAAAATGTATAAATAAATAACCATTGGTGAACATTTCCACGCAGCCCCAAAATAAGCTAAGCTTGTACTATGGGAACTAGAAACCAGTCTAAATTCCAGTTTGGATGTGATTATATCGTCAAAACCATCTATTATCTGTGGATAATGTTTGAAGGCCGCTAGAGTGGAGCCGTCTCCTCTATTTGGCATCGATATCCCGTCAGTAAAATATACTGCAGGGATGTGGCGCTCACCTCGGCTCGACGGCTCGGCTCGGGGCCAATCACCACCGGGACACTCACAATGAACGACAGTTGTATCCAGGCTATATTATGAAGATAGTAAATTGTTTTTTTTTTGAGTGAGTTTACATAACAAACACTTGCTCAGCAATATTGACAGCATACTACTAGACAGCTACGTGATCGAAGAAACAACACGTTAAAAATTCACATTGCTTGGTATGTTGTTGTTTATTGTTTTTACCCGACTATGTAGGAAGGAGGGTCATGATATTTGAGTTTATGTATGTTTCTATATGAGCGCCGAAAGCCTAAACGGCTTAACCGATTTTGATACCAGGTGTCGTTAGATTCGCATCTCTCGCAAAAATAAAGTCTTTTCACAACCTCCAACGAAATTTTTCGTTATAAACAAGTGATAAATTAGTAATCTGACTAAAAATGTGGGAGTAACGTTTTTAGTCGAAACTCTTGTGTAATATAGCCCATACTGACTTGCCGTCTCTCAGTATACCACTGAAAGCTGCATTAAAGTGAAATATCGACATCGCTGCAGCGCGCCTCTAGGGCTGCGACTAATGAATCAACTTGTCGACAAATCGAAATCATTTCTGTGAAAATTACTCGATGTGTATGGATTTGCATAGTAATGTGCCAATGGCACTACATTGTTGCTTAATATAAAACGCATCATAATATAATTGAAAAATATAAAACATTATATACAGTTTCAAACAGCGCAATCCTGGCTCAAAATAAACAACACTGCTTTGGAAAACAAGATAGAATACTTATACGAGTATGTACTTTTATATATTTTTTTGTAAATAAATAGAAACTTCCAGACACAGACAAACATTAATGCTAATTATATAAATATTTCTTACGCGATGACGATGACTAGAAGTCCTTTCTGATGCACTCGAATGTTTATATTTATTTAATAACAGAGTTTATCCTCCGTAATTTACGAAACTCCCTTCAAATTGCAAGAAATATGAAAAGGTACTCGAGGCAAAAATGACCACCTTCCTCGCTGACCTACTTACCGCCTTCCCTTGGAAATAAATTATCTCCAGCGTTATTGCATTCCTTAAAAAAAGGTCGCAGCTGCATCTTCCTTGTATTCATTTATTCTAAAATCCTTGTTTACGTAAGTTTAAATCGATATGGTAACGGCTGCGGGTGGCGCAACACTAGTTCTGTTCAAACTGCTCTAGTATTGAGGCTGAGAACGGTAGTTAGTTGCGGCTACATGCATGCTCGTATACCTAACAGTAAGTTGCATGTGCTTAATAACTTGCACTACCATACATGCCATTTGTTATAACAGGCATTTTGCTAATTAATTGTAAGTACTAGAACCTTTTGTAAGTTAACTACGGAATATTCAAATCGAGAACGATATGTTATGGTTTGCTTGTGATTTGAAAATTTAGATATTTTGGATTAGTAGTAGATATTTTTAACTTCTTTAACCGAGCAGGCAAGGCATATTTATTTTAGAATAATCTGATATGAACCCATTTGAGTTATTGTAAAGCTGTCTATTTTTGGCGTGGAGGGTATCTAAACAATGGGGCAAAATTTGCTGCAGCACCAGTTCAATTTTGATCATATAGGTAGTTGATGTACGTAATAAACAATCAATCCGTAAAAAATATCAAAATTGAGAAAAGGAGAGAAAAATACTGTGGCGTTATTTGAGTAAACCATTCTGCAAAACGGTTAAACCTGTAATAACTAGATATTTAAATGTTTATAATATTTACCGCTATGTCTCGAAAAGTTGTAAGCACAGAATGTTCAAAATAATTTTCTTTTAAAGCTTTTGATATTGTCTACTACTATATTTAATTATGAATTTCTAGCCTTAATAAATTATAAATACAGGTCACATTTTTTTCATCTGTTACTGTCCATAATTTTTTTATAAATATTAAATAAAAGAGACAAATGAAATACATTGAAATCTGTAAGTTTAAATAATAATAAACAAGACAAATATTATGGTTGCATTAATTTTTAATTCATAGCCTATACCTTTAACCTACATATATAATAAAATCAAAAAGTACATGGTTTGAATCCTACTACTTCTTCAGATAAGCAAGAGAAAAACATGTATAGATACAACAGTCTTCAGCAATATTTCAATATTTTCCGGCAATTTTCCAATTTTCTCCAACAATTTTCACAAAACCCCATACAAAAGGCAGATCAGAGAACACCTCTCGTATATTTCACGTTCGAGTAAACCGTGTTCAGTACATAAAGTTGCATGCACCGCGCCCCGCCGCGCCCGCGCCGCGCCGCGACCTAACCGGCTATTTGCGATACGATTTTATGTTGCCAACTTATAATTTATGTGGAATATAAAATAGGGAACCGAGGTTGCAGTTTACTTGCAGGTTCGGTGCTACGCGCAGTTTAAAACAAACTAACCGATACAAATTTACGGATGTATAGCGTTAAACCTCCACTGTGCGTTACTCGTGGCTTATTTTTATCCTGACAAAAATATAATTAAACATTTTAAAGTATCATAAAATGCTACCTGTATTCTTCATGACTTCCAAAGATATCCCTCTCTTTGTAACAATTTCCCGGTTCTCAATTCGACTATTTTTTTAATGTTTGTATAGAGATTACTCCGCCAATTATGAATGGTTTTTGTTTGTTTTGTTTGGTAGGTGATACTACAGAGGGTGTCTCATATAAATTTTAACAAAATCGGTTCAATACTTCAATACTTTAATACTACAAAAATCAAACCAACTTCAAAACAATCTAATTAAATTAAAAGGGATAAATAACACGAAAAATTAAATCAAAACTGTGCGTCTACCTATTAGGTCGGTACACGGTACACCAATTAAATCAAAACTGTGCGTCTACCTATTAGGTAGGTACACGGTACACCAATTAAATCAAAACTGTGCGTCTACCTATTAGGTAGGTACACGGTACACCAATTAAATCAAAACTGTGCGTCTACCTATTAGGTAGGTACACGGTACACCAATTAAATCAAAACTGTGCGTCTACCTATTAGGTAGGTACACGGTACACCAATTAAATCAAAACTGTGCGTCTACCTATTAGGTAGGTACACGGTACACCAATTATTTTTTGAGGTCGTGTACATACCTACTTAGGTAGACGCCAAGTTTTAATTTTGCGTATTATTTCTCCCTTTTCATTTCATTAAATTGTTTCGAAATCGGCTTATTTTTTTAATTACTTACTTTTATTTGTATTTATGTAAATGACAATAACTATATAGTTTGCTCAAAACTAGGTTTAAAAAAAAACCTGCAAAATCAAATTGCAGTACTAAATTTCATAAACAATATCATACTGTTATGACATCCCACTGATGAGTTTATTTTGGAGTCCAGATGAAACGTTTATTACATGTATTGGGTGCGAGCCGTAGCCTGCCTCTAAGCACTACATTAACTCCGACCCTACAGTATACCTAGACGGGTGCTGGAGCTGCCGGAGGCTGGGTTGTGGCCGGAGGCTTGGTTGTGGCCGGAGGCTGGGTTGTGGCCGGAGCTGAAGAATGAAATTTTACACTTGAATGTTGTTTATTAACAACTATTATTTATAAATTTCCAAGTCTACGACCAATATATTTATTTTTTATTTTAATGTTCTGTCCTTGCCCACAAAGTGAGATTTAGATAAAACGTTTTATAAATAATAGTTCGTTGTTAAACTCATTTAAATATATCTATATTTATAGTCAGTCTGATGAAAATAAACATATAATATTGTTTAAAATCTACATATTGTCGTCGTCGGATGAAATGTAGATTTTATAGATGCAAGGAGGTAAAAACTTCAGGCCTTAAATTATGTAACATATGTGCTAGAAGTCTGCTAAAAGTCATTTCATCCCAATAAACAGGTCGACGCGAACCAGCCTTTTTTTTTTTTTTTTTGTTGACGTGGGGGAAATCTTTTGAAGATACCCAACTGCATTTGGGGTGCAGTTGCGTTATGTGGGGTTTTACCCACTAAAACCCCCTCGGTAGCCAGCCTCTGCGTTTTGATGGAAAGCACCGGGATCTCCATGGGACCGCACCGATGCCTCCCTGACTTTTGCCCGAGGCAATACTCCTAAAATCTTACTTTTTCCATTCTTCTACAACGATACAGGGCACACTATATCGTTGTCTTCTCAAGGGTCGTATAAACGGGTTGTCAGACCCCCAAATCTGACCACCCACGAGCCCGAGGCCTCTATTTGTCGTCTTGCGACAAGTAGAGTTTATATTCTAAGACCCTGCCTCCAGGACTAATTGGCTAGGGCGTTCCGTTCCCGCACTCCTGCGATTTCGTCTTCGAGTAGGATCGGCTCGTTCACGCTCCCGCTCGGCAGACTCTTTTTGCATGATTACTTTTTCGCAGAAGTTACTCATTGCCGTCCAAGCGGTGTCATCTGCCAGTATGGTGGATATAACACTCGGCAGAGATAAATCCTGACCCACTTTTAGAATTAGGGACCGGCGCTCTTTGTTCCATGCCGGACACTCTTCCAGCGTATGCTGCGCGGAATCTACCAACATCGTGCAATGGTGACATTGCGATGTGGGCTCGCGACCTATCCGGTTCAGGTATTCCCCGAAACAACCATGGCCGGTAATGATTTGGGTTAACCGGAAGGTGACTCGCTCTTTTCTTTGCAGCCACTCCTTGAAGCTCGGCAGAATTGCGCTGACTGCACGTTGTCTTTGGTTTGGCGGCTCAGAAAGGCGTTGATGCCATTTCTCGAGTGCAAACCAGTGCTCTTGCTTCCGCACTTCAGCGCTGTTTAGGGGCGCAGCTCCTATATCTTGTCGAAGACGCTTATACACTCGAGCATCCATATCCACGCGAACCAGCCTAACGGTAAACGACTCACGGAGTACGTCGGTCTAGAAGTTAGGTATTCAATTCATGATCCTCTAAAATCTAAAATTGTCTTCTATATTGTAACCTCATGAAACAGAGAAGACCGTATGATAGTTCCACTCTTGTGCAGCACGTGTCGTGTCAAACGTAAAGGAGGGCAATTCAGTTATTCAAAACCGATCCGTAACTGAACCGTGTGCGAAGCATTTCCTGTCGGCTGCTATCTTTTTTGATTTAGTAACGAGCGAAGAACGTGTTACGTTTCATCAAATGTGTCAAATGTATGACATAAATGTGACTGAATCAAAAAAACTATGGTGGCCGACGGGAAACGCTCCACATATGGTTCGGCTATGGAGCGGTCTTGAATAACTGAATTGGGCCCCTGGAATATTTGCAAACATTTGCAGATAGTTCAAAGTGTTTGTTTCATCAGATGTGCAAATATTTGAAATTTTGAATTGTCTACAAATTTGTAAACACTTAAGCGTGGAAAAACATTTGAAAAATATCGAATAATGTTTTAGTTATTTTATTGGTTACTCCCCTTCCTAAAAGTATTAAGAGTTTAATTGTTACTCCCTCAAAAAATATGTAAACTGAAAGTGAAGTTGATCATCACGGCACTACAACAGTACTTACCTACGTAGGTATTTTTCCCCCAACGTGGGAAATTTCCCCGAAATGAATAAAACAACGCAATTTTCCGGCAAACACTTATTTTCACGTGAAGCATTTTCTCGTGACTCCCTTTCCGAATAATAACTGTGTTCTAGGAAATCTCCGTGGAAGCTGGATTGTGGTATATAGGAGTAATACAGCACCGCGAGGATACAGGCGGCTTAGCACCCACCCACACACCACCAGAAATTATCATATATAATATTAGTAGAGTACACACTCATTCTACCCTCATACCACGAATCATATTTAACTCTCCGCTAATTGTATGGTTCAACACTTAGTATGACTCGCGAGTTGTATTTATGTTTGATTTACGTTCCATTACGCTGTTTACTTTTTATTCGACTGTCTATTTATTATAAAGGGTAATGTTTCCAGGTTATATTGTACTTTTGTATATTTTGGCTTGATTCATTTGATATGATTATAATTGGCACAGAATTAGATTCAATAGTTGGTTTGTAAGTTTAATAGATGTATATGTGTTAAGAGAAAAATGAAATACCCGACAGGATAAGAACGATTTTTACGTTATTAAATGTATAGTATAGTATGCGCGTGTAGCGCTCGTGGCGTAGCTGAATAGCTAATTTGTTGTCACAGGTACTGGACATGGATCAAAAATACAAAGGACATTAAATAACTTAAAGGAGAGGAAGGGTTTGTGATAATGGCCAGGATATTTTGGGGGGTTTGAACCCCCAAACCCCGACCCTCCCCTGCCTATGGTCTTGGTTATAGATATATAAAATGTCCAATAGCTAAAGCAGTAGGCAGGGTTATTACTTTTCTCTGTACAATGTATAAAAAACAATAAAGAATTTTGTATTTTGTATTTTGTCCAATTATGTTTTTCCTCGATGAGGCATGTAAATATCAATTAAAATACTATTATTCTACTTTAAATTAATTAAAAGAAACAATAATATATAAAAAAAGGGACAAGTACGAGTCAGACTCGCCCACCGAGGGTTCCGTACAAACTAAATAAAAGAGGGAAATCATATATATATATTATATTTTCCTTCATAAACCGAAAAATTTACATCGTAAAAATATTTAATAACTTGTTTTAGCTTATGCTAATGAGGCTCTTTCATATGATACCCCACATGATACGGTTAATTCACTTTAAAATTTAGGCCCTCATTCCTTGCATAGAGACACTATTTTTTGTGATTAAATTAAAAATATCCAGTTTTCGGATTTTTCCCTATATGCGTACTCTAACACAATGTTTCTTGCCAAATTTCAGAGTTCTAGGTCAACGGGAAGTACCCCATAGGTTTTGATTTCTCTGTGAGTGTCGAAATATGCGTTTTTTACGACATATTCGGCTATAACTTTTTTTTACGAAAACTGAGAAATTTTATTTTTCTTTCTGCAGCAAGATACTATAGATTTGCATATATAGTTTTAATTTCAACTCGATACCTTTACGCATTCCCGAGATAAAGGTCTTGACACCCGGACAGACGGACAGACGGACAACAAAGTGATCCTATAAGGGTTCCGTTTTTTTCCTTTTGAGGTACGGAACCCTAAAAAGATGTCATATATAGTTATTTGTTATACAAGAGTGCAAAGTTGCTTTTTAACCGCGTGCTCAATTTTGATGACCAAGCAAGCGAAGGACTCTAAAATTTAAAAATTAATTCTAAAATTAAAATTTAAAAAAAAAAAAAATCTAAATTTACAAAAAAAAAAATTTTTTTTATTTTCTAAATTTTAAAATTTAGAATCCTGAGCGTCAGCGAGGGAATCAAAAGAGCACGAGGTGAAAAATCTTTGCACTCGAGTGCAACACGTAACTTTTTATCCCACCTCAGCGAGGAAATGACAAAATGCAAAAAAAAACATTTACAATCACAAGATACTTTTATTTCAGTTTAGGTATTAACTACTACATTATGATAGGTGAGTATTACAGAATAATCTTTAAATTATAACAAATAACACTTAGGTATAATGGTTGATGACCAGATGAGGCTCTTTTTAAAAATGCTCTAATTTAGGATAGGTGTCGATATGTACTTAGGTATTTATTTTTTCATCTTTATTGTTGCTTTTAGCATTGAATACGTACTCCATAGAGTGCTTGATTTTTTAGTCTCAGATAATTTAATAAAATATGACAGCAAAACGTTTTCGGAGAAAGTTTTGGCTCCTTTAGGGTACCTACCTACGCACTATGCGGTTAGCCGGAATGCGGTCAGCCGTCCGGTTAACCGCAGTCAAAAATATGTATGAAAAATTAGTTTTTATGCGCACTGTCATGCGGGTACTAATAACCAACCGGGTAATAATGCAGCATGTCTGTTTACTGCAAACAGTTGAAACACATTGCTTAGTCCAGGATAAAATAGAGCAATAAAGCACCGACCGCTGGACGGGTACCCCGTGCAAACTGTCCCCTACCACTCCAACTTCATTTCCATTAACCAACCATCGCCGCTCTAAAACAGAATACCATACATTTATGACACGCCGTGCCGTCATACATTGCCATCCGAGACCGGAATGAGTTTAAACGTCGTCATAGTAAACCGGCAGTGGGGCGAGTGGTTTTAACTGTCATTATAATATACGAGGTGAGACGGGTCCCCGGGGGGGAATTTATTCATGGCGGTAATAAAATCAGTCGCGGTGTCCATACTGGGCGGGCAGGTTCATTCCTTTTTGAAATGTCTCCCCGGACCGTAAGCGAGAGGAGTTTTATCACTCGCACTCGAATACGAAGTAGTTAGTCTGATATTGCATTACGGACAGACTCTCTGATAATAAATCTTTTATAACGTTATGAATATGAGAAGACAGTGCGTTAAACTTTCAGCAGAACATATTGTATTACTTACTAGCTGCGCCCCGCGGCATCATACGAGTAAAACTTTGGCGATGATGATGAAAACTAGCGCATCTTAAGCGTATCGTAAAAGTAGTATATCTTATCTTCACCGTAGACTACACCAGTTGCTAAGCGTTTAACGAGTTTGCGCTCAAGCGCAAGACTATTTTCGAAAAAAAACTTCAGACTCCCAGGTAATTCTGTACCAAATTCATAATAATTGGTTCAGCCGTTTATGAGTGAAAAGGTAACAAACACACAGACAGAGAGAGAGAGAGAGAGAGAGAGAGTGGCACTTTTGCTTTTATAATAATATTCTTTGATATGTTATTATTAGTTATGATAGTGGAGTATTATTCGCTACCGTCATTAGCCGCGTAAGTAATTGGGTCGCTATTATTAATTTAATTCTAATATTCTATAACTGTTGAATCAGTTAATTCGTCCGCGCATTACAAGTTACATAAGCATTAAATCTTGTTCTTATTCTTGTAAAGTTAACGTTACTCAAGGGATTGTACTGATTTTAAATTCAAAACAGTTGATTAACTGATAACGCTTTATTTATTCAGTTTACCATGTTGTATCGAAAAATAAATTGTCAGGGTGAAACCGTTTCAATAAATGTATTTTCCAGCCAACTTCACCGCCCTAGACATAATAGCAATCAATTAAATTAAACTGGAGCCAATTTGAGCGAGCGGACCGCGTAAACGAATTAGTGTCAATTTCTCTAAATAAGACAACGACAGGCGCTCAAAAAGTCGCAACAAAGTTTTAGAACTGCTAATTAAAGGTCATAAACCGAACCAGCTCGATTCTTTACTCAATTTCACGTTTAACTAACTTATTTAAGAGTTACCGAGACTCAAATTAACGAACGCCGTCATAATCTAGCTCTCAAAAATATTCTAGTTTTAGTTTTTCATTAGCGACTTGAACGCCCTGGCTTCTAGCTTCAGAACCAACTTAAATAAAAGGGAGATTCTTTCCATTTCGGTACCTGCCGAGTTAAGAGGTTTTCCTCTTTTGAATATATTAATATTTAACTCACTTTGAGGTCTTTCTAAGAGGCGATGGCTTAAAACGAAGTTTTTGATAATCTTTTAATAAAATTAACTTTTTTGGAAATTATGAAAATCCTGTCAATTATAAAACGCTTGACTTTGATGTCATTAGGTAGTTACTAATCAAGAAAATATAAGCTTTTTGTACCTACTTTATCTATATAAAGCAAATGATACCAACATGAGAATTTTAGTCGAAGGAGGATGAATTATGGCGTGAGGATAATGCTGTCGTGATGCAAATCATGATTATCGTCCACTCAACTAAATACAAAGTCCTATTAGTCTGAGGTCAATTCATAATGTGCAGGGTTTCCCAAACTATGGGTCGCGAGCGAATATTGAGTGGGCCCTGCCTGCAGAGTGACACACCGATCGACCGAGCCAACGGCCGGGCGGCAGGTGACTTACGCCCAGGGCCGTAGGCAGGGGGGGGTTTGAGGGTAGGCGTAGGTTTGGCGCCGCTACTATAGCCCCGCTCTACTCGGATCCGAGTGGTGAGCAAGGAATGTGTTAAATATTTTTACGGTGTATATTTTTCAGTTTATGAAGGAAAATATAAAAAAAAAATATGATTTCCCCCTTATATTTAGTTTGTACGGAACCCTCGGTGGGCGAGTCTGACTCGCACTTGTCCAGTTTTTTCTAAAACTGGTCACCTTAAAATATAAAAGGAAACTACCCTCCAAATGTTATATCTTTAGAAGTAGCAGTTTAGGTTGTATGTTGTCTGTCCGTCATCACTTAAGAAAACCATTTTATAAGTATAACCAGCGAGCAAAGTTTCCACTTTCTACTCCTCAACTAACTACAGGACACCGTCACACTACATGGTGGACTGTACAGTATACATGTCATTTACTCAAGGTATGTTTGTGTGTGTTGTTGCAGAGTGATGTCCGGAGTGTCGTGGAGTGTGCGCGCGCGCACGTGACGCCGCGCCGCGCCGCTCCCGACGCCATGGCGGGCGCGCCGCCCCCCGCGCCCGCGCCCCTCGCTCTCTTCCTCGTGCTCTGCCTCGTGCACGGCGACACCAAGCAGCTGCAGCAAGACAAATTAGGTGAGACTCGCAACGCATGCACACTACTAGAATTTCAAACAGTTTTCTTGTCCTTTTAGCTAGCTCGAGTAACTAATGTAATTGATTACAATGTTGGCGACAATGCCGACAATCTAAGATATTTTTTAGGGTTCCGTACCTCAAAAGGAAAAAAAACGGAACCCTTATAGGATTACTTTGTTGTCCGTCTGTGCGTCCGTCCGCCTGTCAAGACCTGTACTCAGGAACACGTAAAGGTATCGAGTTGAAATTAAAACCATATACGCAGATCCATAGTCTCTTGCTGCAGAGAAAAAAATCAAACTTTTCAGGTTTAATAAAAAAAGTTACAGCTGAATATGTCGCAATAAATTGCATATTTAAACACTCGCAAGGGAATCAAAACCTATGGGGTACTTCCCGTTAACCTATAACTCGGAAAATTGGCAAGATGCATTGTCACATAGTACACATAAAGGAAAAAATCCGAAAACTGTACATCTTGACGGGACAACGTCTAATAAATCAATGAACGAGGCTGCACGCACGAAGAAGTATGACTCATTGTCCCGTTACGTTACTCTCAGTGTCCCGTTACATCATCATCATTTCATCAATGTTTTGTTAAGACGTTGTCACGTTAAACTATCGTCTGTAAACCAACTTTACAGACAACCATTTTTTTTTAAATTAAATCACAAAAGATAGGGTTTACGCAAGGAAGGAGGGTTCAAATTTTACGGTGCTTTAACCGTATCATGCGGGGTATCATATGAAAGAGATTCATTAGCACAAGGTACAACAGTACACAGTATAAAACAGGTAAAACGGTTTATGAAGGAAAATATATAAAAATATATATAATTTCCCCCTTTTATCTACTAGTTTGTACGGAACCCTCGGTGGGCGAGTCTGACTCGCATTAGTCCGGTTTTTTATATTATCACGTCAATTTAACTATAAATAATGCGCGGTAAACAGAATTAGGTACTTGATATTTATTTATTTATTTTTGGAAAACAAACAGCTTTGAACATATATATAGTATAAATTAATATCCCACCAAAAACATTTCATGTAAAATTGGTTGCCATGTGTCGCATTGTCATGCCACTTTCACTGACAAAAAGATATCAGATGAGATCTGACTGAATCTGAAGAGCCAAGCCGCTAACTCTACAAAATCTAAGGCTACAATACTTATCTCTGTAAGCCTTAAATCTTGGTCAAAAAGCATGGCTTGGCCGTTTTCCGACGGTCAGTTACAAACATATGTCGCATAACATGTCGTACATGGACAAGGAAGAAAAAGAAACTAAAAGTTCTGCTCTTGAATGTTGTATAATTGGAATAGTAATGTAATAGTTCCATGAAAGTGAAACGACCAAGCCATGCTTTTTGACCAAGATTTAAGGTTTACAGAGATAAGTATTGTAGCCTTAGATTTTGTAGAGTTAGCGGCTTGGCTCTTCAGATTCAGTCAGATCTCATCTGATATCTTTTTGTCAGTGAAAGTGGCATGACAATGCGACACATGGCAACCAATTTTACATGAAATGTTTTTGGTGGGATTTCATTTCTTTTTGTAAGACCCTGTAATTTCTGCAACGTTTTGTTTTAACGGAATGTATTTCCCTGTGCATCTGTTATCATTTCTTTAGCAGAACACTCTCTGTCATAGCCTGTTTTTCTTGTTGACTTATTACTTAAAATAGATGATAGCTGCTGTAACCTTCAACTCTGATGTGGCGCCATACTATAGCGCGTGAATAAGAGTCGGTTTCCAGATACACTCTTCAGCACAAGTATAAAGTTGCAAATCGTCCCAATATTCTACAACATAACGAACAATAGCACACCTTAACTTGCAACGCCACATCAAATACGGTCTTCTATAGATTGAGTAAATGTCAATGAATGGAAAAGGCATGAACCATTTCCAGGCATACTATGAACTGTAGTATAGACGATAGGGCCCATATTGTTCGTCTTATATCCTTTTTATAGGAATACGTCCACTAAACCAACTTTAGATTTATTCTTGTATCCAGACTATTATTCAATAACTTAAATTCTTAACCTATAACCTAATACCCCTTCTCTAACAAGATCGGTCCCGAATCCAAGCTTCTAAATAAGCTCTCGGTTGAAAGTATTATAATTTTCTGTGTAAATAAGTCCCTAAGCCTAAGTAAGTACTACCTAAAACAAACCAAGTCATCAATTAAAGTCGAATAATGTATATATATATAACATACAAACCTATAACCTAATGTATATATATATAATACAAACCCATATTTACTAAACAAACATGAAACAACGAACGAAAACGATATTATTTATCCTTACACCAACCAAACAAGCCGTTATCATAAACGAGAACCAAATCAGAACGAACGAATACACAACACAGACCAACCATAAATACGGAATACATAGGTGCCTCAGCCTGTCGACTTCCAAAATTGATTTGCGACAGAGCGCGAGAAATGATACCGTGTGCTAACTTGAGGCGCACGCCATCTAGTATCGCCTTTTGAAACTAATTAGATAAACGATCCTCACTGAGTGGTAAAATTGTCGTATTTTAGATGTGAATCATATCTAAAGTACAAAAGCTAAATAAATAAAACTTTGTATATTTTATAAATGTACTGTCTACTTTTTATCCTGAAAATTTGGGCTCTCTAGTATTATCCATATCGAAGTTATGTTGTGTTACAGAAATATAGACACACACACAAGATCACACTTTAAAAGGGTTGGAGGGTGAAAAATACAAATATCGTAATTTTTCTGTTGTTTATGTACCAATCGTAGTTTGCATACCAAATTTCAGCTTTCTGAAACTTCAGGAAGTACCCTATCTTTTTGATTACACTCAGGGGGTGTGCTCCCACAAATAAAGGGTTGGAGGGTGAAAAGTAATAATATCTTAATTTTTTCGTGGTTCATATGTAAATATTAGCTTACACACCAACTTTCAGCTTTCTAAGACTTCAGGAAGTACCTTATATTAATTATTGATGAGAATAACGTAATAGCCCCCAAATAAGGGTATAGGGTGAAAAATACAAATATCATAATTTTTCTGTTGTTTATGTACCAATCGTAGTTTGCATACCAAATTTCAGCTTTCTACTACTTCAGGAAGTACCCTGGAATATTGATGACGAGAACGGGATAACCCCAAATAACCCCAAATAGGGGTTGGAGGGTGAAAGTTACAAATATCTTAATTTTTCTGTTGTTTGTGTGCAAATTGTAGCCTACATACCAAATTTCAGCTTTCTAAGACTTCAGCAAGTACTTTATCTTTTTTATGATCATCAGTTAATTTGTGCCAAATCGGCGTATTTTAGGTATTAATAAAATCGAAAGTATAAAAGCTAGATACATGAAACTTTTAACATTTTATTAGACCGTGGACCACACTTGATCCTGAAAATTTGAACCCTCTAGTGTTATCGAGGCCGAAGCTATGAGGGTCTAAAAATCCGACGAATGTGTTCGAGAAAAGATAGTCCCGGCCGTACCCGCTGGCTCACATGGCGGGTGCACGGCCGTGCCCCC
Organism: Lycia hirtaria; assembly: GCA_947563715.1. Classification (NCBI taxonomy): domain Eukaryota; kingdom Metazoa; phylum Arthropoda; class Insecta; order Lepidoptera; family Geometridae; genus Lycia; species Lycia hirtaria. The sequence goes on from OX387379.1 coordinate 45,701,913, forward strand.
AGATTACAAAATAAGCCTTACAGTTTTCATAGAATTTTTGTTTACAGGCCAAAAAACACCTGGTAATTAAATACTTAAAAAAATATATATATAATGAATAATCTCAAATTATCAAATATTATGATCTACTACAATAGATAGCGACTTGGCTACAATGGCAAGGAGCCGCATGAGCGCCGTATCACCTAAAACTTAAAGAGCATTTGAACATGAATATTCGGTGGTGTAGGATGTGGTGTAATACTACATTCATTATGGCCCCTTCTAGAAAACTTAAAAGTCATCCATATAAGGCCGTTAGTCGCCACATTCGACCGCGATTAGAGGGTTAGATGGAGGAGAGAGGGTATTAGAGGGTTAGAAGGGATAAGAGGGTGAGATGTAATGTTGGCTTGTAGTGACAAGTGCCAAGTGTCAGCCCATCGCCTACATAAATGCCAATTCCCTTTAAGTTCATTACAGTATGCGCGGGAAGAGAAGCAATTGGAAATTTTTTTGTTTTTCCTATTTTCCCCAGTCTAGCAAAAAAAAACTATAGTTTGTTATTATTCGTACATGGAGTTGCACTCGACTGCCGACTCGCCTGATGTCGAACGACCATAATCTAATATTTAAATGGACCAATAAAAAAAAAAATTGCGTTCACGAGTTCTAAATGCGGCACAGAATAAGGATAAAACAGAGCGTCCACGCTAAGATATTGCGGACATTATTTGCTTACAGTTGCCTACTGGTTAATGAGGCGGGGCGGCGCCTGGCGACGCTCTGCAGTTTGTTTTAGCTCACTATATTGCATTAGGCGGCAGGAATTCTTTCTCAAACGAACCTACTGGGAAAATACTGTTCTTGTTTTTCGAACTTTTGTGGCAATCGAAGCAAATAACGTATGTATTCCCGGCTGAAGTTTACTTACTTGAATACTACAAATATGTTTTCTGTGTAATTCTTCTTGCATGTGTCTATTTGTATAAATAACCTCGCGGTTTGACCTGTTATCAATCAATGAGTGATGAAAAACGGTGATGATCATGATGATAATGAAGAAAACTAGCGTTTGTCCGTTTCTAGATGCACAAACGTGTATCTATACTATAATTTCATGATGATCGGATCAACGGTTTGATCATGAGAAGCTAACAAACAGACAGAGAACCAGCATTATTTAGATTTTAGAAAGTTAGAATAACATCAATGGCAAAGGAAAAAAAATAGAAGTAAATGTAGTTTATTGGTAGAATTCTTTTAGGTTTTTCTAATCTGTCTGGGGGACCATACATATTAAATTTGGATAACTCTGATTTGCAATAAACGAATAGACTTTTTCTAATTATTATATTTCTTTTCATTGTAAACTAACATTGTAAAGTAACATCTTTTAATACCAGGGATCGAGTCACCTAGCACACACCTATTATCGAATAAATATAATAACACCAAAATACTGATTCTCGTAACATTACAATAAATATAATAACACGAAAATACTGATTCTCGTAACAGTACAATAAATATAATAAAACCAAAATACTGATTCTCGTAACAATACAATAAATATAATAACACCAAAATACTGATTCTCGTAACAGTACAATAAATATAATAACACCAAAATACTGATTCTCGTAACAGTACAATAAATATAATAACACCAAAATACTGATTCTCGTAACAGTACAATAAATATAATAACACCAAAATACTGATTCTCGTAACAGTACAATAAATATTTGAAATAAAAACAGAAAACAAATGAGACAAATAAAATTATGTACTTATTTAATTCGTAACCTACTTGCATTGCTATTTTAGCAAAAACAGAGATACTTTATGTACTAGGATTTAAGATCACAATTTATTGTTCAACCAGTTTTTTGCAAGGAATAAATGAATTATGAATTATTATGTAAATTGAAATCGCGTTTCTACAACATAGTAGCTTGTCACATCAAAACGCGTGTTGCTGGTCTTCCTTTATAATGTAGAACTTCCGAAAGATATAAAAAAGTGAAGTCGTAACGCTGCAGTACAAGACAGTGAATCATTCGCCTCGTGCTTCTAATACTCGTGTAAAGTGCTGGAAGCGATTAAACCTCATAAAGGGGTGCGTTCGTGTGGAGGACTGGGGACTGGGGACTCTGACATGACTCGTATGTCTACACCAGACATTATGTTGTTGAATATTATAATTTATAGGAGTTCATATTTTATCTATATCTATACAAACAATAAGACTTTAAACTAGTCAAGTTCGTCCATGCTAGTCTGACAGAATAAAAAAACAGAATGTTCAAGATGCTTCTCTTCCCGGGCATTTCATTCTCACTGTAAGAGTCAGTTAAGAGACTTGAGGGAAAAGTATGTATATGTAACCGATGGGCTGATTCCCTGTCCGTGCAAACCAACAGAAAACTGAGATTTCTATTATTTTTTTGTTAGTCTGTCTGTATGGTGCACTCGATGGGTATCGAAACTACGGGAAGGATTTGGATGAAATTTAACAGGAATATATAGGAATATAGAAATACCTGGCATACTTGGTGTTAAAATATTAATGAAGTTTAGTTATAAATCAAATGAACTTATCAGATGAAGTTCGGTCAATCGGAGTTGTAGGTTCTCGAGCGATGCCTGATTAAAGTCGCAGATGCATTTAGTACGAATGTAGTTCGCAATAAGCTAGCTGTATTTTCCTACATCACCAAAAAGCATTTCGTATTTCTGAAACCGCGCATACAAATGCATTAGTTCCTAGCGTGACCACAACATCGCAACAGGCTTGCCAGGAATTCACTCAAATATAAATAGGTATATTTATGTACACGTTAAACTTACAAAATAAGCCGTGAGCTCGCTATGCAGAATTAAATTTAAAATTGCGATCACACATGCTGATTCAAATGATGTAACAACAATTGGGTCTGAAAATCTTTGTAGATTAGTTTAGTAACGTTCGTAAAAACTAGTACGATATTATAATTTATTACAAAATTGCATGATGCTGAAGAATTTGATATCTTTTTTCTTGAAGGATAAAAAGGAAAATTTCAACTACGTACTTAGTTTAATAAAATGTTTGTCTCCTAGTGAACAGGCAGCTTTATCTCCAGTGCTTAGGTTCGGGGTATAGAAGGCATGTCAAGCCGGGGCGCTGCGGGAGGAGGAGGGGAGGTTGGGGTGCATTGAAGCGGGTTCTGTGTCACGGGACTCTACATTTGCTGATAGATTTCTCAAATGTTCCGCAGGATTTCAATGGATTTCTCAGATATGGTATTGGAAATTCCGAATCTGCATCTCCGGAAACGAAAATGAAAAGAAATCGAAGTTTTCATACTAACGTCACATACAATCTACTGCGGTAACTGACGTCACATACAATCGACTGCGGTAACTGACGTCACATACAATCGACTGCGGTAACTGACGTCACATACAATCGACTGCGGTAACTGACGTCGAATCGCATTAATTTTATAAAGCGCAGGAACAGAGATAAAACTCTAGTTTCATTACAAGTAAACTCAAGATGCAAATTTAATTTGATGCAAATGTATAAAGTTTTCATTTAAATGGAAGCCGGCGAGGTAGTATAATACGGTTGTCACCTTCAGTTATTCAAACTCCTCTCGGAGATATTTCATTTGAGTCGTCACCAGACGTGTAGCTTTGATGCGGAGGCCTCGCGCCAGTCGTGACGGAACTCACTAATGCAAACATCGCTGCTTCCATCACAACTGCTGTTTAAGCTCACCAACTAATAATTCAGTGGGTGACGTGTGCGGGATATGTCTAGATTGAGCCTGCGATTCTAGGTCACGTTTCGTCTTGGAAAATTTCAATTTTGAGCTGCATAAAATTAATATGTAGAATAATATCAAGAGAGCGATTTCGAAGATGAAGTTATCACCCCGCGCGGGCTCTAAGCCGAATATAAAGCAGATGGCGCCCCAAAGAACAGCTGAAAAAATTTGAAAACTTAAAATACGATTTCGAATGTTCTGCTTTTATTGCACGCTAAATGCGTTCGCCGCAATAACGCGATCGCTTTACGAGCCGGAGCTATGTTCTTAAATTTGGTATAGTATTTCACTCGGAGCTCATTTTGCAATAAAAAGTGGCTTTTATTGCTTCTCTTTTGAGTTTTTATGTAAAAGACGCTCCCTGTAAAACGTCGTCGCTAGACAGATGTAAAGTAGTGAGTTATGCTCGCGTTCGTTTGATGACTCCGCTTGTTACGTGACCTCCATGTTGAGTTCGTTTTATGACTGCTCTATCTGAACGGCGACCTTGTTACTCCCTCTTTGAATATTCATTTCCTATATTTCTTTTGAAACATTCTTTACCTGATTTTATCCCAGTGGAATGGACTCGTGTTACACTTTTTGGGCGACATCTCTTGTTCCGTTTTTATAAAGTAAACATACAAATGCTGAAATAAACTAAAAAACTACATAAATATTTACGAATATGTAAGTATAAATTGATAAACAATGTTAAAATGTTTGCTACAGTTGGAATAACATTGTATCCAATCACAACTAATTGTAAGTAGTCCAGTTAAGTATAGTCAACAAAGTCGTAGCGTTTCTAGAGCTCAAACTAATCCATTACTCGCACTTGGCAGACGAGTTCGTGGTCAAGATAATAAATAAGCCATTCAGTTGGAGCCAGGGGCAGTTACAGCTACAAACACACAACGCTCTACATTCAATTCGTTATAGTTCAGCGCAACAATATAGTGACATGCATAAATCCGTTGCATTATACAATGTAACGATCAGGTCGCGTGCCGGGACACGGTTTATCGTTAAAAACCTCAAGATATGCTATTTGTAAGCTTTTTGTTATACTTGTTTGTTGTCTCTTCAGCGGATTTACAGCTGTTCGGTTTAATTCTCAGTATTTATCGTTAAAACGTTCTGAGTTTTGTTTCGATTCGAAGCAAACGTTCAATCTTAATAGGTACAATCAAATCAAATTATAAAATATATTATAAAATAAATCAATAGTTGCATTATTACAATTATTTCGATATTTATATTTAAAAAAACTAAAATAAAATATTATTTACTAAAAAAACTACAACAAAAGTTGCAATATTTAAAATACAGATTCCTATAAATTCATGAATATGAAACGCAAAATTCGTCGAAAACAGAACTGAAAGATCAAATCGAGCATAAAACATGAAATAACGAAAATAAAAAGCATCGTATCGCGTATTTCAATAGCAGATTTTAAACTGAGATTTCATATTTGGAAGTTGTCCCTGTCGAGGTGTGACGCCGACTGTTTCACTTATTCTACTTTTTTCGAAGGAGCGGTTGCGAGCAACTTTCCACCGGCATAGATAAAAAAGTTGAGTTTACAAATACCGTGGACTGGAAACTCGGAGCTTTTTATTTCTATTTGCATTGTGGCGATAAAACAAAGAATTGATTCTGCGTTGCTGTGAAAAGTCATGTTTTTCAATCAGATTGTTTTACTGTTTCGTTGTTTTGGAGGTTGTATTCCAGTTTAGGTTTTGTAAGACTTCTTCGTGGAAATAGCTGATGTCGAGACTATTGGCTTTTTGGAAGCTGAGTATTTCATTTTAAATTGAGTAGAATAGCATTTTTGTTTGCTTTGTATTTTTATTTAATAATTTTATAAAAGTGGTTTTATTGTTAGGTATGTATTTATTTTGACAATCTTTTTCGTTGGTACCCACACAGTTTACACCACGCTTACACAGTCTTCCCTCGAGACGAAACGAGACGAGAGTCTTGCATTTGCCCGGATTTTTATCTGTCTTCCCAAATTGAATAAAAATAAACAATCTACCCTTACTACCAGCTTAAAAATATACATTTAAGTAAGTGTATTTTAAAACAAGTAAGAAGCCTGTTTATATTTTACCATAACTGGATACAAGTTTCTACTCGTAAGAATAATCTCAACGTTATACATTTTTGAACAGAAAAAGTAAATAAATTTGTTTATTAGTCTGATAATTTTCATATATAGACATATAAGAGAGTACAAAAACAATATGGAAACAATATACAAAATACCTACACATACTAAATATATTAACATAATATAATAAAATAAAGTCTAATTCTTAACTAATGTTAATGTAAGGCTGCAAGTCCCACGCATGCAGACCCTGATCTGAGAGTCCCCATCACGCTCGCAGCGTTACCGCGCTGACGGGCCAAGGAAATTTGTTGAACTAGGTACCACCCAGATCTCGGGTCGCGAAGTTTTTTTCGCATTCGCCGCCCTAGATCTTGAACAAATTCCCTGGCTTCTGAGCCCCAAGGTCCCGCTGTCTCGACGGCAAACGGAATTGAATACGTCTTGAATTTATACACTGCTATAGTATTCTGTGGTCTCGATTGAACAAAATAATGAAATAACGACACCAGCGCCCTCAACGCCACTTTATTTCTCTAGCAGAACAGACTATTTTTAGGCCGAGTCTGCAAGTAGTTTTGATGGAGGTTGTAACTAGTGACGAAGTTCATCTCGCACTTGTCTGCCTTTTTTTAAATCATTCCGAACACTTTTGAATTTACCCATTAGAGCTATTTATATTTGACCGAGCGAGCGAAGCGTCTCTGCATCAACTGGCCACATTTTCTTTCGTCTGTCAGTTTGTTTGTGAGTTTGTGATTTGTTTGTATGTTCGTACTCGCGTACCTACAGGGCTAATTTTGAACCAATTTTGATGTAACTTGGTGTATAGGTTCTATGGATTATTTAATTTTTTTGTCGTCGGAGATTTTTGATAAGATTTGATTTTGATTTTTGGTTCCTATAAAAAAGGGGGAAGTTTATTGCGGCGTTAATTACTAACTTATTTTAATGATATTTGGTAGGTAGGTAAAGTACACAATTATTACAACTTGTGGAAAAAATTAACAGAATTGGTCAAGTGGTTGTCGAGATATGACAACCAACTTCAGATTTCGTGTAACAGTGAAGGCGCGTGGATGTGCTTGATGCATTTTAGCGCTGAATAATTTTCTTGATTTTACGTTTTCTCCATTTATAAAATTATTATCTCTTTTTATGAGAATAATACATTGTTTTTTTAATTAAGGGCATCTAAACATATCCTATTTTTTGTATTAATTGTGTATTAAAATTAAATTAATATTTCAAGGTGCTTAAACTTATGGAAATAATGTTTTTGACCGTGAAATTACGTCTGAAAAATCTCTTAAACCAAACTTCAAAAAATCGAATTGCGAAATCGGCCAAAATTTTACATACAGCCTCCTAAGCCAACTTTATGTAGGTATTATGTACAGATGATCCAAGGTGAGCTGCAAATAAGGTCTCTCGCGAGGTCTACTGTTCGTAGAACTACTAGTTATATATGTTTCATAGTAGAGGAGTACTTTGTAAAATACTTATATCAAATTTTAAATACAATATCTTTGAGTTATTTAAAATAGTTTACCTCTATTCGATATTACATCATGCGATCGGACCAAATCAGTTGCATCGAATATAAACCCAGGTCACGGAGCAGGGGGGGGGGGGGTTTACTGGCGTCAGAAAACATCACAATATCGCATTGGCGAGCGGGAAATTTGCTGACAGCACTGCCCCATCTCAGTCGATATGCAGTAAAATGGAGTCCGGTGGCGAATGAACTGTCCGTTCGCGGGCCGGCAACGCTGTCCTCACTTATTAGTTTTGGGACGGACTCTTCTGAAGCGAGAACGAAGATATTTTATTCAGAGGTAACAATAGACGTATTTGTTATCTCTGAATAAAATATTATCTTCTTCTATACTTCTTTCGATTTGTTGTCATCATACAAACAGGCTTTCAGTTACAATAATATAATTATTAGCTGTAGCTATGCACAAATTACATGCATAAATTAAGAATTGTATTGATTGTATTGTAAAGATTTGTATTGAAGTTAAAAATGAATTTACTCTTTTTATTAGCTTTTATTTAGTTTCATATGTACCAGTGTTTAATCGAATCTTGCACATCTTGTAAAAATGTGTGATTTCATCGAAAACTACGCCAGCAGCACAGAATTCGCCCTATATACATAGGACCGCCAGCAGTTTTGCGAAGTGGCATGTAACATAACTTATTAATAAATAATTTATTATTTATTTTATTTAATTGAAATAGGTACAGTTACAGATAATAGGCTATATAATATACATTAAGCTCAACCGGTAAAACATTGTGAACCTAAAATCCATTTACAACAGTACACAGCTTAAGTATATAAAGATAAATTTGACAACAAGTGTTAAGTGAATATTCGTGGCAACATGTATGAGCAATAAAATATAAAGGAACAATTTAAATAACTAGCTTATTGATTTCAAATTTAAAGGACGGAAAACTACATGAAAATATGTCTCTGATATCACTCAAATCATCATGTAGCACACATCCGGATTAATGGACTGTTCTTTGAGACATTGTTGAAGGCAGGTGGCATGCTAAACAGCTTAAAGTTACGAATAGAACGTGAGGGCACTTTAAAATGAATTCTCATAAATAATTTACTATCAAACATACCAAATAATAAAATTATATTTAAAAACGATCTAAGAAAATATGGCGTCAGGGATTTTTTTTGGTGAAATTGTTTTTATCCGACTGCGTAAGATGAAGGGTTATGTTTTCGAGTGTATGTATGTATATATATGTGGGTATGTATGTTTCTATATCATCGCCTGCAGACTAAACGGCTTGACAGATTTTGATGTGCGAGGTGTCCTTAGATTCATTTTTACTCCCTGAGTGTTAAAGGGTACATTTTTTGTAACAATAATAATAAAAATCTCACAAACATAAAAAACAAACGCTTTTTGGTAATATCCAAAGATCTTTTTAGTAATTAATAATTCAGATTTATTTTGAACAACTTTGCGCATACTTTCTCACTAAAAACGTAGACTCGTAAACAGCGTATCAAGTGTAACAAAATCGTAAGTTAGATTGCAAAACTCGCTGTTCTGCAGTCGGGTATTTTGTTTTTTGTTTAATGGGGATACTTGTTTCTAAATAAGTCCTTGAATACAGTTAGAATATAAAAAAACACACACTGAGAATACACTGAGTACACACACACACACACACACACACACACTGTATAATATTATAAATCGGATGACAACGCTATGATATCATAACAAGGGCTGATCTGATGATGGAGCCAGGATCTTGGGACTGGATCTAACTAGTGGAAAATGCTAAGATAGTTCTCTTTGTGCTTGTATATTTTAGATTATCTTATTGTTAAAATATTATTCTCATTATGCTCGGGTATGTTCCTGGATACATTGCCTTTGCCTTTGCAGGCTTTAGCTTGTTAGTTAAATAACTGGCAAAGGTCTGGTACTATCCCAGAAAAAAAGCTCTACCACTTCAAACACTAAACTATAAAATTATTATATTATTTTTGTTATACTCAATTGAAAACTGTTTACATTTTTAACATCCACTCATTCATTGTTGTCTTACCTGTGACCACGGACGCTGCAGTGTTTGAAACGTTAGGTCATAAAATTATGTAAATTAATACACGCGAATAATCCGTTAAAATCCGTTCCGTAAAAACCGTTAATTTTAATCCATTCAAAGATATTTAAATTCCAATTAAATTTAAAATAATTTATTTAAAAATATATATATATAATCATATATTTTAATTTAAACTTGGATTATGTTGCAAATTTATATTATGCTTGTTTAAAATGTTATGTTGCATTTAAGATCCAAATTATTGTCTTCTTTTTGACAAATTCGATTTAAGACAACGTTACTTCATTTAACGTTAACTTCATTAGGTGTTAAGTCACACACTACATGATATGACAACATGAAAAATCCAGTATTTTGTAGACATTGTAGTTGTGTTTTAGTATTTCAATCTATAGCTTATTCATCATTATCATCATTCATAAGAAGTCCACAGCTGGACATAGGCCTCCTCCATGAATTTCCAAAAAGACCGGTTGGGAGCGGCTTGCAACCAGAGCCTACCACTTGCGTGCACAGAGTGTTCCTACGTTGCGCTTGTTGCACTTCAGCTCATCGGCGGCCATCAGTTCTACATGCAACATGCCCTGCCCACTGCCACTTCACCTTGCTAGCTTGTTACCGTGATATATTCCTGTAAGTAACACATTACACTTTGTACTGTTCATGTTCGATGTTAATTTTCCCCTTCTCTCTCCCCCCACGCTACATCCTGTGCAAATAGCCATCGGTCTACTTGGTGCATTCATTGCGAGGTTTAAATAAATATGCCATAAAGAACTATTCTTCTAAATCACGCGAAACTGCGGAATGCGTCTACAATGTTGTTTGTGAAGCTCGAGCTTGAGCTTCCAAACATAGATACTGTATATTAACAAAGATATTTTACTCAAAGTAGTTAACAACTACATAATATTACATAAATAATAATTATTTATTTTACGGCCTCAGTGAGGGAAGCGTGCGTATGAATATAAGATGGCGTGCAAAATCAATCAAATAATTTGCTATTCATTTGTAGATATATATTTTGTTCTGAGCTTTTTAAAAGTTTGGCGAAATTCCCAAATAAATATTATCCCAAATAAATATTAACTTAATCGAGGGAATTCAAAGGTTGTTTTAGAAGTTGTAGCGAGCGAGATCTTTATTAATTGCGGAGCCGTCAGTCATTTTGTCATAGTACAAATAAATATTATATTCAGTGCTAAATAGATGAATGCAGTGCGGAGAAATCAATATTTAAAATAAAGTATAATAATTACACGTCATGCAGCGAGTGCACAACTATGACTGAAATTAAATCTAATTTTAAAATAAAATAAAAAATCATTTGCAGTACAAAATTACTCTTGACTAATTTTTTTTTTTTAATGGGCAAGTGCCTTTATTAACTACAACACAACAATATACAGACTCAACTAACTAAACTACTACACAAAAAGCATATCGATATTTCATTGGTTGCTACTCGTAAATAAAATTTATTGAAAAATATAATATGTTTCGCAGCTACTACATACATTTTTCCATACTATTATTCTTTTACAATGTATGCATATTATCTTAAATTATGAACAGTGCAATGTATGTAAAGAAAAATGTAATACATATACATATGCTGATTCCAAAACCATTTCGAGATTATATGTCTATAAACCATATTTTTTTATTTAGGGCACAAAAAATGATGAGATCGCGCAAATTTTTGCGAAAATATAAAAAATATTTGACCTACAGTCGACCTCTAAAATATAAAATGAAATGTAGTTTAGTTAGTAAAAAAAGATGAAACTGACAGCATTGGCATTGACAAGAGAGACAATATCTCTATGACAACTGTCATACCAAAATAAATAAACAAAGAAAATAATTATTTTGTGTGTTTGGTGCTCTGCTACTCTATTCATTTGTATTAAATTAATTCTGTTCATTATCTTTACGACGACTTTGCTTTCCTACCGTTTTGATTGATACTGCATTTACGTTGACCACTGCTTTGTTATAAGGAACTGTTTGCCTACTGATTGGATAAATTATGGATAATTTTGTACGTGCCGACTCTGCTAACTTACCTAAGGTTGAGAATCTTATCATTCTGGAGTTCATCTCAACTAGCGACAAGAACAACATCGCAAAAATCCGAGGAGCTAAAGAGCTAAAACTTATGAACAATGCCAGGATATGAAATAAAAGTGATTGGCAGTACATAACTTATTTTTTGAAATGATTTTATTGTGTTTAATTATATACCAATTTCATTGTAATTATATAAGGGATTATTTTATTTACATTTATACATTATTTATTTTATTCTGGTTCATTGTACTGCAGCATCAATGCTTCGCCCAGGAACATATTCTACGTTAACTTGTTCACACCAGTCTTTTAAAGGTTTCCTTTACTTGAAAAAAACAGTTTATTAGGATTTTTGGCACGAAAGTCGAAACATTTCACAGTTGTAGTTTCTGAATAATATTGTGAATTTGTTTCATTTCAATGCGCAAACACAATCGCGAAGACCTTAGAAAACATTAATTAATTACAACGAGCTCAATATTAATTATACTTTTTTTCATTCCTTATGTTTACACAACGTATTTGTTTTTTCAAAACAACAAAAACCGATGATCTCTTGTATCAGTCAGAGACAAAAACGAATATAGGTACATGTCACTGTCAAGTTGACGTATATGTATTTTTTAGTTCATGTTGGCTATCACAACATTTTATTCAGTAGGTACGATGACGTCATCCTTCCTACTGACGATTTTATCTTTAAAAAAATATTAAAAAATAAGTACTGAACAGAATAAAAAAATATTGAAATTAGTTTTTGTAAATGATCCATTCTATCATATAAAAATATAAAAAAATACCAAAAAAAAACTTTACATACCCAAAGAAACCAGAAGTTGTTATTTACGTATCAGCGTATTAGTTTATTATTCTCCAATATAAAAAAAAAAAACTTATAAACAGAAAATATCATTTAAAACAACCCAAACAGTTAATAACTTAATTAAAGGAGTGCAGTTCTATACCTCGTCCGGTTATTAGCAGTTAAACGGACGGTTATTAAACCACTTGTTAAGTTAGCTAACAACTGTAATCGGCATTTAATTACATTTACATAAGCGGCCATTTTATAATTAATTTTGTGAATTTTAGGGGAGAATCCGAACAGTAATTTAGTTGTGTAGGCACATCTAGTGTATTCAGTTCGAAAAGAACGACCGTTCACTTGACTGTGAAGCTAAGCCTGTGACACGTTCGATAAAGAAGAATATAATAACATCTGCTGTTTTTGTACGTATTTTATCTGACTTACAAAAGGTAGATTTTCAATTCGACTTATTTTACTGTATGCTGATTGAGTGAGGATTCAATTATTTTTTTACTAGACAAAGAACATCTGAAAAGTGCTACAATTTTTTTTGTCAACTCTTGTTTAGGTAGGTAGTTCACTTTTTTCAATAGTTTTTACTGTTCCGTGCCTCAAAGGAAAAAATAAACTCTTACGAGATATCTTATTTGTCCGTTAGTCTGTCTGCCAAAACAATTTTTTGGTGTAAAAGCACAAAACCCTTTCGGAACGCGTTTAGTATCGAATTGAAATTGTTATCAAAGCATAGGTCTGTGGTACCCAAAGTAATAAAAAGTCAAGCTAAAAGTAAGTTGGCGTAAAAAATGTTAACTATTATTTTTGGCGTACATTCTGATATATAAAAGTAAATAAAAACCTACAGGTTATTTTTCATTGAACTAGAACCACAAATGTCACAACATGTGGCAGGAAGCAAGGTTTTAGAGAGAAAGCAGAGTCCGAAAATAAATAGTTTCTAGTAAACAAACACTTAGACAAACCACCGTAGTTTAAATGTATGAGTAAACATTGTTGTCAGCTACAAACAGCAGTTTTCATTGTTTATGAACTTTAGTTGGCGTTAGGATGGGAGGTACAGAACCTTCGGACACAGAACATATAATACTATAATTTTATAGTTTAAAAACTGAAACAATCGATTTCAAAGTACGCTATTTCGTTTACTTGTAATATTAGTAAGGATTAGGATACATAAAGTTCATGTCATCATGTTCAGTCGTGTAATAATTAAACAAGGCGCTCAAGCGTTGAAGTAACTCTATTTTCTCCTTATAAGCATTGGATGAGGAGTAAGAAGGTTTTACTTTTCGAGCTTACTAATTTCTTCACGGTTGTAAACTTTTTAAAGAGACCTCTCTTCACCCGCTCGTTTTATTTGTCAAGAATGTGATTTGTCATTGAATGTCAAATGCTTCGTCTCGAAGATTTCGTTTTCGAAGATTAGAAAATGTGGAGATGTTTTACGATAATACTCAACATTTGACACTTTTGCAAAGAAAAACGTGTCAGCGGAACTTTGCGATTCTATAATCTGACGCACTTCACTCTGAAATCCAAAGAAAATATTTTTATTTTTAGAGATTATTCAAAAAGTAATATAGCAAGGTTTCTAAAATAATTATGGGACCAACTTGGGAGCTTTCTCGATACGTCAATTTACAAAACACAAACATTGGTTCACGAATGACAGAGAAATTCGTGTACAGTATATATACCTATATACGCTACGAATTTATAATCTTCTCCTTTTTTGAAGTCGGTTAAAAATACTTCGGAGTGCGAAACAAAACAGTTGGCTCGTTTTTCCTGACATAAATAATAGTTATAAAGTTGATTTTCTTAATAATTCTAAAGTTGATGAAGTTTGTCTGGAAGAGATCCCTATTAGCGATAAGGCCACATTTTCTACCTTTCTAAGGCTCTAATCATGTACCTGATTTTATTTTCATTATGGTATCTATAAATTGTTTTTGTATTGTAATGTATATTGTATTGATTTTCTGTTTTTTATCTCTTTATAATTGTTTATTGTCATTATATAAATCGTAATGGGAATGTTATTGACATCCATATGTACATACATATATAATATTTGTAGGCTACAAAACACTTAAATAAGTCTATAATCATCACGCGTTTCGCATTTTATCAAAAGTGTAAAATTACCGTTGCCTACAAACTTCGTGACTATGTACATATATTTATTAAGCAATATAAATAAGCTTTATCTTTATTTGAGTGAAAATAATGATCAAAGTTTACGAAACTTTGAAGTGTTTCAAAATACTTGGAAAATCTTCGAACTGTTCTGAATACAAATTGTTTAAAAGTGTAATACAAAAACACGGCTTAAGTTAAGTACCTACTAATATGTAAGTAATATAAGTAGGCACCTACGTAAAGCAAATCATTCCAGATTCCTCTCGTTATTCTTTTGTTTGTGTGAAAGCGCCCCCAGAAGTGGCAACATCAATATTAAATTACCCAAAACATTTCCCCATAAGTGGTTTCAGTAACTTTGCAATTGTTGATTACGGCGGAGTCGATTACAGCCTGTAATTACCCTCGACACGCCATCGCCTTTCCCTTACCCACTGCTGCCTTATCTCTGCCATTATCTGTACCAACTGACACATCATCTGTGTCTAAATCTGTAATAACTGTTGAGTAACCTGTGATTACGTTCATACTAACTACAATGTTGTCTGTGTCCAATGTTGTTGCGTTAGCCTAATTCGTGGTGTTATCTATAGAAACTGTTGTGTAATCTACGTCTTCAGCTATAGTAGTTACCACGTAATCTGTGTGGTGCCGTATGGAAGGTATGCAGTTATCTGTGGTGTAGATCTGTTTGCCTTTCCGTGCTTTGCTCTGAGGTAGTTTCCAGTTTATTCGCTTTTATCTTTCGTATGTAAATGAGCCATTTGTCTTTTTGGAATTATGGTGTTAATGGCGTGATTACACGCGTGCGGTTTGATGCGATCATTGATTTTAATTGTAGCTCTGGAGTAAACAAACAGTATCTGATACCATTCGCGATAACAACTAATTAAACGGGTATATAGGCGTTTCGCACCGCGAGCGGTTCGAACCGCTCGCGGTGCGAATCACCCAAGAGCTCTTTTTGAATAGGCCCTTTCGCACCTTTCAAAGATTCTTCTTCTTTTTTATACCGGACCCCACGATTAGCGATTTGCCAGTGTCAAGTATTGAAATATTTTCAAGTTTCTTGAATAATACAAGTTATATAGGGTTCTAGTCACAGTCTAAGTTACGTAAACAGTCATTTTAAAATTTAAGTCTTGCCTCAGTAAAGTGATGGCGACTTATACTAGAAGCTTCTATGGAGTTTGCCGACAACGTAAAATCACACGTTTCACGGCTTTATTTCACTTGTCCACACTCACGCCCTTGATCGAACACTTAATGAATAAAATACCACCATTTTTAGGGTTCCGTACCCAAAGCGTAAAAACGGGACCTTATTACTAAGACTTCGCTGTCTGTCCGTCCGTCCGTCCGTCTGTCACCAGGCTGTATCTTATGAACCGTGATAGTTAAAATTTTCACAGATGATGTATTTCTGTTGCCGCTATAACAACAAATACAAAAAACAGAATAAAATAAATATTTAAGGGGGCTCCAACACAACAAACGTGATTTTTTTGCTCGGTTTTGCAAAACAAAGCAACAACATGTTACTAAGACGTTCCCGCCAAAACTCCCCAGAAAAGATTATGTAGTTTTATTAACCGACTTCGAAAAAGGAGGAGGTTATCAATTCGTAACGTATTTTTTTTTTATGTATATACATGAATTACTCCGTCATTCGAGAACCAATTTTTGTGTTTCCTGAATTGGTGTATAGAGAAAGCTCCCAAGTTGGCCTCATAATTATTTTATAAACATTGCTTTATTAGTTTTTAAATAATCTCTAAAAATTTAAATATTTTCATTGTATTCCTGAGAAAGTGCGTCAGATTATAGAATCGCAATCGCAAGAATCGCATCTTTGCAAGAGTGTCAAATATTAAGGATTATCGTATAAACATCTGCACATTTTCTAATCTTCGAAGACGAGCATTTGACATTCAATGACAATTTGCATTCTTGACAAAAGAAAAAAAGAGCGAGTGAAGAGAGGTCTCTTTAAAAAGTTTACAATCGTGAAGGATTTAGTAAGTTGCGTTTGAAGTCGGTTTTTTAATACAAAAATTGTCATACAACAGGAGAAAACTGTTTTGTACCCCTAAATAATATTACATATGTAATACCTTACAGTACAACCAGGCACAAAATAACAAGAAACACAAAATAATTTAAATTATTGTTTTTTACTAAGTTTAAAAAAAAATTAATTAGCTAAGTAAACATATGTTAAATAGATGCAAAAGGAGCTAATACATGCGCACATACATTCCAAGAATCCGAAGGTAAAAATTAACGCTTTATTGAAAAAAAAAATGTAAGTATAAGTACCTATTCAAGTATTCAGTCAGTTCTGATGACAATAATGATTTTATTTTTATTTTATTTTATTTTCAAAGGAAAACTTACAGCTAACTACATACATTAGAAAGAGTATATAAAAACGGAAGGCCAATTAAAAGTTTTCACAAATAATATAAAAGACTAGACAACTATGAAATAGACGGACAGGCATAAATACATGTATATATATAAACTTATAAAATATATACAGAATGATTGTACAAACAAAAAAAAAAAAGATAGAATATAAAGAGATACATACAGAATAAACTTAAGTAAAATAGTTCATATTAAGAAGTTGTTTTAGTTTAAACACAGGAGTGTTGAATAAGTCAACATCCGTGTCTTTTGCTAAAATGTTGTAACACCTGCATGCCCTTATAAGGAAACTGTTTTGCCTATAATTACATCTTACAACTGGGACATGGAGAAGATTTGGTTTTCTTAATGAAGCGGAGGGAGTGCGCAGTCCCAGCTGCCCAAGCAACTCCGGACAGTCAATCGTACCATTTGCTATATTAAAGAGATAAGCTAAATCTGCTACTCGTCGTCTTTCGTGAAGCGGTAAAAAGTGAAATTTTTTGCATCGGGAAGAATAATCTGGTAGATATACCTTAGAACGATATTGTAAGTAACGTAGAAAACGTTTCTGAATGCCTTCAATACGCGCAATGTAGATGCCATAGTTCGGGTTCCACACTTGAGAAGCATATTCCAGGTGGCTTCTCACGTACGCGCAATACAATATTTTAAATGTTTAAAATATTGTATTGCGCGTAAATAAATATTGTATTTAAAATATTGTATTTAAATGTTTAAAATATTGTATTAAATGATAGAAGCAACCTGGTTCTGCAGCCAGGAGCCAGGATTGTCTACTCACTAAATAAATCTTATATTGATTTTTTATTCTTATATTGATGATTTTTTTTACTGAATGAAATTTTACACATAGGCTCAATTTTTAAGAGTCTAGTATGATCAAATTAATTTATAAGTAGATATAAGTACAGATATACGTTTAAACTAACACCATAAATTGATCCTTTCTTTACTAGAGAACTCCACAACCCCCTGTAACTACATAGCACAGGCATGAAATTTTGAAAACTGGACGGATTTTGATAACCACAGATGATTTGATTACGTTCATTTTTAGTCATTGTGGGCACATTGTGGGCACATTGTGGGCACATTTTATTGCAATAATTATAATAATAACTTGTGAGTATGTAAAAAAGTAGCAACTGTGAATCTCTTCCTTTTTTGGAGTCAAGTGAAAGTAAGTAATTTTTAACATAATTAATTCCTTTTAATACTTATTCCTAAAGTATTCGTGTAATATTTTATTTGCGTACACAAATATTGGCAAGTTTAAATGGTAAGGTGTATAATATTTTCTATCTGTCCCAAAAAACTCCATAGAATCGTCGGGTAAACTCATGACGATTTCCCTGAAGCATGAATAAGTCCTTGAATAAATCTCAAACTATATAATAAACATAAATTAATTCTTGACAAAGGTAATTTAGAATACTGCAGTCACTTGTGGGATGGCTCTGCCAAATATCAGCAAGCACACTGTTTCGGTATTGTTTTAATCCAATGTACATCAAGTGTTGCTATTATCTACTAATTTCTAATCAATATACCAACAAAACAAACCGATGCAGATAAAATACCGCAGCTTTAACGTGATTCGAATCCGCCCTCGCCCAGCTCAGCGCCCTGCGGGCGGAGCGCGCCCATGCTCGCTCACGGCTCAGCCAGATTGACACAAGTCGCACCCTTCCTGAAGAATTCGTGGTAATTAAGATTGATAGTGACAGGTGCGAACAGTGATTTGCACAACGTATACACGCCGCTTTTATACACGGCTGTTTGGCGCTGATGTAGCCCTTTGTAGCCCGCGTAACGCACTTTTACAAGCTTTATTTAGGTTCACGGCAGCTATGTATGACTAAAATCATATATAAAAAATCTTCGCTAAGGAGGATAAACTCTATTGTATTTAGATTTAATACGTAATAAAATTATACATGTATTATAGAAAACATTTACTAAGTAGGTCTTTACCGGTTGTTATAATCTGGGTGTCTTTACGGCAAGTTTCTATTTTCTTTCTCTTCTAGGTAAACGCATTCTATTCTTCGTATTATAATAATATATCCGACAAAAGTAGTAGTTTAGTTTTTGTAAGCATTGTTTTAGCTATCTTTTCCCCATAACACGAACTTTGTTTAGTTTCCTGGTAAGTAAATGGCGCTATGTGAAACTGTCCACGAATATTACGTATTTTATATTTGTTGGGTTCACGTCATGATGATATTAAAACATCATTATTTAATATTATTTGTCGAGTTAGAGAGGTATTTTGTTGTAACATTTTTTTCTGTCAACTAGTTAGCGTTGATAATTAACGTAGGTTGGAGTTTTAAATCGTTCCGTTAAGCCAATAAACCACTTAACGCGATTATGAAATGCGTCGGTTAGCACACGTTGCCCTCATTTTCATAAATACGAGCCAACATTTTAATCCTGTTAATATATATTTTTTTTACAAAAATGTGAACTAAAGAATATTAAACAAAATATTTAAAACATAAGAGCTAGTTTAGTGACAAAGCGTTCTGCCCGAGCGATCGTTACAAGGTGCATTACCTCTCAATGTAACAGTCGACAATCTCGTCGAATCGAAAACAATGTGATTCCGAAATGGTTTTCGCTCAAAATGTGAACGGATTACAAAGATTGAAAACGAGAAAAACGAACACAACAACAAAGGGGCAAGAGAGCAAAATTGTCCCGGACGATGCATATTGCTGGGCACTGGCAGAATGCTAGGAGACGCCCGGCCGGCTCCGCACGGACAGGAATCCGCTTCGCTTCGTCCCCGTCTCGCCTCCACTTCGCCTAACGAAATTGCATTTTGATTGTGCCCAGTCGTCTTACACGTGGTTGGACACCATTATCCGCCATTATTACTTTTCATTACGAGTCAAACGTCGCTCGTTCTTCTACGATTGTAATTTGAATGTTTTATAGAAGTCTCGGTGCGCATTGATCGTATTATTGGTGTCATGGAACTTTCACCTTTTGTGTATGTCCTTTCTTTGATTCTCGATCTACTGTACAAGTGTACAAGGCGCTGGAATTTGAATTTGAAATGGAGGCTTTGTCGAATCAGTAATAATACCTTGCGGGTAATGGTGATCTGAACATATTTAAATGCAGCTTGTTAGTTGTTATTCAAGTAAAAATCGTTATATCCGAACACTACATACATCACTGTGGTAAATATTATCTTTTAGACAACTTAACATTTAACAAGTTTTCGTAACAGATTCAAAGACCCGTGTAGAATTCTAGATGGATTCTTCAGTGTAAGAGAACTAAAGGATCTCTATATTAAAATAGCAAAGCAGTTAAAGTTTATCTGTAAGTCAAAGGCAAAGCAGACAAAATGTTAGGAGAGAGCTAATTACTTGCATTTAGATCGTTCTTAAACGAGTTAACGTCGAGTTCATTAGGAATTTAGGCTGAGTACAGACGACGGAAAGTGGCTAAGTTTGTAACTTACTGATGCTAATTTCAACTAACTTTTATTATTGCCTTGTAGCGTTCTCTCGTTTTAACGAGCACAACTGAAACCAGCTTTTGATGTAATTTGGTGACTTACAAAGGGATTTTGGGATTCTTGAACATGCTATTACTGAGGAATATCATTTCTCTAACTTTGGTAACTACTATGTTATCAAATATGTAACTATGAAACTTGTACAAAAAATTGTAGGATAATAAGACAACGTTGAATTGTTTTACTTTAAAATGCTCCCTAATCGTGTAAATATGTATTACAATTATAATATTTGGATGTTTTAGTAAAGTAAGTCTTTACACGAGATGAATAAGACGGATCAAATAAAACATCTAATTTATATTACCACCAAAGTGAATAATCAAACCTTCCGGTCCCTTCATCAAGTATAGAAGAAACTGTAAATAAAGTACAGTCCACCCACTCGTACCCGCACCCGCATCCCGCACCCGCTCCCGCGCCGGACAGATCGCGTAAATACAAAAAGCGGGTCCTCAATAAAACAAGCAAGGAAATCCGAAGAGAGAGGCGACCCGACAATCATTTATTTACCTTACAGCCGACGCCATAAAATGGAACAAAAGCAGGCGTCCGCCGCGCGCCGGGCGCCGGGCGCCGGGCACCGGCAACACTGCAAATGTGCGCAAATAAATAATAAATCGCATTTGTCCGACGAATAAAAGATCGGTCGGCCCATGAATAAGAATAAACAGATGGCATAACAATATTGTCGGGTTTAATGCCGGACACCGGGCGGCGGCCGGCGGTCGCGGATGCGGACACTGTATTAGTAGTGTCACTTCACATTATGGCTTATGGCATAGTGTTTTACACGCGTTACTAATTTAATAAAAAAATATTATTTATGAATTTGTCTCACTCCTAAGGTCTTTAAAATTTAAATGTATCCTCATCATCACCATCATCAACTCAGTCATAAGAAGTCTACTGTAGGAAAAATATCATTCAAGTAAACGAATTGCGTCGGTCCGTCGGTTTTTCAGTTTTTTAAACTATAATTATATACATTAAGTGTCTCAGGCGGGAGAGTAGTGCGTTCTGATCATCACCTTAGCAAATAATGCCGCCGACAGAAACGTTACACTGCAATGTTGCTTGTCACGCTGTCTGTGTACAAGTTTACGTATCAAATATTATTCAAAATGCGCGTGTCGTTAGGCGGGCGAGGGCGGGGGAGGTGCGGGGCGGGGGCGGAGGGCGTTTGAGGAAATTATTGCGAATTGTCGTCACAAGTAGGAGAGATTTATCGCCGGTGCGTGGTCGAAAAGTTTTCTCGACAGATTTTGTTGATACATTTTCCTCTTTGTTTGTGTTTAAGCCAGTTCCGACATCGACCGCCGCTTGATACTGTCACGTCAAGTATTCATAATAATTTAATCTTGAATGACCACTGACAAAACAAATACACTCTTTCGAATAGCTGAGAGTACCATACAGAAATATGTAGACGTGATGCTAAATCGGTTCTGCGATGTCACAGAAAGATAAACATAATACAAGTTAGAAATTATATTAATCCTCAGAGTCTAGCAAACTGGACTTGATTATGATAATCTGCTATACTTACTTTGTCTTGAATTTATAACTGATATACAACCAATGTTCCTAGAGATATGAAATTCGGAAGGTGATTGGATAACGTGTGGGTATTTATTTATTTATTTATTTATTTATTTATTGGGTACCAACATGTTATACATTCTTACACTGTTAAAAGTAACACATGAACATAAGTCTAAGAGCTAAATGCTAACATAATTATAGGCACCGACAACATGCAATTAGGACACAAGCGGTCAGAAAATTAATTAAATAGATTTATGTCAAAACGAATTACATAACTTAAGTTTACGAATATTAGAATACAAAAGTGTGATTAATTATGTCAAAGTGAATAAGTAGTACATATCAGGTCAATGATTGAACTCGATGTTATGAACGGCCCGCTTAAAAGAGTTAAAGCTGCAAGTAAAAAGATCCAAGCCATATTTATTGTGTGTTATATTTAATTCGGAAACAAGTCTATTGAGAGGTGCATTTTTGCCAAGGTTAGTGTAATGCTTGAAATTTTTTAAAACATTAAGTCTCGATGTTCTGGTCAACGTTGTTGGTGCCGAGAAATTCAAAAGAGATAAAAGTTCAGGCACATCTAGAACTCCGTTCACCAGTTTGTACAGGAATAGTAGGTCAAGTAAGCGTCTCCGATCCGAAAGAGAACTCATATGAAAGTATTTGAGCCTAGCTGGGTAACTACGTATAGTCTTAGCAATATTGCAAGAAAATGCAAGGTGCCATATAAAGCGTTTTTGTACACTTTCTAACTTCTTAGTATAAACTTCATAAAAGGGGTTCCAAGCAACACTACAATACTCCAAGCTGCTACGGACATACGAATTGTAAAGTAATATTTTCGTCTTATAATTTTTAAAATCCTTGCTGTTGCGCAATATAAAGCCCAGATTTTTAAACGCTTTTGAGCAGATATTATCTATGTGCAGATGAAATCTTAATTCTCTATCGATCTCCACTCCTAGATCTCTAATACTGTCAAGTTGTTTTAGATTGTTATTCTTTATTTTATAATTATGTGACGCTTTGTTTTTTTTCCTAGAGAATTGAACTGAGTAACATTTAGAGGCATTGAGATCCATACCATTGGAGTTGCACCATAAAGCAAGCCGATCTATGTCCTCTTGCAGGAGTATAGAGTCTGTTGGTTTATTAACAACTTTATACAGTTTTAAGTCGTCAGCAAACAAATAATGGTTACAGTGGTGAAAACAATCCCCTATGTCGTTTATAAAAACATTGAAATAATTTGGACCGAGGTGTGATCCCTGCGGCACGCCAGAGATCGCAGAAAAACGATCAGAAGAGAAGCCGCAAGCTACAACCACAAACTCTCTGCCTGATAAGTAAGATGAGCACCAACTCAGCAGTGGTTCAACGATGCCATAAGCAGAAAGCTTCTGGAGGAGTATTTGGTGATTCACTCGGTCAAAGGCTTTGCTGAAATCTGTGTAGATAGCGTCAACCGCCGAGCTCTTGTCTACTTCAGAAGATATGGCGTTAATAAAGGACAATAAATTAGTTGCCGTAGATCTACACTTCGTAAAACCATGCTGCTGACGACTAATAATATTTTTAAAATGCCATGACAAAACAGGATGAATTAATTGCTCGAAAACCTTCGCAAAAATGGGGAGAATAGAAATAGGTCTGTAATTTTTTACTTGATTCTTCGGACCATCTTTATGCAAAGGGACAACCAATGCCAGCTTCCAGTCAAGAGGAAAAACACCAGTTCTTAATGATTCGTTATAGATGAGACGCAACGGATGAGCTAGTGCAGGAGCGCACTTGGAAACAAATATCGCAGGAATGCCATCCGATCCAGCACCCTTAGTCGCGTCAAGACTAGTTAACACTTTAAAGACTTCATCATCATGAAATTGGATTAGTGATAAGTGATTGTTAGACATTGGTGCGATATTGATATTTGCACTAGGCTGGAGATTGTTGCTGTAAACAGAGGAGAAGTTATGACCGAACAGATTGCAAATATCTTTACCGTTAGAGGCAGTTTTATCATCGAGGGTCATCTGAGCGGGGAAATGGCTTTCGTTATTTCTTTTGCTTTTGACAAAGGACCAAAATAGTTTAGGGTTAGATCTCAAGCTTGATTCGAGACGAGCAATGTAGTTCTTGTAGCACGCAACTGCAAGATGCTTAGCACGCCTTTTAGCTAGTTCATAAGATAGCCTATCTAAGGGATTATTATTGAATTTTTTAAGCTTATTTCTGTACTTGAGCTTTTCTTTAAGAAGATTAATTAAATTGTGAGAAAACCAAACAGGGTACTTTTTGCCTCTCGGCAAGCGTTTGGGCACGTGCTTCTCGATAACCATACGCAGATGTTTGTAAAATTCTGTAAGCATGTCATCGATAGATGAATGATCACGTAATTCTTCGTCCCAGTTAATGCTGTTTAAATCATTAGTTATCTTTTCATAATCTGCCTTATAAAAACAAAAACGGTAGGTATTATTTGGAGTAAGACTATTAGTACTATTTTTTGAATCGAAATGTGATATGCTAAAAACAATCGGTGGGTGGTAAAGATCAACCTTCGATAGTGCATTAGTGGTCGTATGCAAGTTGGTAATGTTGAAACTATTACTAAGAACTAAATCTAAAATTTTACCATCCTTGTTCAGACTGTTGTTGTATTGTTGTAAGTTATTAATTGAGCAAAAGTCGAGGAACATATTAGGCAAAAGGGTAAAAGGTATTTGTATATTGCAGGTAAAGCAATGGGATGCGCCTAGTGTAGATTGTTAATACTTACAGTTCGCTGGACTCCTGAATGCCTGTAACAACTGAACTCTCCTAAGTTTTCTGAACTAATAGTTTATGGCCTGACACCGACCGACCTCAAAAATAGTTGGTGTACGTACCTACCTACCTACTTAGGTAGACTTAGTTGATTTTCTTCCTGTATTTTTTCTCTTTTCAGTTAATTAGATTCTTTTGAAGTTGGTTTAAGTTAATTTTATATTGATTTGGTGTGTGCATAGTTTTTCCTATAGTTAATTTCTCCTGAAATACTATTTAGTTAAGTTTTAATTAAACAGTAAATTTATCGAACAAAAAATAACGCCGAAATGAGTATCGAATAATGAAACTTTCATTTAAAGTTCGTTAAAATTGAACTCACTCCTGCTTTAAAAATATGATCATCATTCTGATTAGCAGCTATGTTTCCCAGATAACTATGATTCGCGGCTATCAAAGAATGTATCAAAATACTCTAAAAGCTATTTAGGTACGCTAAATAATTGATTAGATTGCTTAGTTGCTTACCCTAATCAACTAATTAGCGTCGATTTACGTCAATTAGAGCTGTTAATAAATAAAAACACAAATGCAAAAAATGTTGTGGAAAAAGCTTCAGATTAGGTATGTTAGGCAGTTAAACCCACGGCACAGTGTAAAGATCTTTATAGATAAAGGTGTACGTTAGAAGTAAGCCCTATTCACGCACAATCGCTTTGTAAGTGTTTATTGGGCGCGGTACAAAGGGCCCGTACTGTAAGTACAGCATTACCCAGCCTTTGTACCTGCAGACCTGTATTTGTACCACACAATGAACTCATGTATACCCCTTAGTTATACCTGTTACTAGGTGGTGCGTCAAGATAATACTAATTATGCATATATAATATAATATACATATATAATACGATTGTTGATTATACTACTATGTATATTATTATAACGTAGAAATGGCTTATCTTATTATGACAAATTTGATTCACACTGTACTGAGATCATGAGTACGGACGTATTGTGCTTCGTATCTGGAAATTGTGATAAAATTTGATAAATTGAAAAGCAAAGCTAATCAGAATTCTAGGGCTGGCAGACTAAACCACATAACCACATAAGTTATTGATGGATGAAGATTATTTTTGTAGAAAATATAGTAATTGTTGTTCATGGTCAACAGATTAGACATTAGACCGCTGCTCGTCTAAAGTCCATACTTTGGTACATCGAAATTGGTAAGAGCACCGAACAACTCGAGATATTCTCCAAAATTCCGATGGAAATCGTACTCTTGCTCGAGGCACAAAGTATGAACCGTGGGGTACATGTCTTCAAAACAAAAGTATGAACCGTGGGGTACATCTCTTCAAAACAAAAGGATACTTATTCTAAGTTTGAGCACTATCAAAAAAAATTCAATTTCCTTCCTCTTTATTCTACATCTGACTTCATCAGATCTCTATATCGATATCTAACAAAGATCCTTAATCATCAAGTATAGGCTCGCGCATGTAGGACAGGACAGCGGTATCGAAATGAAGAACAATAGCACAAGGGACACGTGACACAACCCACGAAACGACAACACAGTGTGGCATGGAACACCGGCGCGGGCGGTCGCTGGTACGACTACAGCTGATGCTACACGTGTGTGGACATCTCTGTGTCAACTTTGGACCTTCCCACAGAATAACATAACACACCTGTATCTGAAGAAATATAAGTACTCTTTACAAGAATAGTTCGTCTAGGATTACATTTTATAAATATTATTTAAGAAAATGAAATTGAAATGAAACGAAATGGTCGAGATGAAATTTATTAATAAGTATATTATATAATTTTTCTATTAAAAACCGATTTCAAACGCAACTTACTCCTTCACTATTGTAAACTTTTTAAAGAGACCTCTCTTCACCCGCTCTTTTTTTCTTTTGTCAAGAATGCAATGACAAATGTCATTAAATGTCAAATGCTCGTCTTCGAAGATTAGAAAAATGTGCAGATGTTTATACGATAATTCTGAGTAATTGACACTCTTGCAAAGAAAAACATGTAGGTGATGGAACTCTGCGATTCTATAATCTGACGCAAAGCTAACGCACTTACTCAGGAATACAATTATAATATTTTAATTTTTAGAGATTATTCAAAACTAATAAAGCGATGTTTATAAACTAATTATGAGGCCAACTTGGGAGCTTTCTCTATACACCAATTCAGGAAACACAAAAATTGATTCACGAATGACGGAGTAATTCGTGTACATACATAAAAAAAATACGGTACGAATTGATGACCTCCTTATTCGAAGTCGGCTTAAAACACATACATACAAATATAAAATCACGCCTATTTACACTTAAGGGTAGATTGAACATCAAAGATAAGCCGTTTTACGCCACATTTGATCGTGATTAAAGAGGTAAATAGACGGGAGAAGGTATTAGAGGGTTAAAAGGGATTAGAGGGTATGATGTAATACTCAGTAAACAACCAAATATAAAACAATTAAGTAATCTATTGTGTAAATCTTTCACAACTTATGCACTATAACACGAAAAGGCAAACAATATGTTTTATACAGAACCTATTACAAACTCATGATTTAGATAGGTACTTAGCAACTAAAGCATCAAAAACAGTTGATTATACAACGATATATCAAACAAATGCATTCGTTTGGATATAACGCATTAAAAACACATGACCACCACAATTAAATGCTATTTCACAAAATATTATTTAATTTATGCATTAATGCAGATAAACGTCAACAAATATTAGCTCTCAATGTGGCAATAACCGCAAGTCGCACACCTACACCATTTCAATATTAATAGTAATAACAAAATGGCTAATTTGAACATATCGGGCTGTTCCGGGAATAATTGGGCTCGTTCCCTGTGATAATCACGAGTCGCCAATAAATCGGGTGGTGTAAGCGACCGGCTGCGATCCAATGTGCGACCAGAATGTATGCGCGGTCACGGCGTACACATTATACTAATACCGGCCGCAAAGCGAAACCGACTCTGTTGCGTGTGCCGAAGATTTAGTGTTGTGTGGCTGGAAGGTAACTGCAGTGCACCGCAGTAACAAGCGTTGGCTTTTCAATACCAGACAATGCAATAATTATCGGTGTGTAGCGAGCCACAGTACGGTAGGGGGACATCCGGGAAAAAGGATAAAGAAATATAAAATTTTAAATAAGTATAAGGTTTTAGCAAGCAGCTTTTCTTATCTATAAAATTAGTTTTTTAGTGGATTCAAAAGCGAAATACCGGACGCTATATTTTCACTTTGCAAACTTTGCGAAAAGAAGAAAATGGCTCCTAAGAACTTTCATATTTATTTATTTCATAGCACAAACAACAGAACAGTGATTTGATTATAACATGAAAGTAAACATTGGAGTCGTTGTACGCTGCTTTCCAAAAATGTATGGGCCTATTGATATAGAACTTAGCATGGTTAGAGCTAGAGAGCGCAAGAGGCATATGAGTAACAATAACAATTTACAAAACGCGCTATAATATATTATAAGGAACAAAAGATCTAGAAACATGCAATCTTATAATTTCCTTTAATTACTTTTAAAAGATGTACAATGTCGGCACAGAATTCGCCCTATTACAGTAAGTCTTTGGTTCCTATTTTACATTTTTTTACGCGCGCTACTAATTTACTTGATAATAATAAATTAAAATATTTATCAATACTATTAATGACAATAAAAAATAAACAATATATAAAAAGTTTGATATTATACATTAGAATTCATTAGATACAGAATAATATGTTCTAAGTATGGATTTTTTTAAACTATGCTATGGGTTTTAGGTACCTAAATGATCAAATTAATGTTAAATAATTAATTGGAAACAAAAATAGACATTATGTAATTTACATTAGATGTTTCCATACTTTTCATATATATTAGAACGATGAAATGGGGAGGTCAAAACTATATAGAAGTCGGTACCTAAACAAACCGTAAAGTATACGCAAAATAATTCTTTAACATATGAGAGTGGGTATGGGGGAATCAGATCACGCAAAGCAGACTCACCGCACACTCACCGAAATAAATATCGCTACATGCTGTGTTATGTGCTAAGATCCTAAAGTTTCGCATCCTTTTACCTTTTCATGCAATTGAACTGAACAATTTTATTGAAAAAAAATCTTTAGCCATATCAGCCGTACAAAATGCTAGGAACGCTTAGAAATAGTTTTAAGTATGCCATTATAATTTATTTTTATTTATTCATGAAAAGACTAATCTCAAACAAATTCATTCCACAAAAACAATAAAGTTATAAGCATTTTAATTGAATGTTAGATAGAAAGCACACAATCGCGTTAGATGACGTCACACATCATGTTTGCCGTACAAATTAAATACAAATCATTGTTTAACGAGAAAGGGACAGAGCATCCTTCCTCTATAACTTTAAATGATTTTTAGGTCGGAAGTGTATTGACCGATCGAGTTTTCTGGCACATTTTAGTCAATTTTAGTATGGTTATCAATTAAAACTATTATTCCTATGAATAATCCCCTCCCCCCCCCCCCCCCCTTCTATAGTGAAATTTTCTATCTTGAAACTTTATCAAAACCATGCGTGTAACAGGCGGCTGACATTAGGGCCAGCCACTCGGCTTACACGATAACGTTTTACGACACCGGAAGTACGTATTTCAGCCATAAAACTAGCGGCGTAGGTTAGATCTTTAACGACTTGCTTTAGTGTCGAAACTTTTGTAAATATTCATCATAGGGGAGCAGTTTTATGACGCAGTTCACAAACTGACTGAACTAATGTTTGTAATTATATACCTCTATATGCTATTTGTCAGATTTTTGCTTGTGAGGGCTTCTAAGGTACGCACAAGTTAATTCAACCAAAACTAAGTGTTATTATTATTAGATTAAAACACATACATTCATATTTGGGGCTAACCATCATCCCATCCATAAGAAGTAAACTGCTGGACATAGGCTTCAACCATAGATTTTAAAAAGACAAAAAAAAAAACGGTGGAAAGCGGCTTGCGTATAGCGTCTTTCTGCAACTTGTATGACATCCTTAGGCTATACTCTAGCTATGCTATTAGTTTTTCTGTGAAATGGAATCAAAAATCTTTATTTTTGATCATCACATCCACAGACGTACAAAAGGCACCAATATAGTACAGTAGATTAACAAGTTGAAATTCCAGTGGGCAGGGCACATAGTATGTAGATAGCCGATGGAAGCATAAAGTTCTCGAGTAGAGGCCACGCACCGGCAAGCACAGCCAGGGAGACCAACCACAAGATCACAAGACGACCTCAGTCAGCCTAATACTTAGAACGAACTGATTTAGCGTAGTACTAGTTACTACAAAAAAAAAAAAGTTAAACCTGTTTCCTTAAAACAAACCTAAAAATATCTGGGGGCACGGCAGTGGCCCCGCCAAGTCGAGCGGCAAGGCCACGCCGCACCATCCTTTTCTCGAAGCTATTCAGGGCACTGTCGACCTGTAACTTTGTAATATTTACGAAATAATTATAAAATTCCTCTCAGAATCATACTTAAAAATGTTCTACATTTTTGACCTCATAGGATAGGATTCAGTAGGTAATAAGAACCTAACAAGGTTCGTATTACTGAAACAATGTCTGCTGTGAATGTAAGAGGCAATCGTTAGAGCGCAACATGAGACGCGTCGGCGCCCATATTTCGTTCCCGGAGTATTTTAACGGCGAGTTGCACTTACGAGTATTAAATATTACAGCAGACTATTTATTTATAACATTTGTATAAATCTGTGTCTTACTACAATATCAGCGACATTAACGTAACGTTGGATAATATTAACAAAGAAAAAAAGCACCATGTTCTGTAGTACTTTAGGAACTCTTTTTAATCAACTGGGCAAGGAGTTATGTTTTTCGAATGTAAGTATGTGCGTAGTTATGTGTGTGTGTGTATGAATGTATGTTTCTACATTACTTCTTACACCCTAAACAACTTAAACGATAAAAAAATCTGTTCTAAGAATGTTCATTTAAATAAATTACATAGTAGCTTTACGCATAATTTCTCATAATAAAACCGGCCAAGTGCCAGTCGGACTAGCGCACGAAGGGTTCCGTACCATTATCTATAAAAACGGCAAAAAAACACGTTTGTTGTATGGGAGCCAGCCTTAAATATTTATTTTATTCTATTTTTTTAGAATTTGTCGTTATAGCGGCAACAGAAATACATCATCTGTGAAAATTTCAACTGTCCAATTATCACGGTTCATGAGATACAGCCTGGTGACGGACGGACGGACAGACAGCGGAGTCTCAGTAATAGGGTGCCGTTTTTACGCTAAAACGTACGTTTAAAATGTATTCAGATTATAGCACACAAACTGTAAAAAATAAATCCTGTAAAAGATTCTGTGAAATAATAACTCTACCATCAGAGATCTTTTAAAAATAAAATATTTTTTCTAAAGAAGATTCCGTTTTATAAACAAAACTGTTGTATTAGTTACAGCGCCGTAGCGTCGGAACGGCGCCGGCGTCGTCTGTCCTCGGATATTACCGACGCCGTGCAATTATTGTACACTCGCATTCTCAGAACTGCCATTTTAACTTGATATTAATAGAAATTCTGCTGAATAGAACAACTTACAGAGATATGTACTATGAATAAGGTTTTTAGAATTATATAAAACAACTAGAAAGAATAATACTTGCGTCACTATGTATAGCCATGTTTTAAACTATCACAATTATTCACTATTTTGAAACTACTATTTAAGGATGTTTTTACGGTAACCATAAATATTTGTTACCCGAGCTTTCAAAGCAAGCTGAGGTCTTTACCTCAACTGGCAAAATTAGCTTTCATTTGTCCAGATGTCAGTTTATTTGGGTGTTGATACTCGCGTATAGGTTGTCATTTTTAAAATATACGCGATTTATCCATTAATCCATTTATCATTTAATATACCAAACAACCGTGCTCAGCGATATCGGTCTACGTTCTTGATGCGTACTGCACAGGAATGGAATTCTTAGCCGCAATCTCTGTTTTATGAGAACAACAATCATGAAATTTTTAAGGCTAGAATGAATATATATCGTCTAGATCGACGAGCTCCATCCTCGGTCACTTAAGATCAGCCGAGTCGGTGGTCAATCGAAGATCTATCGAACATAAAAAAGTAAGTAGTTAAAATTGTATAATTTCAATGAGGAAAACTCGTGGAAACTTAAAAACTGTAGCTGCTTTTCTGTCAGTTCTCTATTCAATAATATTGCTTCGACGCTGGCAGCGCAGAGCAAGGCAAATTGTAAGTTATTGGAATAACACTACAATACCTGTGTTATAAGGTTCCCGGCATCCTGTGTCTCCCGGGACAGGCGTAATGAGGTTGTTAGTCGGCGTGGGATAACATTACACGGCTCTCATTAGGTGGAAATATGAACATTCGTCTGTCTTATCCGGAATTTTACAAAATCTGAGATTTTTATTTTTAGATAAACAAAGAATTGATGGGGAAGCAGTTAAGTACTTTCCTGTGTATTTACTGGCTGGCAAATGTAGCACTGTACCCGTGTATAACTGCATATCCTAGGCAAACATTTGTGTGATGAGCATGGATGTTTTTTCTGTGTCTGGGTGTTTCTATGTATCATAAGTATATATTTACAAAAAAAAAAAGTATTAATGTATTTTTGGGAAAATTCACCCAATCAAAAGTGAAATTAAAAAGAAAACACTTCAAATTTGATTAAAAATATTTATTTATAATTTCGTGACCGCGCACCGCACACGTATGTCTCGCCCGAATCCCTAATACGCAGTGTCGTTTTGATTTGCTGGTGGTGCTCACTCCGACCGAACAGAGGTGTACATTGTATCGTAATACATAAACAGCGCTCTTCTTAGATTCTCTCCAACACGGCCTCTCCTGACAGGAGAACGTCTCGTTCTCTGGTCTCAAGTATCAGCCATCAGGAATTAGACCGGGTTTCTTCTTTTAATCTTCTTGGTCTGCATCTAAATAAGAAACGACCCTTATCATTATTCCATATTAGTCCAAGGAATTGAAGCTGAGGTCTGCTCATAAAGGGTCTATTATCAAGGTCTGCTCGTGAAAAATCAAAATAAAAAAATAAGCTAAATCGTGAACTGCTATAAATAATCATCAAACGAGGTCTGCTCGTAAACATTAATGATTAAGTCCTACTGAAGAAAGGTCATTCAACAAATTCTACCTCTAGACATTAACGGACAAGGTCTGTTAAAAGAAGATTAATCTGCTCAAGGTCTGCTCAAAAGAAACATTCAACGAGGTCTGCTCCAAAAAAAAGTTCATAGAGGTCTGCTCTTAAGCATTAATAATTGAGGTCAGCTCGAAAGAAAAAAAGGGTAAAAATTCAAAGAGGTCTGCTCCTAAACAATCGAGGTCTGCTCAAAAAAAAGTTCATAGAGGTCTGCTCCTAAGCATTAATAATTGAGGTCTGCTCGAAAGAAAAACAGGAAAAAATTCAAAGAGGTCTGCTCCTAAACAATTGAGGTCTGCTCAAGAAATAGTTCATAGAGGTCTGCTCCTATGCATTAATAATTGAGGTCTGCTCGAAAGAAAAACAGGAAAAAATTCAAAGAGGTCTGCTCCTAAACAATTGAGGTCTGCTCAAGAAAAAGTTCATAGAGGTCTGCTCCTAAAAGGTTGGTACCCCTCAAAAAAAAATCAATAACAGCGCAAAACTCACTTTCAAAGAAAGCAGTACACGCATCCGGGGTCCACTCTCCTTTCCACAACACCATAAACTCTGCTGCTGCCTGGGTCGACTTTCCATATGAACCAGTAACCAACTGAAGCTCGTATCTTCCTTGAGGCAGGACTTTCACCACACGATAAGGGCCTCGCATTCCAGAATCGAGTTTCCCAGCTGATTGTGCATTTTTAATGACAAAAACTAGTGAATTCAATTCAAAAAGATGTGGTGGTCGTCTGTTCTTGTTGATCAAAGCATCTTGTCGTTGTTGGTTTTGCTTCAGCCTCTCCGATACTCTTTGCCTAGTCATTTCACGTAGGGCTTCGCGATTAGGTTTTGAACCTTCTATGGCTATATCACGCACTATATTGCGGAGTAATGGTGTTGCAGTATTTGTCCCGATAAGGAGGCCGAGAGGAGAATGTTTCGTCGTTTTCTGTTTCAGCATGTTCAAAATTAGTTGTAACTTCCAAATTACGCTGGACCATTCTTCTTGTCGATAATTTGAGTGGATTCGAATCATATTTAGCAGAGTGCGACAGTATCGTTCAACTTGTCCATTAGACTGGTGCATCTCGGGCGTAATTAGGTGCAGATCACTTCCAAGCTCTTTCATCTCGCTTAAAAATTCGGTACTTTGAAACATCCGACCACGATCGGCGACAATTAACTTTGGCGAACCAAAAAGAGAAATAGCTTGCAGAAAATGACGCTTCAATTCACTTGCATCTTGTCTTATCATGGGATACAACAGACAAAATTTTGTAAACGCGTCAACTATGATAAGGACATAACGATGTCCATTAGATTCTGGGAGTGGACCCAAAACGTCTGCATGAATAGTCTCAAAAGGACAGTCTGGTTTTTCCCAGGAATGGATCGGTTGGTGTGGTGCACGTGGCAGTTTCTTTTGAGACATGCATACTATGCAGTGAGCAATATACTTTCGGACAAACGGCCTTATGCCTGGGAACCAAAAATGTTTTAATATGAGGTCTAGAGTTTTGTCCACACCTAAATGACCATGCTCGTCATGAAAAATGCGAAGCAAGCTAAGTCGATGGCCTTTAGGGATAAAACACAGGAGACGAGTCTCTTCACCCTTTGGTGTGTATTTGTAATAAAGAAGATCATTAGATTTTTCATATTGATTAGAGTCTAGCTTGCCATCGTTCAGCTGTTCAATGAGAGTTTTAGTTTCTTCATCTGAAGCCTGAGCTATTTGAGCCCAATTCCGTGGCCTCTGGATTTGAACCACATTTACAGGATTTCGGCTGAGATAATCAACATGGGACATAGATGTACCTTTACGGTATTCAAGTGAAAAGTTGAAATCCTGTAAATACACCCACCATCTAGCTACTCTTGGTAACAGATCTTTCTTTTTCTGAGTTAGTTTTAGAGCGTTGCAGTCGGTAACTACGGTAAAAGCCGTTCCAATTAAATAATGCCTAAAATTTTGTAAGGCCTTTACTACTGCTAGCGTTTCTAGTTCGTATGAGTGATACTTCGATTCGGCACCTTGAGTTAAGCGACTGAAATATGCTACTACACGTTTTTGGCCCGATTCGTGTATTTGAAGTAAAACTGCTCCGTAGCCAATCGCACTAGCATCTGTGTGAACCTCAATGGGCAACATTGGATCATAAATAGCAAGAACTGGTTCATTAATCAGGTATTTTATAATATTCTTCCTAGCAACTTCTTGTTCATTGCCCCAATTAAAAGGCACATCTTTCTTTGTCAGTTTTGTAATGCACGCTACTTTAGTAGCGAAACCGGCAATGTATTTCCTAAAATAGCTAGCTAAACCTAGGAATTGACGCACCTGTTTTACATTTTTTGGTGCAGGGGCTTCAACTAGAGCTTGTACTTTAAGTGGGCTCGGCTGTACCTGACCCTGGCTGATTAATCGGCCCAAATACTCAATTTTTGTTGACAAAAAAGAGCATTTACTGAAATTTATAGAAAAACCGGCCTCAGTCAACGTTTTTAGTACTTCTCGCAAAGTTTCAAGTCCTTCATCAATAGTATTACTCAAAATAAGGACATCATCGATGTAAACTATAACCTTGCCAGTATTGATAAGATTACGAAGAGTATTTGAAATAATACGCTGGTACACAACAGGGGCATTAGCCAGACCATAGGGCATTTTCAAATACTCATATTGACCTTCTGGCGTGACAAAAGCTGTTAGCGGAATCGAGTCTTTTTCCATTGGAATTTGATGGAAGCCCGTTGCCATATCAAGGCTGGTAAAAAATTTATGAGATCCCAACCGATCTACGCAATCATCTATTAAAGGCAAAGGAAAGCGATCTTTTATAGTAAGCTCGTTTAGTTTTCGAAAATCGACGCACATACGATCTTTGCCATTTTTCTTCTTAACAAGAAGAACGGGGCTGGCATATTCTGATTCTGACTCTTGTATAATGCCTTTATCTAACAGATCTTTCACAATTTCCCGAACGCGTACTGTTTCGTCTTGAGAGAGTCGGTAAGGTCTGTAGTTAACAGGCGTGTCGCTGTTGAGTTTGATGGACATACTTCCAGTTTTTACTGTTGAACTAGCAGTTCCCGATATGAAATGATCAGAAAATTGCTCAATAATAGTGGTTAGTTTATTTAAGTTCTCATTAACAAGACTCGTATTTATAGAAGTTTGTCCATCGTGCTCAATTGTCGTAACATTAACCGGTGTTTCAATATTACGAATTATACGCTGTCGTTCCCGAGTTCGAATATATGTAATGTCCTTACGGTTTAACACATCCGTTCCTATTATGACAGGGGTGTTCATATATTCAGCTGCTACTATAAACATATCGACTTCCATGGTAACATCGTCAAATTCAATAGGTAACGTTACATAGCTCGTTGTCTCTACTTCTTGGCCTCCTATACCCTTTAAGATACGAAACGCTGGTTTTCGAGGACCTTCGAAATGTTTGATCAACGATGATGACATGAGAGATATAGTTGAGCCACTATCAATCAAAACATCTACAGGTACACCTTGAATTACTGCCACCACAACGTCTTTTTTGTGAGATTCTTTAATTTCATCACAAAAATTAACATTATTTTTATTTCGGGACTCAGATTTTATTTTAGCAAAACATGTTTCTACTTTATGGCCAGGCTTTTTGCAAAATGAGCATGACTGCGTTTTCATTTGTGTAGATGTAGTCTGAGTATTACTTGGGTGTGTGACAGTAGGAAGATTGCTGGCATTGGAGTTAAATTTAAATCTTTTATGACAGTTTACGAGTATGTGACCTGGCTGACCGCATGAAAAACATGTCTTATCTTCAAATCGCCGTTTTCTTATAATGTCAGACCGTTTGGTTTTAAAGTTGTCACGCTTGTTTACGCGATTAAATTGGGCAGAAATGTAGTCACTTTTTGAATTACTGGAGCCAGGTTTGATATATATAGCGAGAAATTTAACTAAGTCTCTTGGCTGGAGACAGGCATTCGTTGCGGCTGCTCTTATTTGAGGATCCGTAATACCACGAATGATTATTGAGGAAATGAGTTCGTCACTCAATCCCGTAACAATTTGCAAACGAAGTAAAGAACGTCGCGCGTAATCAGCATATGTTGGGTACTGATCTGAGTTGGTGCTCATCACATCAAACAGTATATTTGCAACATCTACTTTTTTTGGACACAATGGCTTAAAATCTTTTTTGAAGTTACTCCAACTACGATCACTTGTAACCCAATCATTGAGCCATGTTCGTGCATCTCCTTTCAGACAGTTACCAATTCTTGAAAGACATTCATTGTCATTCCAACAATTCGTAGCTTTCGCACGATCAACCTCTTGGCACCACACCTCTATATTATGCAGGCTAGGGTCAAAATTTGAAATGTAATACGGCTGGTTAGATCGCGCAACTGTACTAAGGGAGCGTAATGCGCTCCCAAAGGCATCTGTTATTTGTTCTGACGCAATAGTATTAGCAGATTGTGCTTGCGCCGGATCATGAGCGGATCTAGACTTAATCATTGGAACGCTTAACTGACTATTCAGATTGTACTTGCCTGTAATATCACGAGGTGGAGTGCCCGGAGGTGTTTCGCCTTCCTTTTCTGTGCACAAAACACTATTTTTCACACGCGAATTATCACACGGAGATGTTACCGTCGATATTAGTTTACCGATTTTAGTTTGCCCGCCCCTTTCAATCGAATTAAGTCGTGTTATAATAGCGCTTAGCATATCGTGAATTGAATCAGCGCTACGAGATCTGTATCTACGAGGACTCCTACGAGTGCTACGCGGAGACGGTGAACGTAAACATTCTCGACTTCGATCACGGACTCGACATGCGCGAGACTTACTTCGGGTTCTTCCCCGCGAGCGCGATCGCCGTCGTCGAGGCGATACCGAACTACCTGGCATGACGTAATCACGCACTCGGGCAATGTACGAATATAACAAACAAAGGGCTTCGTTGTTTTGTACGTACGATTTCTAACTGCGTAATCACTATGAATATTTAGCACAATAAAAGTGAAACGAATGATCTTGTAAAACACTGCACTTTTCACATCATTCTGAATATCAAAAAAAAATTAGACAAATTATCAACTTTTTTTTTTTTTTTTAAGTTAGTATGTCAGACTGGTCTGAGCGCAGGCACCGTGAGCTTTCTTGATAATCCCGCTTCTGATTTTGGGAAAATTCACCCAATCAAAAGTGAAATTAAAAAGAAAACACTTCAAATTTGATTAAAAATATTTATTTATAATTTCGTGACCGCGCACCGCACACGTATGTCTCGCCCGAATCCCTAATACGCAGTGTCGTTTTGATTTGCTGGTGGTGCTCACTCCGACCGAACAGAGGTGTACATTGTATCGTAATACATAAACAGCGCTCTTCTTAGATTCTCTCCAACAGTATTTTATCAGCCATCTAGTTCCATAGTACAAGCTTTGCTTAGTTTGGGCTAGATGGTGTTGTGTGAAATGTCCACAAATATTTATTTAATAATGATTATTATTTTGAACATTATAAAATCTCTAAAAAATAAAGGGTATTTTGATTCAAGAAAAATATTTGTCTTTTAGTAATTGCCTGTTACTACATATCGTGTTTTGAAATTAAATAAAATAATATATTAAACACACACAATAAATACGTAAATTTTTTTTAATTTATTTGAAAGATTAAATTTAATTGACAATCCCAATGTCAAGTTACGAATTTACAAGAAATTACGAACAGTAGGTACGTGTGTGGCTCTAGTCATTCATATGTATCTGTCACTGTTAATATAATCTCCGAATGTTGTACTTCACGTAAATATAGAATGCATTTCATTTATAGGAAAATTTCACCATAAAACACCGAACTGCACTCAAAAACTTTTCAACTTTTTTTCGATAATAAAAAACTGCGTTCTCATTTTAATATTTGAAATTATAACTGTAGTCGTACAACACCTTAGAACTTTATTTCCTCAGTGCTTTACAGTTGGAATTATGAGCGTACTGGTATAAATACACCATCTGCCCTCCCGTCGTACAGTTCAACTTATAATTATTATTGTACTCGCATAAGATAAAACTGCATTTTCCTCTTGTTCTACAGCTGAACTGTACCCGTATAGTACGAGCCCGGTGTCATAGTCGAAAGAAATCATAGCCGCAGCTCGCCAGGCGTAGGCACCAGCATAACATTTGCGCTATCTCGCCTGATTTACTTAAATATTCCTTTAGTTTTTGTATCTCGCGGCGCCGGAAAGAATGAGTCGTTGCTTAGAGGCGCGCCTGGTTTGTTTTTATGAGAGCTGATAAAGCGATGAGTTATGGTTGGATTCGCGCCTCGACTACACTGTGGAGTGTGGAGCTGTACAACTCGCAAAAATCACTGTTCTTTTTAACCCCCGACCCAAAAAATGGGGATGTTATAAGTTTGACGTATGTATCTGTGTATATGTATAGTATATCTGTGCGTCTGTCTGTGAAATTGCAGCTCTCAAACGGATGGACCAATTTTGATCTATTATTTTAGTCAGAAACCTATTCTAACGTTCTGCATTTAAAGTTCATTATTATATGTACAAGTTTGTCCTTCGAGCATGACGTCATTTCGTTGCGCCAAATGCTTATTTTCGACACATGCTCGTAGGTAAGACTAGTTAGCTCAGTAGGTTAGAGCACCGATATAAATTTAAATTTGTCAATCGGAGGGCGGTGGTTCAAATCCTTCACGAGTAAGTCTTTTTGCTATTTTATTTTTTAGCTTTCACTTCTGCCGGCACTCCCGGAGTGCAACCCATATTTTTATAAGTATGAAAGAAGATTTCATCGAGAGTGTTCTTAGCTATGTTTTATCGAAATCGGTGCAGCCGTTTCTATTAGACGGAGGTTTTTGAGTTTTCTAAACTGATACTAGTTCTAATAGATAATTATTATTTTTAGACTACGTTATGCAAAAGTAGTGGTATAAAGTGGTAAGTACGTTCCTTTTTGTTTACATTAGTATTTGCGTACAAATTGTGTTTAACATTAATACATGTTAATAAAATTAAGTAGAAGATAGAGCGTGCAAACATGAACCTGCCTATTTACACTGATATTAAACTGAGCCGAAAAGTGAGACTGTAGATGATGGCTGTACATGTACAAGTACAAGGAAGCCACCAGGTTGTTCCGTTTCGTGCCTCAGCCGATTATAAACGTACATTCAAAACGTTATGCATCCGACGAACAACGGAGGTGAGGGTGCCAAGATGAGGCACCCTCACCTTGTTGGTTGTTCGTCATACATAGCTTGGAAATTGAATGCACATCTCCGAAATTATTTATTAAGGTAACCTATCTATAGTCCGAATTCCATTTGTTTGAATCTACTTGCCGGTATCCGTTTCATAGAACTGCCTGATTCCAGATGTTTCACTTGACACAACTCTCTGTTTCTATAAGTTTGTTAGTCATCAGTTTCATTTGCCCGAACAGTTATTAGATTAGGTTTGTTAGGTTTATGTTTTATTATATTCATAAACCTTCATATTTACAAATTTCGGTTATCAGATACCGATATCTATTATTAAATTAGGATTGTGTTATACGATTTGGTTATCAGACGAGTTGTCTAATAATTTTCGATATTTTGAGTGTTATTAAAAAAAACGTTTTCGGAAAAATGGTATTCGGTAGTTCACAATTCGGATTGTTGATATATAACCGTGTTTTAATCAATTGTTATGAATATAGTCCAAAATGTCAATGTTTTTACTCTACCTGCTACAGCCTTGGTACAACTTTACTTAAACTAACGAGGCTTCTCTCAAAGGAGCGCTATTTAACCCGAGCCACATAGTAACGACTGAAGTACGTCGTGACAGACTATGGTAATGCATACACAAAATATTACTTAAGAAAGCAGTACCATAGTGAGTTACAACCCTTCAGGTATGATTAAGTGTTACCTAAATAAATAGCTACTTAACTACGAAACAAATGAGGGTCAGTCTCTCGACCTTTACTTTTGTTAGCAGACGACTCCCGGGCAGGTACCCGCGAGCCGGTGGCGGGTGGTCTCCGAGGCCCTCGCTCATAACCCTGTAATGTGACAGGTAAAGCGGCCTACGGCGCGATAGCTAGCGCTGATACGACGTAATGCATGGCGCGGCTTACTGCAGCCGGCCGCCGCGGCCGTGCTCAGGAGATCTGCGGGTTAGACACGATCTCCCCTCTTAACTCGTACGTCGTAGCGTAGATTTATATCTAGCGGATGACGCTATTTGTTAGATGGCCTGTGAAGTTTTCCTGTCGTATCACTTACAAATTAATGTTGAAATTACAAAAGCAGTATCTTACGACCGGACAATGTCTTCCAAACATAAGTTTTCTGTAAGAGCAGGGAACTTGTTACTCGTGTGTAACAGACGCAAGTGTAGTCGGCGAGGAGCCTCGAGCGTTTCAATATTCAGCGCGAGCGGCGCGCGGCGTCCTCTCTACGCATAAACGATACAAACAAAGTAGTTTCAATAACGCCCCGCGTCGCGTCACACAAAACGCCCCGACAATTCCGCTGTCGATAAAACTCGATAAGTGGATAAAAATTCGCGAACGGAATAAATATCGGCGAATACTTTTCGCTCCGTCCTCGATCGTTATTTATTATTTATGGAAATAGACCTGGGAACTCCATCGGGGAAGGTCGTCATATTTTTCTTAAAAAAAGTAATGTCCCTTCGCTTCGGGCGCACGTTTCTCATGCAAATTTATGCGATCCGTTTTTAAACCGATCGCGATTTCTAGACTGAATATTCAATCGGGGAATAAAAAGAGTTTTTATAAACGGTTCTAATGCGGGGGTTATGTTTGTCGGTCACGGCACTCGTCGGTATCGAATGTGACTCGGCGGGGCGCGGGGCGCGGGGCGCGGGGCGCGGCGGCGCCGGCGAGTGACTCCTCACTCGTTTGTCACTGTAATGTTATGAGGTGTCACTGTGTCCTCGAGATCATTTACTAAGTGGAGCTGGAGCAGGCCGCGGCGGCCGGCCGACGACATTTATGCATTGCTTTTACTAACTTTCCAACGATGACAATGTTTTATGAAAATGAGGCACTTGTTTGTTGGCGTTCACAGTTTTGATACTTTGTTTTATAAATAGCAGTCACGTGTGTCAACCGAAGTTTACATTTACTAACAACACCGATTTATAAATACGATGAGACAATGATGAGATGTTTTAGATGGTTCCCAATGTATTCGCATACAGTCACTCATAAGACATACTTTTCCAATCCATATTTTACGTCGTCACAATCGTTACTCCTAGCACCTAACAATCATAATATCCATTGTCCTACTGTTGTTTGTAATAATGTTATGCGCTAAAGCTACTTACTTTGCAGAATATATTGTTCTATTAAGGTAGGTGGCACGGTTATCCTCTGAACACCACTATGAATATCCATGAAATACTATTAAATATTTAATACATGTAAGTTGTATATTTAATACACGATACATATCGAATAGTTTGTACATAACAACTTTAGAAGAGAATATTTTCTTGTTTCATATTTTTGAGAGCGTGATTTTTCAGAAGTCGGGATTTAGTTTTTGAAGCAATCTTTTTCAAATCTTGCAAAAACAAATGTATATATGTATATTATATGAATAATTATTGCATAGGCAATTATAAATTATTCCCATAAAAAAAAGGAAAATTAATCACAGCGATTGTTAAATGTCGGTACCTAATTTAAAGTTATGGAAAGAGTCGCTTCATAAATACGGAGACGTGTATATACGTACAAACCCCAACCTGTCCTACATAGAGGCTCTGAGTTTCCCAACTCCGCAACTGACATAAAACTGCACTAGTATGGAACTAGATGTACTCTGGAAGTGAACAAGTATGGAAGTGCAGCAATAAAGATAACTGAATAAGTATTTTATTGGAGGCCGCATCAACCGTACATTTCTCAGGCGAATTAGGACCGGTACAAGTTTTTGACTCGATAATTAACGCATTTATTGGTTTTATAATTTGTAATGTGTGTATATGCTAGGAAAAAGGCAAGTCAAAATATTTATAACAAAAAAAATCATTGCTTACTGAGAATGTATTTAAAGTTTTGGTGTCTTTGAATAACCGCGAGTGACGGTTTATTTAAGCTTTTATAAAGGTTTTCACGCTAATAATTACCTAACTAATCGTTTGGGCATATTCAAGCAAGCTTCTAACAAATTTAAAGTTAAAAAAAAGATTTTTTTTAAATGTTTTAAGCCCCTGTTTTTACTCCAAAACGTTTTATTTATTGATTTTTATTATTTATTTTTAAATGCAATAACAAATCATTTTCTCATATTATCAGAGTTTTCTAGTAGGTAGAGACTTAACAAGGTAAGCTTCTATTAGAAAGCTATAAATAACATCTAGATGTATGTATCTAAACGCTAATACACAATTATGTATAAACTAATTATTTCATTACAGGTTATTTTTAATATTTAATTAACTTAAAGACCACAAGTATTTATAATATTAAACATGAAATGATAATTAGCGCTTGCATTAATTATACCATCAACACTGATATAGTCAAACAACATTTTGATTTGAAATAATCAAACGAATATTTAGTTATAATTTTATTAATGATCGTTACTGATTAGTTGTTCAATAATAATTGTAGCAAAGCTCTCATAAAATTAGAACACAAAATTAGACTAGAATTTTTGCCGATTGTTAAAAAAATTAAATTTTATCACTAACGTTATTAACGTTACGCTAGGTTACGTGCCTGTAACCGCATTTGTCGACACCCTTTTACACTATACTTTTACATTATAATAGCTAATACAAATAGCAATAAATTTTGGGAAGATATATACAAAGATAAGATATTTAGATACGGGCGATTCTCTGTAAGCTCGTAATCGGCTGTCCCAAACGGTTTTTTCAAAAAGTAATTTAGTTATTTTTTAAAAAATCACTCCTACTGAAACTTTAACCCCGATTCTTTACGGGCCCATTGTTTTTAGAACCATAACTATTTTAAGTTTTTTTCTAGACGTGA
Organism: Lycia hirtaria; assembly: GCA_947563715.1. NCBI lineage: Eukaryota > Metazoa > Arthropoda > Insecta > Lepidoptera > Geometridae > Lycia > Lycia hirtaria. Next base: position 45,746,079 of record OX387379.1, read on the forward strand.
TAGAAGCTCTAAAAACACAGTCCCCTGGCTGTCCCCAGCGCTGGATTCCCACCTAGCAATGAGATTTACGAAGAAGTTATTGGAATTACATACATTTGGCAGTTAATATCGCAAAGAAAAATAATTAAATTATGTTATTTTCGTAAAACAAGGTCTCATTACGTATTTTATTTATTTAGTAAAGTCCTATAAACTTTGTCCCCAGAATTTTCATACAGTCCCCTGCCAAAAAGTTAAAGTCATAATAAAAAAAAACTGTAATGTTTACAAACGTTTTTTTGAGTGAAACAAAACGCAATTGTTGTAAAGTTGGCAACCTTGCCGAATGCAGCGGCGAAACGCCATTATGTTTAGTGTCAGAGCGTCATTAGTGAGGTGAAAACGCATTTGGACCGCTACCACACACAGTCCTCTGTTAAGTAATAATATATATGTTATTTACTTTAATTATCTCTAATATATAATTCATTGTTTTATTATTTATGTCTAAATTGATCGGTAGGTTCTTAGAAAACTATTTTACATCAGTTTTGTAAACATTGTGAAATTTAACCGAAATATACAGTCCCCTGGCAACAGTCCTCTGCCTGAAAGTGCAGCAGGGGACTGTTCTACGCAACAGGGGACTGTGTATTTTGCGTATTTGTTATTATTTTTATGTACTGTTTGTGTAAATTTATCCGCTAGTCAGCTTTATTGATGTAAGAATCATCAAAGTATCATTGCTTCGCATTATTTTCCTTTAGAAACTTAAATTATTTTACACAGTCTGATCGAACACACATGATATGGCTCTTAAAAAGAAAAAGTTATCCCAATAGGATTTACTACAGAAAAATAGAGAAGAAATTAGAGAAAGGGAAAAGTTGAAATACCAAAAGAAGAAAGAAAAAGGTTTGCGGTAGTAAAGAATATAACACCTCGTGAGAGCACAGAGCTACCTTAAAGAAGTGGAAAGAACATTCTACCGTATACCGTGCCAAAAGACTTAGACTGAAAAGCGTCATTAATGTGTAAAAAAAACGTACTCAGCGATATTGATCCACATTCTTGTTGCGTACTGCACAAGAATGGAATTATTTGCCGCTGTCTTTGTTTCCTGAGACCTACAATCTTAGAATTTTCAAGGCTAGAGTGAATAGATATCTTCTAGATCTTCAGCTACATCGTCAGCCGCATCGTCGCTTAACATCAGGAGAGTTGGTGGTCAATCGTAGATCTATCTTGTATAAATAAAAATACTTTTTTACCAGAAGTAGATACTCCGCCTTCAAAACCCTCCACTCCAGCTCTAGTTCAAATATTTCCAGTGCTAGTCTACAGCAAACAAAAAAGAAGCCACAAAGCGACGAAAGAAGTTTAACAGGGAAAGAAATGAAAAGATCGCACGTTTAAAGAAAAAACATGAGAAGTACAAAAAAAGATTCGCGAGATTTGAAAGTAAAAACAAAAAGAACGTTGAAGATACAGATGTTGAAAATGTTAGACGTGCCTGATCAAAGAAAAGAAGTAATCAAGTAAGCATTATTTGGCGACGTCATTAGTAAGCAGTTAAAAGAAAATTATTCCACATTGAAACGTACCAAAGAGAGACAAATCCTTAAAAAAGTTGTTTCTGGCAGTATTGTAAAAGTACAGGCACTGGATACCTAATGAAATGAAGTCGTTGTCTAGCCCGGCAAAATATCTAATCTCAATGGCTTGGATGTACCTGTACTCGTTAGCTAAACGGTGTAAAATACCTGATAGTTATAAACTAGTCGTTCAGAATTACTTCGAATATGATAGTAATAGCCGTATAACAGCCGGTAAAAAATAATTTATAACCAGAAAAACTGTGAAGAAACAGAAGAAATATCTTCTTGACACAGCTTTTATCTTTACAAAAAGTTTATGACTAGGAACTTAAAAATTAGCTACCAAACTAAGCTTAGCTGTGTACGATCAGCCCGTGTAAAATAATTTAAGTTATTAAAGGAAAATAATGTGAAGCAATGATAACCCTTACATTACATTAATAAAACAGACTAGCGGATAAATATACACAAAAAATACACACAAATAATAACCAATTATGCAAAATACATAGTCCCCTATTACGTTCAAAACAGTCCCCTGATGCCTCAAACAGTCCCCTGTCATGATTTTTTGGAAAATCGCTAATAACTCGGAAAATACGTATAAATTCAGTGGGCCTCCCTATCTAACTAAAATAATAGTTAATTGTCTTCGAATTAGAACACACTTTTTTGGCAAATGTTAAAAAAAATTGCCAGGACAGCATTTGTATGGGCGTGTACGAGCTTACAGAGAAATGCCCATACATATTACAAAGATAAGTTTTAACTGTGGAATGTAGATAACTTTTTAATATATCATAGTCCAGATCAAATAAAAGTTTCAAATTAAAATTGATTTATTTGATGACATAGGTACAATAAATAGGTCTTAAATAATAATACCTATATTTAGTAAGTAGGTAGCTCTATCCAGTTCGGTAAATAACTCGTGGTAATAAAACACGACATAACAAGTAACTTTAGAAAACTTAAAATCTCGACATAATAACAGATGGAAAGATTTGGATCAAACAGTTAAGAACATTCTCGATCAATTCATCTTGCAAAGAAAAAAAAAACTAGATTAAAATCGGTCCATCCGTTTGCGAGGTACGATGCCACAGACATACTTAAAACCTTCTTTTTGGGTCGACGGTTACAAATAGCCTGATAAAGCTTCCCTATCACCTTTACCATATTTAAATAACATGAGTGATATGACGCGAATAAAAAGACAAAGTGTCTGAGCGAGAATCATAACTCACCTTACCAAGATAGTGCGTCCCTCCTCAAGTAAGTGTAAACTAAACTATCAATCTGTCAGATAGAAATATGAGTCCACGTGAGAGTAGTTCCGGATGGGGAGCGTCGCACGCGCTAGCGGCCGGCCGAGCCGGACGCGACGAGGGTCGCCCGACCTCGCTGCCGCTCGTCTAGCGCAGCCCCTGGCCGCCCGCAGCCTCCACACGCACTGCGATGTCTTGTGATATAAATGTACACTGGACGAAGTGCATTTTGCGATTATGTCATAATAAAATATAAAGTTGTAAAGTTCATTCCAAAACAATTCATTCATAATTTACTGAATGACACGTATATTGTAAAACAAGCAGTGATATACAGCAAAATATGTTTAAATCTAAGTTATGTCCTTATCAAAAGGGTTTTAATCATCTTGTCCTATTTATACGGTGTAAGCGCTCAAGTATGAGTGTCATATACTAGAGGCACACAAATTTCGTGAGTATCACCTTGCACACCATGCTACGCTACAGCATCGTTTTCCATCATGCGAGTTAGTGGTCAACCGTAGGGCTATTCTAAATATACATAATATAACAAAAACATTAAATCGTACGTCTCTCGCTTAAACCTACGCTTCGTTTAATCCAAAGCTTATGCGTTATGACTACATAGTTTGTTTTTGTAACAGTTTCCTCACGCTTCCTTCTAGTGCAGTGCGACCCTAATGCGAAAATGAATTATGAGCGCTGGTAATAGCACTTGTTATTAAATGATCCGTTTGAGAGTTGGCCTGCGCTCGCTGAATCAACAACGTTCTCGTGATATTGTTGGAGGATCACTGTTTTAAAACGGAATGAGGTTCGCGGGCCGGCCTCGCCTCAGGTGATACGCCTTGCGTTTTACATTTAAAGGTTTGTTGTTCGCCAGTTTGCTGTTTTCCAATTAAATTCTAGGATATTCATCATCATCTCAGCCATAAGAAGTCCACTGCTGGACATAGGCCTCCCCCATGGATTTCCAAAAAGACCGATTGGAAGCGGCTTGCATTCAGCGTCTTCCCGCCACTTGTATGAGGAAATATATAAAAAATAAATAAAATATAAAAAAATATTTGCAAAAAGAATAAATAAAATATTTAAAATATATAAATATTTGGGGAATTAATGAAATATTTGGGAATATTTGAGTTTGTGCTGATTTACATAAAAAATAGATTTAGATTTTAGATTTAAATAAATTCTATAAATAAACGAATAATTGTCATATATATCTACTTATAATATTCTTTCTGTGGTTAAAATTAAAATATAAATATTTGTTACGTGAGAGCTCATTATATTCCTAGAAGTTGTTTAAGAGATTAATGGGAACTATTATTTATCCTATGGCTAGTTCTCAACTTGTTTGTTTGAGTGCCAAAACCCAGTACACCAACAAAGAGAACAAACAACAAAAACAAACAATAATAAAGAGTTTTAGTTATCTATCTACACCGCAAAAGTTGTTCTTGTTATAACAAAAACTAGAAAAAGTAAAACGCACTAGAGCATCAAAAACAATATTTAAAAAAAAACTCACGAAGAGAGAACCCACACGAACTCTTATTAACAGGGGAGTTCCTGTTCGCTGTTCCTGAACTGTGTCTACCTGTTGCCGTCATCAATATCGAGCAAAAACGAGCAAAAAAATCACGTTTGTTGTATGGGAGTCCCCTTGAATATTAATTTTATTCTGTCTTTTAGTATTTTTTGTTATAGCGGTAACAGAATTACATCATCTGTGAAAATTTCAACTGTCAAACTATCACGGTTCATGAGATACAGCCTGGTTACAGACGGATGGATAGAAAGCGGAGTCTCAGTGATAGTTCCTGTCCTGTTTTTACCCTTTGTGGTACGGAACCCTACAAAGTATGACAACTAAGAAATTATCGCTCAAGAAACATTAGTATGCAAAGTGAACAGAAGTAAGAAGCTTAGTCATTACAGAATGAAGCTCCAACAACCCCGTGTAAATAAAGATCTTGTTCTGCAGAGTTAGTGAGACAAAGCGCGAGTCGGCGCCACGACAATGGCTGGCTCGCGGCGGACGACAATAGCCCACAATGGAGCCTTCCCGCTTTCAATAGTTTCATTCAGATGGAAAATATGAATTGCGCTCCTCATTCTGTTAACGGGGAAATTAATTTATCGGTATTCATAAACTTATCAATGGAACACACAAGATACACAAACAAAAGACGCACGTTCTAAAGCCTTGCTACGATCTGACACAGGCACACACGCGATCGAGTAAACGCTGTGTTTGGATTTGTTAGAAAAGTCTTGTAATTAACTTTGACCACAATATTTTGCAGCGTGTTTTTTAGTTTTTTAAACTGTAATTTATTTTAAACGCTTTTATTTAGCTTGACCTGTTTATTTGTTTGTTTGGGTCAAATTTAGTAGGTAATTGAAATTTTACCCCCTTGCAGTTGACGGATCGATCTGAAATTTGGTATACACCTTTAGGACTAAAGGTGTATACCAAATTTCATGACAATACAATTTAGTACTCATACTCATATTAACATACATAAAAAAATGCATATCCAATATGGCCGCCAACAAAATTGCGGATTACATATTTATTTTTACAAACCCCTCAACATGGGTGTCAAATGAAAGGGCTTGACTATTATAACACAGTTCAATATAAAAAAAATGCATATCCACTATAGCCACCGCTACAAAATGGAATACAACACACTATAAAAATGCAAATCCAATATGGCCACCGCTACAAAATGGAATACAACACACTATAAAAATGCAAATCCAATATGGCCACCGCTACAAAATGGAATACAACACACTATAAAAATGCAAATCCAATATGGCAGCCAAAAAAAAAAAGTTCTAATTAAATGAACTAAGTAGAATGAGGAATATTAAAAACTAAAAACTTGAAAATAAAATAAGTAAAAAATTGTTTTTAAGTTAAACGGTTTTATGCAAACAATGATGTAGATAGAGATTAGTAGTCAAAACAACTGTAAATTAATGAATCAACTAATTTGACAACTAATCTGTTGGAAAAAAACGAGAACCTTCTAAAAAAGCTACGTACAATGTTTGACGCAGAGTCAAAGTTACCCACGATGACTATACATTATATCTACATCATTTTATAATGTCATACAATTCTAGTCTAGACACGGAAGACATTAAAATAGTACTTTGCAACAAGTATTGTTGCAAAATATCTACACTCGCGAGGTCTACTGTTCATAGAAGTGCTAGTATTAAAAAATAACGTTCAATATTCGACTATTAAGTTTTTTTTAGGGTTCCGTACCTCAAAAGCAAAAACGGAACCCTTATAGGATCACTTTGTTGTCCGTCTGTCTTTCCGTCCGTCCGGGTATCAAGACCTTTATCTTGGGAACGCGTGAAGGTATCGAGTTGGAATTAAAACCTTATACGCAAATCCATAACATCTTGGTGCAGAAAGAAAAATCAAATTTCTCAGTTTTCGTAAAAAAAAGTTACAGCCGAATATGACGTAAAAAACGCACATTTCGACACTCACAGAGGAATCCAAACCTATGGGATACTTCCCGTTGACCTAGAACTCTGAAATTTGGCAAGAAGCATTGTGTTAGAGTACACATATAGGAAAAAATCCGAAAACTGGACATTTTTAATTTAATCACAAAAAATAGTGTCTCTATGTAAGGAATGAGGGCCCAAAAGTTAAAGTGAATTAACCATATCATGTGGGGTATCATGAAAGAGCCTCATTAGCATAAGCTAAAACAGGTTTTTAACACATTCTTCGCCCCCTGCAGACCCTTCACTTCAGCTGGGAACCAAAACTTTTTAGGCGAATTTTGAGTACAGAGTGGCCGTGCAAAGCAACGTTGACTGCCTCAAACGCCGGCGGTTTACTGACTAAGTAATACAAAATGAACAGGACGCGCGCTAGGATCCGAGTCGAAGGCGCCGTTACTATAGCCCCGCCCCACTCTGATCCGAGTGGTAAGCAAGGAATGTGTTAAATATTTTTACGATGTATTATATTAATCGGTTTATGAAGGAAAATAAAAATATATATATATGATTTCCCCCTTTTATTTAGTTTGTCCGGAACCCCCGATGAGCGAGTCTGACTCGCACTTGTCCGGACTTTGTCGGAATTGGACTCACTTCTTTGAATTTTGCACGCATATGTATATTGCGTAACAATGCAATAATATTATTATGATGACACGGAGCTGATCTGATGAAGGAGCTGGAAGGTGGCCATAGGAACTCTGTAATTTTGAAAGTAAATACTAAAGTTTTGAAAACATGTCACGTCAACGTTTTAGATCGTTTTGTCGATTAAAACATGACCAGATGACATGAAAATAAAATTAGAAATAGTTTAAAGTGAACTTAGATAGTGAAGTTTTCTCCGTGTATTTGGAGATTTTCGTGTATCACAACACAACACAATCAGCCCTGTTTGTACAAACTGTCCCACTGCTGTTTCGTGTATCGCTTTGAAGTAAAAGAAATCAACGGGATTACATAATTAGGTTTGAAGGATTTAACTGGTTTGCGTAATAACGAAAAATTGTTAATTCGTTGACAATTGAAAAGCTGTTGGAAAAAAAAAATGGTTTTCTGTAAAGTCGGTTTACGGATAGTTCAACGTGACACCGTCATAATGAATAAAATAGAGCTCTCGACAATAAGCGTAACGGGACAGCGGAACGGAACACATTTTCGTGCATGCAGCCGGCGTTCATCGATTTATTATACGTTGTCACGTCAAAAAGAGGTCGTTGAACAAACGCCCATCTCTACACTGAACCCATGTCAGGCAAAGTTTCTTTTCACCGGCAATTCCGCACTGAAAATGAAAATACCGAATCCAATTTGAAAGATGCAGTTGGCGAAGCTAAATAACACTTTTTGTGTTAAAAAACCGAGCAGTTGATGGAATAAATTTACATAAGAAGAGCCGTAATTCACGGCGATGGGGTGTATTTTTTAAAATGGAGAATTATTCTTATTAATCTATTAATAACTTTGAAAGGAATTTCTAATTTGGAACGTGTTCGTTTTGAGTTATTTAAAATCGACGTTGACTAAAATAGTTTATAAATATTGGGTAGAAAGTAATCGGTTTATTAGATAAAAATTGAACAGTTGTAAATTGTGTACCGACTCGGAAGCTGCCATTTACAAGTTCAGATTTGAGTCACCTATCACGATAAAGTATAACGATGTGTAACTATAGCTTTATAGTGGTCATGGTCAGTCCTGTAGGCACCGCTAAACTAAAATTATTAAACTCACTAAATTAATAATATGAACACAAATTGTATGAGAATTGCGTTCGTTTTTAGGGTTCCGTACCTCAAAAGGAAAAAACGGAACCCTTATAGGATCACTTTGTTGTCCGTCTGTTCGTCCGTCCGGGTGTCAAGACTTTATCTCGGGAACGCGTGAAGGTATCGTGTTGAAATTAAAACCATATACGCAGATTCATAGTCTCTTGCTGCAGAAATAAAAATAAAATTTCTCAGTTTTCGTAAAAAAAAGTTCCAGCCGAATATGTCGTAAAAAATGCACATTTCGACATTCACAAGGGAATCAAAGCCTATGGGGTACTTCCCGTTGGCCAGCCAGTTTATATTTCATGTGTCCAACGAATATAATCTTAAAGTCAAATTAGCTGTGACCGCATGCCTAGCTCGTTATCGTATTAAAACTATTTATGACATAAAAAAGATAGAACAAATTTGCACAAAGCAATTAGAAGTAATATTAGCGGTTAAGCTGTTCAAATATCTCATAGCTGTACAAGTTGCGAGTCCTTCCGTAAGTAAGCAAAGGGATAATTCCGTTATGAGTTTTATGGGAAACTATGTAAATCCGAGCCCGCGGTGTTGCCATCTGCATTGCTAATGAGGCCCGAGTGCGATACAATGACGTCCGCCGTGTGCGTGCGTGCCATCACACACACACACGCACAGTCATTCATACCGCTACTATCATATTACAGTAGTAGCTAAAGAAACTTTAAAAGAGATTAGCTGTAGAGTAAAATTTGCTGAATTAAATTGACTGTCTCGTAACTTACTGACCAATAAGACGTTGGCCACACCGTCGCTTGTCATCAGGCGAGTTGGTGGTCAATCGTAGATCTATCTTGCATAAAAAAAATGTTTCTGTTCTTTATACTTATTATTAGTGGGAAAAAAGTTTCTTCTATTTCTAACCCCCGCCCAATAAGAAGGGTGTTACAAGTTTTACGTCTGTATCTGTGTGTCTGTCTGTAGCATTGTAGCTTACAAACGGATGGACCGATTTTGATCTAGTTTTTATCTTATTTGAAAGATAATTTTGTCCAGAATGTTCATAACTATGTTTCATCAAAATCGGTTCAACCGGTTTTTGTCGGGGGTTTTTGATTTTTTAAACTTATATTTGTACAAACTATCAAAGAAATATTTAAATACCAGTACATTTACAAACAATTATGTAGTAATTTGGAAAATTTGAGTCTTTGTACGGGGTGAAATCTATCACCATTATCTATTCATCACTATCAATGATAACTACGAGTTTAGGAAAACCGAAGCAAAATTGGAACTTGCATTTATAGCAATTCCGAAGCGAACTCAAGATAGACAATGATAACCGAGACCGGCCGAGCCTCGTGGTAGATAACCGAGACCGGCCGACCCTCGTGGTAGATAACCGAGACCGGCCGACCCTCGTGGTAGATAACCGAGACCGGCCGAGCCTCGTGGTAGATAACCGAGACCGGCCGACCCTCGTGGTAGATAACCGAGACCGGCCGACCCTCGTGGTAGATAACCGAGACCGGCCGAGCCTCGTGGTAGATAACCGAGACCGGCCGACCCTCGTGGTAGATAACCGAGACCGGCCGACCCTCGTGGTAGATAACCGAGACCGGCCGACCCTCGTGGTAGATAACCGAGACCGGCCGAGCCTCGTGGTAGATAACCCTGTATTCATCACAGTTGCAACCAGTCCGGTCTTCGGTGTCACAACATCTATATTTAACCTATCGTTTTGTCGCCGGTGTTTAATTATTCCTCGTGAGAAGTGATTCCACGTCAAAGCGCCCCCTGGCGATAATTACAGACGCAAATTGGAGCACGAGCACTGACCGATACACATACTGCACAGAGTGGGGGAAGGGGGGATATATGGGGGTTGTGTATACGCAATATTACGCAGTGTGGGGAAATTTGGACACAAGCATGTTATAATAAGTAACTTAAACAAAAATGTGTCTATTTATGTTTTTTTTCTTCTGTTGTATATGTTTTGTCACAATAAAATAGGTACATGTCTATGTGTAAAATTTGAAAATCTACATACTACCTCTTGACCTCACTAGCACAAATTCTTTGCATCAGTACCTACTTGTTGCAGAGAAGTGCAGGTGGGTTAGAGGCTTATAAATTCTTGTTAAGAATTGAGTATCGAACGTTTCTGCCAAATATTATCAAAAATAGTGTATATATGTATTTTTCTATATGATCTCTTACAGCTTAAACGACTTGACTGATTTTGATGTGCGCGGTGTGGTTAGATCGTCTTCACTCCCTGAGGCTTTAGTTTTCTGATAAAATAAATATTATGAGGTTCCTCACTTTAAGTAGCCCTACCAGCGGCAGCTCGAGCCATGCCCTGCTGCCGGTGGCACAAATCTGTGCTAAAATGAGTTTGTTCTCTGAATTTGAACAACGAAAATGATACTTTCTCAAAGAACGAAAATGAGCAACCGAAGAAAATGTTCTCACAAAAATGACGCATAACCCGGCGCTATTTTTACCCGCTCGAGTTCTGTAAAGTACAAGCGTGTACTATTATTTATTCTGTGCGAGGGTCTGATCTCAGCACACCCTCTTGACATACAAAGGTACTCACAGATCATACAAATACATAAGCCGGGCGGCGAATCGACGCAAGCTCGTTTTCAAATCGACGGGAGCGCGTCGCCTAAAGGGGATCTCTAAATATTACATTTGCCAGCGAAAGACTTCCTCTTCAACCATTCAGTATATTTTTTGACTTGACTTTTTTTGAGCTCGTGTACTTTACTCTGATATCAGTATTCATGCTGCAGGAGCCGTATCTTATACTAATTATCTCAGACCGGTTTTGTGCTATTTTTGGAATGCAATGCTATTCTTAGGTTTTTTTTATGCAAGATAGATCTACGATTGACCACCAACTCGCCTGATGTTAAGAGACGGCGTGGTCAAAGATGGAGCTCGTCGATCTAGAAGATATCAATTCACTCTAGCCTTGAAAATTCCAAGATTAGGTAGGTTCTCAGGAAACAGAGATGGCAGCGAGGAATTCCATTCCTGTACAGTACGCATCAAGATTGTACGTCTCAGGAAACAGAGATGGCGGCAAGGAATTCCATTCCTGTGCAGTACGCATCATCTCGCTGAGTACGGATTTTTCGCATTTCAACGAGAAATGGGTGGTAATTCGCTGACTTTCTACTAGTCCTTTGGTAAAATGGAGAGGGTGGTTTAGTTGATTATGAGTTGAATATAACTATTTTACTAATTACAAAATGTAATGAGAAAATAGTTTTATGCGTAAACAGCATGCCACACACAATCGAATAATGTACTTAAAACTGAGCTGACTGAAACGAAACAGTTCACCTGCGAATAAAAGAACTAGGTAGGTATCTGTTTAACGAGATGCAGTGGCTAATGCCGAAGTCAGTAGCTCGCGACGGAACTGTAGAGGTTGACAGCACCCCAGATAAAAAGCGATTTGAATTACATTCAGATATAATCTCGAGAACAACAGACGGCAAAAGCGTTCTTCAAGTATCAACTACGGAACCTTTCATTTTACTCGACCGTTGTGTTGAAGTAACGTTCCGTTTCACAGGATCCATTAATAAATGTCCGGGAGCGTGTTCTCTGCGAAGGAACTCGCCATCACGCCGCGCGCCGCTCGTTGAGTCAAAGCGATCGAATGAGAGCAGCCGTTTGTTGATTGTGCGCTCTGACGGAAACCGATAGGACCGCCATTGTTTTACTTTTATACTAAACGCGCCGGATGGCTGTTCCCGCTATCTTGCCGCAATTATTATTTTTGTCGCAGAAAATATTCAGGATTTAATGATGGATGAATGGAATGAATAGCTGTATTATGGTTAGAATCCGTTCAGTTGTATATGAATAGATAAAAATTGTCTGTTTGTCTTTGGCATTTGCATCCATTCCGAAAGTTGTCAAGTGGAGACCACGCACCGGCAAGCGTGCCGCAGGGAGACCACAAGGAGGAGCAGGCACAAGATGGATAGATAGATGACCTCATACAAGTGGTCGGAAGACGCTAGATTCAAGCTGCTTCCATCAAATATTTTTGGAAGTCTATGAGGGAGGCATGTGTAGATGAAATGATGATGAAATGATTCCGGTGTAGTGATATATGTACGTTTGTTGCGAACTAAGTGCAGAGTACAGTGATCCGTTACTTAGAGCGGATGCGACGCGCGGCTGAGCGATGGCCCTCTCGAGGTGCCCTGTCTAACTTTACAACTGTGATTTGATTACAAACTGTATACTATATATTTTCACATAGTATACCTATATACTATATAAGTATACTTAAGCAATATTGTATTTGAATGTTGTCTGAAAATTCACGACCTATCAAATAAATAAATGAATCAAATACTATGGAAATTAACGTGGTTTTCACACATTTTAAAATAAAAACTACTTTAAATAGTCGGATATTTCGGCTCAAAACAGACGTGAGTGACCCGTAGTTTTTATTTAAAAATGAATCAAATACAAAAAAGATCTATGTTACAAAAGTAAACTTATTAAGCTAGCCTAAACTAGGTAATCCTGTGTTTTAGGCAATAACACCATTATATTAATTAGGTTATGTAAGAAATTAAAATACAATAATAATAGCCTACTACGTCATTTTTTTATTTAAGTATCCAAATATAACAAATACTTATAATTAAGACTACAATATAGTTAAGACTATTTAATACTAGCTTATATTATAAATACATGATTACAACTACTTAAGTATCAAATAGCCCCCCACGTAATGCTCCCTGGCCAAACGTGCCCATTACACTGGCGGCGTTACCACGTTGAATGGCAAGGGAGACGTGTTGCGTCAAAAACCACCCAGACCGAGGGCCGCACCCCTTCTCCTTCAGGCGCTGTCCCAGGTTTTGTATCAGCTTTTTGGCCTCATAGCCTACTTTAACTAAAATATTCCATAAATACGTAAATTGAACAAAACTAAAATAAAGCTGTCAAGTACCAAAAACACAAAACATAGGCAATAGAAACTATACCTAATAATTACTAGATACTTATTTTAACACATATAATAATTTCTCTGTATCATCGTATGTCATACTTTGAAGGACTTGTTTTGTTAGTTTTGTATATTGTACATTAAAAAAAATCTATTTTTTTTTCTTTTCATTGAATGTAAGACGAAATTGTTACATCCTCGTATCATGTGATCACCATTTATATCCGTCGCTTGTTACGTAGGTATAAGTATAAGTAAAGCTGCGCGCTAATGTTTCTCGTATCACGATATTATAGTAGAAGCTGAGGGCGAGTAATAGTGGAACAATTGTTTCAGGGAATATGATAAAACTACTAATACGAAACAAAATATAACGATACAAAGTTCTTTTAGTAACCATTTTAATTTAAATCACGTTAATAATACAACAACACGTTCGCTTCAAAATTATCCAAAACGTTTGTATTTTTATTCGCGCTGATGGGCTGTATAACACTGATTGGATTAAAGATACACTGGTTTACAACTCGCCGGGCGAGCCGGCTGCCCGCCTGCCCGCCGGCCCGCCTGCCCGACCGCCGCGCCGGCCCGCTCGACGGCCGCCCGTTAGCCTGCCAGCCGGAACATTTCCGGCAACGTCCTTTATTCCCAGTCTCGTGTTAAAATCCTATTATTGAAATATAAACAAAAAATCCATTCATAATTCCGGGCGAGCGATACCACGCATCGCTGGGTTTGGTTTACGAACAGATATTTACTTGTTATCATTAAGGGAATGTTATTTTACAATAGTCTTTATGGAAACGAAAATACGGCTGCCTACCAAAAATATAATTCAATATCTCGCTCGCTTGTCACGTGTATATCATTTTATTTTAAATTTGATGAATGCTTGTTCTAGACGTAGATATGTAATCCCATTGCTAACACTTGTTACTTTTAAGTTAGACGCAGACGGTAGACGCTCGATGCCAGGATACACTTGTGACTGGAGTGTTTCATGTTGCCCATGTCGCAGAGGAATCGTGTTAATAATATCAACATGAAATCTCACGGTTGCCTGGAAGAGATCGCTTTTAGCGATAAGGCCGCCGGTTGTCACACTAGTTTTGTAAGTTCCCTGTTTTGTTTTTTTTGTTTAATAGTGTACAATAAATAGTTTATCTATCTATCTCAAACCTTAAAGCTCTTGAAGCATTTCCGTGATGTTTTACTTATTGTTTAAATATATATCCTTAGTGATACCGACGTAATGATAGCTGCTTGTAGAAAAACAAAAGTGTATTAGTGAAGTGTGACCGTGCGAAATAATGTTTTGATTCAACGGGTCGCAGCTGCTGGGGAGTCGTGCATCCTCTCAAACCCTATATAAGTATATAACATTTCAGATCAAAGTTATGATCATTTCAGTAACATTTAACTAGGTATATGTTATTTAAAATCTGGGCTAATTATCTGGGCAGGGCACATAACACGTAGAACTGATGGTTGATGGGGCCGAAAAGTTCTCGAGTGGAGACCACGCACCGGCAAGCGCAGCGTAGGAAGACCAGCCACGATACACATAACTAAAAAATAATTTCATTTCAAAACTGTAAAAAATGTGTATTCGGTTGTATGTTCTTGTGTATGTACTAATGAAGCAAAGAGGTTACAAATACAGCAGGACACATATTTTATCGAAACGTCCAGTTTCGTACAAAGAATAATTATGTTTACTACGTAACCAGTTACGTAACAAACACCGTGATTACGTTTAAGGATAAAAACTTAATATAAATACCTATGTTTCGTACGTAACTAGTTACGAAACAATAGTTACGTACGCGGCTGAAGCGAAATTAATGATACCCCACATGATACGGTTAATTCACTTTAAAATTTGGGCCCTCATTCCTTGTATAGAGACACTATTTTTTTGTGATTAAATTAAAAATGTTCAGTTTTCGGATTTTTTCCTATATGTGTACTCTAACAGGGCAGGGTGTGTGGGCAGGGCACATAGCACGTAGAACTGATGGCCGATGGGGCCGAAAGGTTCTCGAGTGGAGACCACGTACCGGCAAGCGTAGGAAGACCAGCCACGAGATGGACAGACGACCTCATACAAGTGGCGGGAAGACGCTGGATGCAAGCCGCTTCCAATCGGTCTTTTTGGAAATCCATGGAGGAGGCCTATGTCCAGCAGTGGACTTCTTATGGCTGAGATGATGATGATGATGTGTACTCTAACACAATGCTTCTTGCCAAATTTCAGAGTTCTAGGTCATCGGGAAGTACGTCATAGGTTTTGATTCCCTTGTGAGTGTCAAAATGTGCGTTTTTTACGACATATTTGGCTGTAACTTTTTTTTACGAAAACTGAGAAATATTATTTTTGTTTCTGCAGCAAGATACTATGGATCTGCGTATGTGGTTTTAATTTCAACTCGATTTCTTCACGCGTTCCCGAGATAAAGGTCTTGACACCTGGACGGACGGACAGACGGACAGACGGACAGATGGACAGACGGACAACAAAGTGATCCTATAAGGGTTCCGTTTTTTCCTATTGAGGTACGGAACCCTAAAAAACACGCGTTTTTTATATTGGTGTGAGATGTATGATTTTTATTACAAAAAAATATAGCCTTTGACACTCAGGAAGTGAAAACGAATCTAACGACACCTCTCACATCAAAATCGGTCAAGCCCTTTAGACTTTAGGCGATCATATAGAAACATACAGATATACTTATACATACATACACTCGAAACACCCCCCCCTCCCTTCTCCCCTCTCCTTACCTTAAAACACAATCATAATGGAACAGGTGTCGGTGATTTTTTTTAAGGTAGGAAAGTTTACCCGTTCCCGCAGGAATCCTGGGATAAAAAGTATCTTATGTGTTAATCCACATTATAAACTACCTGTGTGCCAAATTTCAGCCAAACCCGTCAAGCCGTTTTACCATGAAGCAGTAACAAACTAACACAAACTTCGCATTTATATTATAAGTGTGATGTGATTTATTAGCATTTCCTATTCCAAACTGCAATAAAACATATAATTTTTATATATATTCGTAATCACTGTTAAAAATTCTTTATTTTAATACCACACACGATGTATTTTGAAAACTTTTTTTTTTGAGATTACTTTTTGCCGCCAAAATCCTTAATTTTGTTTTTTATTTTATTTTGATGTACCTACCCTGTGTCACTCTCACGACTAAGACGAATCTATTGACACCACTCGCATCAAAATTGGTCAAGCCGTTTAGGCTCTAGGGCGTGCCAAAGAAATATACATACATACATACGCTCTAAAAACATAACCCTCCTTCTTTCGCAGTCGGGTAAAAACAGCAACATTTATATTATATTTGGCCAAATTATTATATTCTCAATAGTATTTTATTTTTTTAAGTAAAAGAAAAAGGCAGAAAGGTATTTGTAAAGAGCCTCTTATTGTTGGCTTTGGCCCCACTGATGCTTTCCAAAGATTCGGGCCTGTCCCGGTACAAGTTTGAATAAAGAGATGCTATTAAGGTTGTTGTATTATGCTAATGGCATGTGCTAATGCTAATGAATACACCCGTCACTGATGAAGTGTGCACTGACATGGGCGGCGACTGCCGCGGGCCGTGCAGTCTATATTGCAACCTCATCGTTCATATATTTGCTACTCAGAGCGCTGAAATATCAATAAGTTCGATAAGTTACATTTTGTTATCTATTCCAAATTATCTCCCATACTTGCTGCATTTTCCAGCCGTCAGTAAGAGGCACTCGTACTAAGCTCAGCGAGTGGTATGGTATGTCTGCGGCGCGTTCTTCAAGACCGCCGTGGTTTAGGGCTCACTCCGCTTGTAAGGTGGTTCATCTTTTGTACGAATAAGTTTGAATTGCTCGTAAAACGGAAGCACCGGAGATTCCAGCCAGGTTTTTCTGTCGACTTATAAAATGTTAAGGAAGTTTCGGTATCTACGTCTCGATAAATTGCCTTTTTACGACAACTTTTATGCTTAGCATCGGATTAAATTGTTAGTATGTCGTTCTGTTGCTTTAGTCTGCGGTACTACGAGTGGTTAACCAGGTAAGGTATAATGTATAAAACATTTCATGATCATGTCTGAGTCTATTTAACGACTTTATTCAAATTAGTGTTAGGAGTTATCTTTTATCTCGTAATACTAATATTATACTTTATTATGTTATTCAGTAAAATTTCGTCATTTTGAAAAATCAATGAAAATATGAAACGGAATGGTTTGCTACGTTTTATAAAATATTTTCAATGGTTTTTTAATTGAAAAGTCTCAAAAGAAAGTGCTACTAATAAGCTTCTTTTTTCTGATGGGTACATTTCAGTGTGTCCCAGATCTGATTTGTAGCCGTTCACCATGAAAAGATGTTATTATTTCGTACTTCTGTACGGAGTGAAACTGAATAAAACTCGGAATATAGGTACTTTATATTGTCGTTTAAAGTGTGAAATGTTGACATAATCTTAGTGTTTTTAAGTCGTGAGTTAATAGTTTTCTCCTAGTTAAGAGCTTCCCATAATTGACCGCGAGGTTGCTTAACATAATGCTATTTGGGAGCCAAACGTAAACCTGGAAATCCATCCTTTTTTACCCGACTGCGAAAGAAGGAGGGTTATGTTTTTCGAGCGTATGTATGTATGTATCTATATTTCTTTGGCACGCCCTAGAGCCTGAACGGCTTGACCGATTTTGATTTGAGTGGTGTCAATAGATTCGTCTTAGTCGTGAAAGTGACACTGGGTACATCAAAATTAAAAAAATAAAACAAAATAAGGATTTTTGGCGGCAAAAATAATCTCAAAAACTAAAGTTTTCAAAATACATCGAGTGTGGTATCAAAATAAAGAATTTTTAACGGTGATTACGAATGTATTTATATTACTTATATATGTTTTATTGAAGTTTGGAATAGGAAATGATAATAAATCACATCACACTTCAGACTTCACACTAATAATATAAATGCGAAGTTTGTGTTAGTTTATTACTTCTTCACGGTAAAACGGCTTGACGGGTTTGGCTGAAATTTGGCACACAGGTAGTTTGTAATCTGGATTAACACAAGATACTTTTTATCCCGGTATTCTCGCCGGAACGGGTAAGTATGTATACGCACACATGTTATATGTACATGTATTAGACAAGACTATATTAACTTAAAATTACAAGAAAAAAAATACTAAAATAAGTAATACTAAACATTGCTACTAGATGTAGCACAGGTAAAGTTAAATCTCGATATCGTTGTGTTTCACATAATATTGCTTATAGACAAATCATCGATTTCTTGTGATACTTTCATAATTTAGATTTTTATAAGTAGTTATGTTTACATTAGTTTTTTTGCAAATTATCTATCTAGTTACCCGACTGCGTAAGAAGGAGGGTTATGTTTTTCGAGTGTATGTATGTTTCTGTATGATCGCCTACAGGCCCTACAACCTAAGCAGCTTGACCGATTTTAATGTGCGAGGTGTCGTTAGATTCGTCTTCATTTCCAGAATGTCACAGGTTTTATTTTTTATAACAATAATAATACATGTCTCGCAAAAATAATAAAATGCGTTATTTCGTGACGTCCAATGAAATTTTTCATAATGAACAAGTGTTTTTACTAGAATTATTCTAAAGAATGTACGTTTATAATCTTTTGGAGCGAATTTATACATACTTTTTCACAAAAAACGTACAATTAACAGCGTATCAAGCGTAACGAGATCGTAAGATAGACTGCAAATACTACTTTCCTGCAGTCGGGTATTTTGTTTTTCTTTTAATATAGATACTTGTTCTATGTATAAACTGACATTCTACATAAGCGCGGCATCTTCTCATAATGCTTTTTAAATATTCGTATATATCTATCTATGTAGTTAGTGCCCATATAGTGTCTACCCCAATAACTGTGGGGAACTCCACTCTTGAAGTTGTCGACGAATACGTCCACCTAGAGCAAACGGTCCGACTAGGCAGCTCCAATTTTACGAGAGGTTAATCGTCGAATTCTACTCGGTTGAGCAGCGTTCGGGAAACTCAAAAGCGTCTTTTCGTCCAATATGTCCAGCAGTGGACTTCTTATGGCTGAGATGATGATGATGATATACCTGTCTATGAATAAAATATAAAATTAAAAAAAAAAACATTTGGTTGTCTGTAAAGTCGGTTTACGGACAATAGCTTAACGTGACAACGTCATAACAAAACATTGATGAAATGATGATGATGATGATGTAACGGGACAATGAGTCATACTTTATCGTGCGTGCAGCCGACGTTCATCGATTTATTAGACGTTGTCACGTCAAAAATTCGTTAATCAGAATTGTTATAAAATTTTAGTAACAGTAGTACTTTCATATTACGTGTATCTGTACTTACTTATATACTTATATAGTCTAACTTTGCACAAAATTCTCAGAGTAATCACGTTCAAAACTCAAAGTTTCCTGTACAAATTGGCCACTAGAAAGCTAGACTCCACCATCTCTACATTTAGTTTCATATATAACTTTACAAACTCCTCGTAGAGCATCATATCTCTCTAAAGAGAGATATGATGCTCTAGGCAGATAAAGGCCTTAGTGCTTTTAACGAGAGCTAACGGCGCGGGACGAGTCGCGGCAGGGAGGCTAGCTACCTCTCGGGGCGTTATTTGCTTAGCCGAGTTATTGTGAAACCTCTCGGCGGCTAACGACGTGCTAACTGACCTAAACGAAGGGCGGCCGGCGTCATAACAGACGCGAATTAATTTTACTACACTGAAATTATTTATAGTTACGAAAACACATTTCTGAAAATTTTACTTTGAAATTACTGATTTAATAAACATTTATTTTGCTAAAACGTCTCTCAAAGCTCCGCAAATGTTTATTTATTAATTCATCATAACCTTGAAGAAATATAAAGTCTACTCAATAATAATTAAGAAGTGTAAGTATAGTGTGTAAGTATAGGTATAGGGCAGACAGTGAAGTATAATCTCTACGTATGTTTTATTAATATAAAGTCTACTCAATAATGATTAAGAAGTGTAGGTATAGTGTGTAGGTATAGGGCAGACAGTGAAGTATAATCTCTACGTATGTTTTATTAATATAAAGTCTACTCAATAATAATTAAGAAGTGTAGGTATAGTGTGTAGGTATAGTGTGTAGGTATAGGGCAGACAGTGAAGTATAATCTCTACGTATGTTTTATTAATATAAAGTCTACTCAATAATAATTAAGAAGTGTAGGTATAGTGTGTAGGTATAGTGTGTAGGTATAGGGCAGACAGTGAAGTATAATCTCTACGTATGTTTTATTAATATAAAGTCTACTCAATAATAATTAAGAAGTGTAGGTATAGTGTGTAGGTATAAGGCAGACAGTGAAGTATAATCTCTACGTATGTTTTATTAATATAAAGTCTACTCAATAATAATTAAGAAGTGTAGGTATAGTGTGTAGGTATAGTGTGTAGGTATAGGGCAGACAGTGAAGTATAATCTCTACGTATGTTTTATTAATATAAAGTCTACTCAATAATAATTAAGAAGTGTAGGTATAGTGTGTAGGTATAGTGTGTAGGTATAGGGCAGACAGTGAAGTATAATCTCTACGTATGTTTTATTAATATAAAGTCTACTCAATAATAATTAAGAAGTGTAGGTATAGTGTGTAGGTATAGGGCAGACAGTGAAGTATAATCTCTACGTATGTTTTATTAATATAAAGTCTACTCAATAATAATTAAGAAGTGTAGGTATAGTGTGTAGGTATAAGGCAGACAGTGAAGTATAATCTCTACGTATGTTTTATTAATATAAAGTCTACTCAATAATAATTAAGAAGTGTAGGTATAGTGTGTAGGTATAAGGCAGACAGTGAAGTATAATCTCTACGTATGTTTTATTAATATAAAGTCTACTCAATAATAATTAAGAAGTGTAGGTATAGTGTGTAGGTATAAGGCAGACAGTGAAGTATAATCTCTACGTATGTTTTATTAATATAAAGTCTACTCAATAATAATTAAGAAGTGTAGGTATAGTGTGTAGGTATAGGGCAGACAGTGAAGTATAATCTCTACGTATTTTTTAGATCGTTAGAGCGAACTCAAGTCATGTTCGAACAATTTTTTATATCAGTGACTTAGTTTTGGATTAAGTATTTACTATATTCATTATTCACCTAAAATCTGAAATATGTTTGCAAATCTTACAAAAAAAAATCAAAAGTCTGTACTTAAGTAAATAAATAAATTAACGGCAATTTTGAGGAAAAGTACAACTGGCTGAAAATTATGAGATTTAAACTATTAGTAACGGTTTCGTAAATAACCATACACGATAGTGGGGCTAAAAGTACCAGATTTGAATACATTTCAAAGGATAAATCCATTTAAAATGGCTTCGATGGACATATAGATGGTAACCGAACTATAAAACGAATTAATATCAATTCCCCGAATTCCGAAATCGTTTTTTTTTTAAGAATTTTTTTCTAAATCCTGAAAGATCATTTGACAACGCGTCTGATAACCGAATCTTTGTAACACAAAAGTTCATGTGTATAATAAAAATAAACTTAACAAACCTAACTTACTAATGTATATATCTGTTAACCGGACCTTTTTGAATAAGTAGCTTTCTGAATATAATAAAACAGAAAACTAACGAATCTAGCCTAACTTAATAACTGTTCGGACAAATTAAACTGATGACTAGCAAACTTATGGAATCAGAAACTCGTGTCAGGTAAAACATCTGGAATCAGGTAATTCTATGAAGCTGATCCGAGCAAGTAAAATTCAAACAAATGTAATTCAGATTATAGATAGGCTACCCAGATAGATATCCGAGCAGATCACAAGCCTTCCAACTAGCTAGTTGACAGCTGTAGCCACATAGTTACATAGCCTCCAGCATCCTAGCAAAACAGCCTTCACCTACGGAACTCTAATAAAATAGAACCCATTTCATGTACATTACTATCCAACATATCACAACCCTTAGGTGATATTTTCCAATCTCATATTCATGAAGTAGGGTTGCCCCGGAGTGGGAACACCTCCGCGCTTCCCCGAACCCTAGACAAGCTAGATCCGCTGATAGCCTTGGCCGTGAGCTCCGCGTGGCACATTTTCATTACTCGTATCTTACTTACATCGTCCGCTTATCGCTCCCAACTTACACTTCATTATCTAAAGTGAAAACAGGTGTAGCGCGCACGGGACATTAAACCTAACAACACTCGTGATTAGGTCTATTTTGGGGTTGGATCCGTTCTGGGCGGGGATCTCGTGTCATAATGATACTTTGGATACGCTTTGCGATGGAAATTAGGCTCGTCGTACACGAGTCGTATGAATGTTTAATTGTGTGAGGAATGCGGTAATGAGCCGGCGTGCATCGGGGACGACGAGCGCTTGGTGAGATATTACAGGTGGGGTATTTTAATAATATTTTGGGTATTCATATTCATATTTTTTTATTAATACATCAGTATACGTTACAAAATTAGATAGGTACCTATATTATAAATATCTTCTAGATCGACGAGTTTTACACTCGGCCACACCGTCGCTTGACATCAGGCGAGTTGATGGACAGCGACATACTTCTTTAAAATACCTATCTTACGGATTACTAACATAAAAAATACATGTAAATATATATATAGGTTAAAAAACTGAAACGACCGACGTCAAAATGAAAAACTAGTTTTTAAAAGCAAACTACTCATTTAAAGCACTATTATTATTAACAGGATATTAATAATAATAGTGTGTAATAGTGTCGTTAATAATAATAGTGCTTTAATGGATGACCGTGATAGTTTACAGAAGGTTTAAACTACTCATTTGTTGTTGATGAAATTTATATAAAACCAATTCAGATTCATTTATTGATAGCTAATAGAGTAAAACCCGGATAGATGCCCCAGGGGCGGGGTTGCCCCGGTATAGTTGCCCCGATTGTACTAGCAATAGTTTCGCGGATGAATCGCAAGTACGAATATATTTATCTATCCAGGTATTTTCCTATCACTAAGATGACCGTGTCGCAATGTTTATTTACGACTGCATGTGAAGGCATGGTAAGATTAAATTTTTTGCAGGGTAGATGTGCTGCTTCTCGGTGAGTCATCTATCCTAAATGTAATTTATATGGGTTAGGCATCTATCCCCTATATGGGATAGATGCCCCGAGATGAGGTCAATTTGTCCTTTGCCCAATACTGGGCAAAAGGCTCCCTTACTTCACCCACTTAATATTAACAAGTATAAGTTTAGAAAACTCAAAAATCCTTGACAAAAAATACGGCTAAACCGATTTTGATAAACATAGCTAAGAAAACTCTCAACAAAATCCTCTTTCAAAAAAACCATCATAATCGATCCATCCGTTTGAGATCTTCTATGCCAAAGACAGACACACAGATATACAGATACACACGTCACACTTATAACACCCCTCTTTTTAAGTCGGGTGTTAAAAACGCTTACTCACAAAACAGAGTTTTTTGGTTTTGGAATACGTAGGCAAGTAACTTGTTAGTAAACAGATTGTATATATATAACATTGTCACAACACGTGCGACCTTTCCGTTCTTTCCGTTGACCTATCAGCATCCCCCCCCTCATGACGTCCAGGTCGCTCAGCTGGTAACTGCAGCGCAGTTCTCGGTTCCCTGAACAAAGCTGAACTTTACGAGAGTCGCGTGAGCTACGCGTCTGAGATAAAGTTCAAGTTTGACGATCACTCAGTACTCGTGACGCATTTTCCATACGACCTATAGCTATCCTAGCTTCCAACACGTGGGCATATCTTTATTTATAATGTCCTGTACGATCTTAATTATTCAATCGAATGAACAGAGTTCCGTTATCAGTAAACAAAGTTAAACTTTTCAAATACACGTGTCTCAAGTTTTTTTTTTTTATCTTAAATAATATAAAAAAAAAAAAAAAAAAAAAAATTATTAAAGTTATTTTATTTCGCTGACAAATTTATTTCAAATGATGAAATTTGTATGAGGTCGTTTATTTTTCTCGAGACGCCTAAAAATTGTATTTTCAGTCGCGTTGTCCGCATAACTCAATAAGTTATGAAATGTCAATTATTTGTAAAAAAAAATAATCAGATCGCGAAATTTCTAAGCCCGACAAGCATAAAATAATAACAGACACCCAAGATATTTTCACCCGAAAAGACAATAAAAGCAAATACATTTTAAAATAGAATATATTTTATATGTAAGAGCTGGATTCATGTGAAATCCCAGAGCGACCGAGGATGAGGCAGTTCTACATTACACTCGCTGTCAATAACAGAGACGGTTTGTTCTCTGTCTCGCCTGGAATAGAATACTCGTATAAGGATCTAGCCAAGACCAGATGAAAGTCTGCTCTGCACTTGACACGGGGAGGCATCCGGTGAAATACAGAAACTGGGAGCTGAAACGAATGTAATGTATATTGACAACATATACATTACATTAGTTTATTTAATATTGACAACTACTAAACCGATGATAGCTCAGTGGGTTATGCGATGGACTTCCAAACAGGAGGACGCCAGTTCAAATCCCTTTAATGAACACGTGCTTTCAGGGAAAGAAAACATTGCGAGGGCAAAAGTAAACTAGTTTTATCGTCCGGCTCTAGGCTCAACCTTCCGCTAAGCATCTTTGTGTTTTGGTGACCTCATTTAGCAGCTAATTCTTATTCCATACAAGGTGTGCTTTGCACTTATCATAAGGTGATCTGTGGACAAATTCATGGTTTTTGAATTAAAAAAAAAAACAAACTGGCGAAATACCTGAGAATTAGGCATGGCAAAAACTAAAATGCATTCTGTAACGCACGTTGCGATTTAATAAGTTATATAATACGCTAAGCAGTCTATTGGTATAAGAATATAAGCGTAAGTAGGTATAAGTAGACTTGTATAAAATGTAAAGAGAGGGAAACAATTTGCCTAAAAATTTAATTTAAATTTAAATTTAAAAGAAAATCTCATAAAAAAGTAATCTCTATGATTGCTAATTATGAAATGTATTAAAGTTTTTAAAATTTTATTATGAAACTAACGTGGTTGTTACACATTTTTATTTTGAACAAAAGACCGCCGTATGCGGTTGAAAGTATAGTCGGAGAATTCGGCTCAAAAATAGACGTGAGTAGTTTGTTCAAAATAAAAAATATTTTTAAAACTCGATTAACGGTTTTAATAGTTCTAAACAATATTCTCAATTTAGATAAAAACTCTTTGTAGCTTCATTCTTATACTTTGTGTATTTTATTGTACATATAATGTAAGATTTAGCCGAGGCGCCATTAATCCCTGGTAGTAATGAAACACCCCGCGTGCCACTCACGTGCCACGGCACGGTATAGAGAAACTGTCAATTGCAGTACCAGTACTCAGCAGTGAGCGGAAATCTGCATGATACGAAGTATCCTGGCTGACAGTACGTGAGATCAGGCAAGAAACAAGTACAAAACATTATCTAGTATTTATACAAACATAATAAACTAAAAATTTGAAAAAACAAACGGCTGGCAAGGTAACTAGATTTACACAAAGATATTAAATATGCAGAATTAAAAACCATATCATTTATTTGTACTCTACTGGTCTTTTTGTTTACTATTTTTTCTAGCGTATTTTTCTACGTTTGCTGAAACCAAGATTAAACTACCGATATAGTTATCTAAGAAGTTCCGGCAGCCTAGTGGTGAGACCGTCTGACTTGCGATCCGCAGGTCCTGGGTTCGAATCCCACGGCACGCACCTCTGTCTTTTCGAAGTTATGTGCGTATTGTTGATTGCCGCCAACTTCAAACGGTGAAGGAAAACATCGTGTGGAAACCTACATGTCTGAGAGTTCTCAATGATCTTGAAGATGTGTGAAGTCTGCCAACCCGCACTTGGCCAGCGTGGCAGACTATGGCCTTACCCTTCTCACAATAAGAAGATGGCCAGTTCCCAGCAGTGGGACAGTTTGTACAAACAGGGCTGATAAAAAAAATAGTTATCTAGAGAGTCTAGAATAATTATCTTAGCTAAAACATTCTTGTCCCAGATTCTCTTAGAACTTGATGACGTAGATCAAGTTTGTGATATTCAGACTTCGGCAGAGTGTACTTTGACTTAAGTTATTCAAAAGTCTCGCATTCATTTTATATAAAGCTCGAACTTTGATTAGAATTGGGGTATGTAAATTATTTTCTTAAGGTATGTAAACTTCAACATTTTATTCAAAAATTTAAATGTATACAACAAATTAACTATTTTATTTATATTTTGCGATTGGAGCTGTTGTTATCTTTATATTATAATTAATTTTCACTACAGTAGAGATGATTGTTATTTCAAAACGTGTTTTATTTTTATGAAGTAAAAGAAAGACATATTCGCATATTACAGTTGAGTGGATAACTTATTTCATACACTAAGCTAGAATCATTAGTAAAAAAGTTTCAGCGACGCTTGCCACTAAATAACTTAGGTACATAAAACCGCCAATTACAATCGAACACTAGAAGTACTTGGCAAAAAAAAACATATTTTTTTGTAATTTTATACATTTTCCAACCTAAACTCAAAAACAAGATATGATTAAACTTTCTTAAGATACCGCCGTTGAAGGGTAGGGCAGACACACACAGAAATACTAAGCGATAAGGCCGCCAGTTGTTACACTAGTTTTTAATTTATTTATTTTGACTGTAAATTTTATGGTGTGTACAATAAAGAGTTTATCTATCTATCTATCTAAATACGGACAGACAGCGTAGCCTATTATAAAGGATTCCTCACACAATTGTCTTGGATAATTCTAAAAATATAATAACAACAGCTTAAAGTTCCGAATAGAAACATTAATTAATATTTGTTTAATGTTTTGTTTAATTTGTATTAATTAAACTACTTGAAGTGGGATACTTCAAGTAGTTTAATATTAATATTAACTGTAGCCGAACCGCTTAACTGAGTCTGTTCCTGGGGTATAGGAGCGGTACGGGAGGGGTTATATTACGGTACATCAAATGACGCGTGAAGTCAGCGTTGCTATTACATGTGAACCCTCCCGTGCCGCTCCCATACCACAGGAACAGACTCAGTTAAGCGGTTCGGCTATAGGTGAAACTAGAATAGAAGCCTACACACTGGCTGTCTAGTACGGAGCACGTAGATGAACGGATTAGAGCGGCGGAGGTGTGAGTGAAGAGTGTAACCGGCACAAAGGCACGCCAATTACGCAGCCTGCCTTAATTGTGGGGGAATTGACGCCGGGAGTGCGGAGCCGACCCGGCGCCGGCGCCGCCTCGCTGCCTCCTCTCTCATTACACACTTACACTAATACACCACGTAGCACCATGCAGCCTGACGTAGCACACCATAGCGCTTACTTACAACCTACTTTGACAACTCCTGATATTATTACATACCAATTTAAAGTTATATAAAAAAATTGGTGATACTTTGAATAAATCCCGTCAGCGCCCCATACGCCACAAGAACAGGCTTGTGGCCGTAAAACAGTATCTTGCAAAATCCACAAAGTTGACTCACGTCACGGGTAGGGTAGTTTATAGCAGACTACTCGAAGACATCATCGAGGCGTCCAATATACATACACATGTTTAAGTCTAGATTAAAACATTGGTTCATCAATCAAGCGTTCTACTACTTTGAACATGACATGAGTTCATGACTTTCCCTATAAGACAATATTTATTATAAGAAAGTATTTATTTATATTTTTTCAATTGTGACATTTTTTTTTTTTTATTTATTATTTATTCGATTTGCTATTTTTGTTTTTGACATTTAATTTGAATTTGTATTCATTAGTGACATTTTTATTATTGTTTTTCGTGTATATTTTATAGTGACGTGTACCTAGTGTGTATCAATAAATGAATATGAATATTATGCGGGAGTCTGTGCGTTCAATAGTTTCAGAATAGTTGCACTCATTCCGCACACATTAATATTTCACATTATGACGCAGGTTACGTATATATATCTGTTATATAATTTAATTACAGTGGATTTCGGGTATAACGACAATGAAGGGACCACTCTATTTTCGTCGTTATATCCGGAAGTCGTTACAGGCAAAGGTAAAGAGATTTCCGCCTTTTCTTTAACAGTGAATGTGCGTCTAGCAGCCATACTTATTCAAAAGTTTACTAAACCCAGTTGCTACTCAGAATATCACTTTGTAACTGAACCATAAAAGCTCCGAAACGTACACGCTTCCCCTACCTACTTAGTTGATATCTATAAACAAAAGGTAAAGGTCTCCACACTTGCTGACCATCTGTGTGCAATGGATGTAAACAAAAGATAAGAAATGTTTGTGAAAGAAAAAAATCTTTGTGTCTTTGGCGGCCGACTCCGGTCGCAATATCTGCATGGGATTTCTAGGAATTTGTTACAAATGATTCATTAAAAACAGTCGCTACACCCGAACTCGGCGTTACATCCGAAGTCGCTATAGCCACATGATTTTTGTACTAAAGTATGCTTTAAATTCAAGGGACTTAGATTTAACGTCGCTATAGGTAAATGGTCGCTACAACCAAGGTCGTAATAAATGAAATCCACTGTACAATATATGAAAACGTTTACCAGTAAACGAGTGTACTACTGCCAAATAATCTACATTGAAATAATATGTTTTTACTTTTAACTCCCAACCCAAAAAGAGGGGTCTTATAAGTTTGATGTGTGTATTTATATGTCTGTGGCATCGTAGCTCTCAAACGGATGGACCAATTTTGATCTAGTTTTTTTTTGTTTGAAAGATAATTTTGTGGAGAGTTTTCTTACTATGTTTCATCAAAACTGTTTTTTCAGGTGTTTTTGAATTTTCTAAACTTATAACTTGTAGAAACATACGAAAACATGTGTCATTTCTTAAATTTTTCTAACATGCAAATATTTTTTTTTATTTTAGGAATGAAATAACACGCGTTTGGTAGGGTTCCGTTGTCATGCAATCTAATATAAGAGACCACTAAATAAATAAATATTTGTGGACATTTCACACAACGCCATCTAGCCCAAACTAAGCAAAGCTTGTACTATGGAACTAGATGGCTGATAGAATACATATATACTTTTTTTTTTGTAAATATATACATATGATACATAGAAACACCCAGACACAGAACAAACATCCATGCTCATCACACAAATGTTTGCCCTGGGTGGGGATCGAACCCACGACCTTTCAGTTCAGCAGGTGGACGCAAACACACTACCAACTGAGCCACAAGGCCAGTCGAGTATTGTATTCCACACATACAAACATTCATACATCAGGAAAACTTTACTCTTCTTTATTCATAATTTTACTACAAAAATTATTAGTAATAATATATTATATTTCTCTGCCAAAAATGATTTATCAATTACTGTAAATAAAGAGACTGTGACGTACGGACTGACTCACATTCCCATAGTACGGAGCCTTACAAAGAGACTGTGACGTACGGACTGACTCACATTCCCATAGTACGGAGCCTTACAAAGAGACTGTGACGTACGGACTGACTCACATTCCCATAGTACGGAGCCTTACAAAGAGACTGTGACGTACGGACTGACTCACATTCCCATAGTACGGAGCCTTACAAAGCCGGCCTGGAAACATCATAAAAATGAATGAGATTTCATCAAAACCTAATGCATATTCCACCTTCTATCCAAATAGCTGGTAATTATTCGCGTGCTCATGTCTGTAGTGCTTCATTATCGTTATTAGTTGACGACGACGACTCGCTGACTCTGTATACTCATGCAAACTCACCTTGTCTCGTGAGCGAGAATGGTACTAACGCCGCCGTATTGAAAACATCTGCTAAACTGACACATTGAGTAACGTCAAATCTACAGTGGCGCTGCTGTCACCGGACCTGACAATTTTGTGCGACTGTGATTTCTCCTTAGATACCTACATAGATCTAACTTACTCTGTGGCTGCCGGTGGATTATGGGATGATATTAGATTTATTACTTGAATATGGAGATTGCAATAGAGATCTTTATTTCCATAATGTAGTAATTTGTTTTAATTATTATGATATTGATAATGGTAATTTATTTTAATAATTGGCGGAGTACTGAAGCTTAGTAATGTAAATGTAAGAATAATTTAAGTAAGGATTTGTTTCTTTTGGGATCAATCTTGGTGAACTACATATTATGAACTAAGTAAGTGATGTGCGGTCTTACCTTCTGTGTATCCGATATGAATTAGGTATATTTTACTCCACAACATACAAATGAGTAATATGATTAGAGCCGCTTGACACACAAGTAGTCAGAATGTGTGTTTCTTAGAAAATATTCAATTATTATTAGTTTATTTAATTCCTTAGTTGTAAGGATTCATCATCACCATCATCATTGGCATATTTACATCTATATGAGATGCTACTGTTGTATGTAGCATCCGGTTGATAATGTGATAATCCGGTGATGTGTGAAATGTCCACCAATATTTATTTATTTATAACATCTGCGCTTCGCTCGATAGATCGTCGTCAAACTTGACACCATCTACCACAGTTAAAGTGCTAAATTCATTTAGCACACACATACATCTTCAACCCAACTATATCTAAACATTTAGTTTAACTTTCACTTTGTAGACAAATAGCTCGTCTGTACGTTAATGAAGCAATCGTAAAAGTACAAATTTACTTAAAAACTCAACAAATGTAACATTAAGTTTAGCAAGTCGCTAAAAAGCTGTCTTTTCTCAAAGCAACTCAAGTGGAAAACTTTCAACGCGATAAATCTCTCACTCATCCTAAAAATACTTTAAGCCCATTAAAAGATCTCCGAGATCGGTCGTCGCCCTTCGTACCAAACGTCGAAAGACTAAAATGAGCGGCGACTTGGCTACAACCTTGTTAAGCTTAGTGTCTGCCGTTCAAACATCGCTGTTTACTCAGCGATCTGCCTTAAAGGCCTTCGTGTTTATTTCCACAGAAAATGTATTCTTTTTGGTTGAAAAAATTGGGTTTCTAGGTGAAGATTCCGTATGTAAATGATGTAATTTATAGATTTCATTCGGGCGCATTAAACGGTCACGCATTAGTGGCGACACGCATCCGGAGCACGGAACCCCATCAAGAGAACCATATTTTACCGAAAATGGACAAGTTGATGTCAGACAATACTCGGTTGAGTTATTGGGACAGCTTCTGAATTGAACGAACAGGAAGTTATATGAAAAATTCGGAGGTTACCTTGATTTCACTTTTATATATTATGTAAATTCAATAAACTAAGTTTCATTTCGGAACTAGACACCTAAACCTCGCGATTAAATTTTTTAAATTTATTATTTCTGTTTTCATTGTCTTATTTGTCATTAATAATTTGTTTAACAACAAACATACTCTAATTTCCTTCCCATTTCTTGTTATATTAATACTCAATGCTATTGAGTATTGAGTATTTAATTTAATACATTTCTAATTAAAACCTTAAGAACTAAATAAGTCCCATAGTAATTTGTTATTAAAATAATTTGTTATTTCGGGACTAATTTATTTAATTCTTAAAAAATGTATCTTAAATATTTCTCTCTTCTAGTTTTCAAATAATAATAAAGTTAGAGAATACTTGAATTCAATCGAAAGTTTGTACGAGTATAACTCGTTTTTAAGGCAAGTTGCAAACCATCACTTTGATTGAAATTCTAGCATTTTGAGATCTCATAAGCCTAGGTATGTAGTGGCGCTCAGTGGACGCCAATACCGGTTGTTAAACCGGAAATCTGTATGCCTGTGAATATAGTGCATGCGTCCCGTAAATAGTAATAAAATTAAATGTATAAAATCCGCAGTATTTGATTCAAAGTAAAGCTTTAGAGTGGAGTAGAAAAACGCTCCTATTCTTCTATACCGAATTTGTTAGAGTCGGATCGGAACTTTTGGAGACTTGAAAGAACGTGATAAATAAACAGACGTAGACTACTATTTAAAATAATATTCCTTATTTTGCGTTTTAATAATGCTTTTTCGACACGTTATAAAACAGAATTAGAACAAACAAAGAGGCTACATATCATACATTTGAGACACGTTATAAAACAGAATTAGAACAAACAAAGAGGCTACATATCATACATTTGAGACACGTTATAAAACAGAATTAGAACAAACAAAGAGGCTACATATCATACATTTGAGACACGTTATAAAACAGAATTAGAACAAACAAAGAGGCTACATATCATACATTTGAGACACGTTATAAAACAGAATTAGAACAAACAAAGAGGCTACATATCATACATTTGAGACACGTTATAAAACAGAATTAGAACAAACAAAGAGGCTACATATCATACATTTGAGACACGTTATAAAACAGAATTAGAACAAACAAAGAGGCTACATATCATACATTTGAGACACGTTATAAAACAGAATTAGAACAAACAAAGAGGCTACATATCATACATTTGAGACACGTTATAAAACAGAATTAGAACAAACAAAGAGGCTACATATCATACATTTGAGACACGTTATAAAACAGAATTAGAACAAACAAAGAGGCTACATATCATACATTTGAGACACGTTATAAAACAGAATTAGAACAAACAAAGAGGCTACATATCATACATTTGAGACACGTTATAAAACAGAATTAGAACAAACAAAGAGGCTACATATCATACATTTGAGACACGTTATAAAACAGAATTAGAACAAACAAAGAGGCTACATATCATACATTTGAGCCCTCAATGCGGCCTAGATCCAGCCTCGGTAAGGGCCGGACTGGAGGGCCATCGATAGGGCACGGACAATGCCCTCCCCTAACGAGCAGGGGGACAGGGCCGCCATTGAATGTACGAAAATGGCGGTTTTAAATGGCCCTCGGACTTTCGATTACACCTGAGGGTTTTTAGGAGTTGCCATTTTAGAATTTTAGCTTTTGAACGAGTTTAGGCTGCGAAGTTATCGGACGTGGATAAAAATATTTTATGGCGCTTTGGAGCATCGACACCGCGGTGTTTGCTGTTGAGAATGATTTGAATGGTTTTGTACTGGAAATACATACATACATACAATCACGCCTATTTTCTCTTACGGGGTAAGTAGGCATAGCATCAAAGACCATGAAGCTGTTTGCCGCCATATTTGAACATGGTTAAGGGTGAGATGGGAGCGAGAGGGTTAGAAGGTATTGCTCACATAAGCAACAATTACAAATAAATAAATACTGGTTGACATTTCACAAGACACCATCTAGCCCAAACTAAGCAAAGTCATGACTAAATGTCATTTATTATTTGTTTTAATTTTCGACCTCAGTTTTTTAACTAAATTTAATTACGGAATTTCAACACATAATAATTATGTTGCCGTCCGCTTTCATCAACATTATTAGTTATTGAAATAAATAAAAATATTCTGTGGATTAGTAGATGTGACGATTCTGGTGTGATTAGCTTAGTTAACTTCAGCCTCGTACGTAACTATAGTTTCGTAACTAGTTTCGAACTAAACATAGGTAATTATTCTTGGTACGATACTGGTATCGATCGAAGCAGTATCTTTCAGTTACGCTTACGATACAATTTGACAGAACAAATATTGAAGTTGTAGGTACTAGTAAAACTTCTTTATATAGTTTCTCACCAGTTTTTATTTTATTTTTATGAAGAAATAGATTTGCGCTTGACCGCCAACTCGCCTGATGTTAAGCGACGTTGCGGTCTACGATGGAGCGCACTTACCTAGAAGGAACCAATTCACTCACGATTCAAAGACACCCAGATTATATCTATCGGGAAAGAGCCACTCAGGAAGCGATTTCCACATTCTAGCAGTCCGCACGAGGAAAGTGGAACTAAAGCGTTTCGTTCATTTCCATGTGTCAGGGATATCATACAATATTACAATGACTCTATGATAATAGCAATTAAATTGATATCCAAATCCCAAGCTGATATTATAATTGGTTATTGAAACTTCTGCTTGGTCGTAAATCAAACTGGAGTAATGCTGGTTCCGCGTGCGCTCCACCGCCGACCCAAACAAGTGGTCACATGAAATATTACTTCCATGTGAAAGTGTATACTGTAGTAGTGTACAGTGCGTCCGACCTAATTGCCTTCTCTCGATCGAGTCAAGTTTCTCCCTCTGTGCTCGCGTCCGGCGTGCTCTATCTCCAACACTCCACGGTGCGTGCACACTTCACTGTAAAGATGAGTACGCATCGACTAATGCACACCATTGCACATTCTATGGCAGTTGTAGCCAGCTCGTAGTCCGTAGAGTCTAAATACGAATGTGAGTTTCTGAGTTCTACGAACTACGAAACTCGCTACGATCTTGGTTCGGCTATAATACTACGGGCTACAAGCTACAGTCACTTTGATAATCATAATAATATTAATGTAATTATTTGTTTTTAACATCTGTATTAACAAACAAGTACTTACTTAAAAAAACTTTTTAAGTTAAACGGTTTTATTGTAAAGAAAGATAATGATGTAGGTAATTTATTTACTGTATTTTTCTAGAAAATCCCTTTCATTTGATACCCATAATGTGCGGGTTGTGCTAAAATATGAAATCCGCCATTTTGTGGCGGCGGCCATCTTGGATTTACAATAATATAGAATATACTAAATTGTATTGTCATCAGGACTACAAATACAAATACAAAACCGTTTAAAAATTACTTTAACTATTTTATGTAACTATTTATCTAATATGTATTATTTGCATATTTCGAGTATTTAAAAATATTCAATCCAACATTTTAGGGACTGTTACTATCTGACTCAATACTGAGAGATTGGGTCGGGAGTTGGGTTGGAGCAGGACGGAAGTGTGGTGAGAGAGAGTCAGAAGCGAAACAGGAGCAGGGCAGATGCGGTGCTGGAGCGGGTCATTATATAGTTGGGCGGGGATGCAGCGGGTGTGGTTGGGACCGTTTTCTTACGCGTACGAAGTCGCGGTTACAGCTAGTCGTAAAATAAATAGCTAGCACGAACTGTTAATTATTTAAGTAAGTATAATACAAGTTTACGTAGCAAGTGTGTACGCAGCTTTACTGTTGTAGTGCTCTACCGAGACAAGTGAGTGTGTACAGTTGTGTGGGAGAGATGAAACTCGAGAGGGAGTGGCTCCTTCAACATGTACAGCGAATCAAAACATGTTCATCGCGTTTATAAGAAAGCAAATTTGTATTTATTTCGAGATGGAACTGTGTCGCAAGGAATAAGGCTAGTAGCCTCGTATTATCTTATTTTATCTAATCTTATTATATAGTTTAAATATGTATTTTGTTTTTCTTTAAAAATACTATTTGATTAAAAAATTCAAACCTATTACTTCTTTATCTGACAAAAAAGGCACTTAAATACATACATTTTGCAAATAAATGTATGCTTTTTATGAACAAATATGTTAATTATGTCGGTAATTTTAAGGAGTCGTTCGCATTTCATCACCGAAATCTTACCTAACTAATGGTGAATTGATGAAACTCAAAAAATTATGTTTTGAACAGTCGTCTCTATGTACTTTATTCAAATTCAAAATTAAATTCTTAGACAATACATCATTTAATTTTAAACATCTTAGAAATTAAATTTATTCTAAAACCATAATTAAATTAAATTAAACGTTTGAGCGGCATTATCGAGCCATCAGCGCCGCCAGCCGCCAGCCGCCAGCCGCCAGCCGCCAGCCGCCAGCCCCTACCGCAAGCACAATACGCGTCCTTATCAAAAGGATTGAAAATCATTATAAATAACTGTTCTTCGCATAATTATTCAAGCGGAGTAATTATTTAGGGTTTTGTTCGCGCGGTCACACCCAGCCGCCGGTAATGGTTTGTTTCACCGCAGAGAAACACCATTTTCAGAGAATTAACTCAATACTCTCTTAATGCGTTCTTTGTTTTTCTTCCAATTATCGTTCATTCTTATGTTTTTGAGTTCAAATAATATCTACAAATATTAAATACAGTATGAATAATAAAAACAAACATATTAAGTTATACTAGATAATCGTTACCTATATTCTACATTTTATCTGATCAGGTAAAGTTTTATAGATAACGTAACCGTTTAATGATATTTAATTATGCTTTATTTCAAAATCCAATCAAACTGACTAGATGACTACCACTTATGGCTTATAATACCATTGTCTTGCTATATTATGACATCTCATAATATTACGTCCAAGTCAACAATAAACAGGTTTGCCGAAACACTGAAGTCTAACATTTAACTACCCCATGAGTTTAATCTAACTTATCATTTGAACTTTCTGTGCTAAGCGCACATCACTTGGCATGAAAGTTTTCGTTTTAGTTTTGTGGGGTAGTAGAATCCGTTTCTCTGCACATTGTTCGCTCTATGGTTTCAATAAATAATCACAAAGGCGTGTGACGTTTGAGACAATGGGACAATGCGCATTGTGAGCAAGATGCCGGACGGAGACGTGAGGCTCGCCTCGCTCCCAGCTCACAGCCGCCAGCGCCGCGTCGTGAGGCCCAGCCCCCAGCCCCCAGCGCCCAGTCCCCAGCCCCCAGCCCAGCCGGCCGGCGCGCTGATAACAATGTGATAACAGATAAGTCGGCTGCTGTTTTCGTGCAATGTTCGCTGAAAATTGTGACGATTGTAATAAATATGAGATTATTGATATTTAAGACAATGGAACAATAAGAATTGTAAAGTAAAATGCGGCGGGAGATGAGGTCTTGCTGTCCACCATCACCGCCATTAGCAGACTGATGCGCTGATAACAAATAAGAAGCTCTTGTTTTTGTGTTTATTTTCAACAAAGTAAATATTATTAATCAAACATAATTATATTTACTTACGTTTAAGTTAATTATTATTAAACTATATTCAAAGTATTATTCGTGTACTGGTGGTAAGCAAGTAAGCAACGTTCCAGTTATGCTGGTCTATTTAAGGAACAAATGGCTGCGTTAGAGTTCTAAATATGCAAAATTTAGAAATCGGTTAAGCCAGTTAACTAGAGACTAAATATTTTAACGTTACGTTCCAAAATATATATTTATAAAGTTATTTGAAGGAGCTGGAGATAGGTAATTTAAGTATTGTAGAGTTGGTTTAGTGTATGCACAGGTGATGCAAGGCTAGTATAAAAAGTATTATTACATCAGACAAATACAAATACAAATAATTTTATTTTCTCACAAGACGAAATTTTACATATTACTGCAGTTAACGGTGGACCTCAAACTCGGCAAAGCCTGTATCTTGAGGCCCTATGCTGAATAATTACTAAGTCGAATTATTAGATTGAGACAGTTATTGTAGTTCAAATATTAAAGCAAACTTTATTCAACTAAAATTCAACTATTTCGGAATACAAAAGGCCAGGTATAACGTTACCTGAAACAAAATTGACGTCATTGCCGAAAAAACAACAACAAAAAAATTTGAATTCGTAAAACATTCCAAGAAAGTTGTTAAAAGCAATATACGAGTCGGTAAGGAAAAGAAAACACGACGATCCGTGTCCGCGTCGGAGCCGAAAAGCCGAAACAATTTATAGCGGCGTCGATAAGATGTACCGCACGAGATACCGAGCTACATGAGATACCCCCTACCTGCGCACACTCGCTACCTTCCTGATACATATTATACAAACTAGACATTCAGACCGATCACTTGCTATTGGAAACGACACAAGACAAAATAAACGTAAACTTTGTTATGGGTACTGGTAACTGGTTTGTATCGGGTATGCTACATCGTAGATCGCAAGGGTCGCTACATCAGAAGCTAACGTTAGACGAGTTGTCAGAAAAGACCAAGCATATTTTTAAATAAAAACAAAAATAGTGTGTTTTTAAGTCCACACGACAGTTATAATATGAAATAACAGTATAGAAGCGATGCGTTGATTATTTATCCTTTTCGCTCCCTTAGGATACTCGAGCTGCCTTTATCCGAATGAGCGTTACATAGTAGAGCGTGACAGCTAAATTAAAAATAATATGTAGGTACTCACAAAATATAATACTCAGCTTGCGTAAAGAAGTTTCCACCTCAAAAAGCGGAAAATGAAAATATCATGTAATCGTGTACAAAAATGAAACTTCATCAGAAAAAAACACTATAGTTATAAATTCTGTTATTGCACCAACATCTTACAACACACACAAGCAATAAGTACCTAGCAAGGTCAAATGTAAATAAGTACCTGTTTTATAAAATACACAAATGAAAATCAAAATAAAATAAAACGCAACAAACACCAATTCACAAAATGGATCGTACGACGAGTACCTAACTAGCTGGCTGAATGAATAACATCTCATTTTGTATCAGTCCGTGTTCAAAGGACAGTATTTTATTTTGGTTATTTTTTATCAATTATATTGTAAATACGTACCTCGTATTGATTACAATATTTCATTTATGAATCGTTTTTCATTTAAATTTGACACATTTGATTTTTAGGAACCAATGTGAAACCTAATTTATAAATTTTGATTATAATAGAATATAAAAACCGGTCAAGTGTGCGTCGGACCTCGCGTATTTAGGATTCCGTTCGAAAAGAACGTGCTAGACCTTTATTAGTACGAGCTACGCGGGTAGCAACGCCATCCAATATATTTCAAATTATCTAAATTGTTATTATATTTTGATAAAACGTACATAAGATTATGTTCTTCTTTTAATACAGACACTTGTTTACAAAATTTCTCCGAGCACTAAACAGCAAAACAGCGCAATTTGTCCGTTCGCAGCCGGCACCTGCACCACACTCTGCAAACAATGACACGCCATAACGGCAGACTCGTGCCATCAATCTTCATCTCGCTTGAAAGCCATATTAGGGGCATATTTTTCTTGGCGGCGGGCGGCGCGCCCACGGCGCCGCCCGCCCTCTATCAGCCGATAGACTCGGGATACACTCGCACTGATACGTCGATAATGCGCCCGCGACAGGTATTACAAGGGGATTAATACGCTCACGTGATATTTTGCTTACATTTTGCGGTTTCGTCTTTCATAATACTTTTTTGAGCGCGTCATCATAGACTGCGACGATATATTAAATTCGTTGGGTGAGTTATTGGTCAAGAACAAATACTATCAATAAGTAAACAAAACCGGACAAGTGCGTATCAGACTTCCTCATTGAAGGTTCCGGAAATCCCACGAAACCATACTATGTTGCTAAAATCTTAGGGTGAATTTAGCCATTGTAAAAAAGGGGAAATTATATATTTTAGAAGTTTCCGGCAGCCTAGTTGGAAGACCGTCTGACTTGCGAACCCCAGGTTCTGGGTTTGAATCCCGCAGCACGTACCTCTATCTTTTCGAAGTTATGTGCGTATTGGTGATTGCCGCATTTGCCGTACTACGCTCCAATCTAGTTTTACCCATAATTTCACTGAAAATAAATTAGACCATATTGTATGACTATACATTAATATTACCCATAACTACTTGCTGGTACTAATATCTCTTACATACAAAACTTTAAAACAAAGTTCTGCCAACATAAACAAAAAAAAATATTCCAACTAATGACCCGCGGGTGTGTTCAACTAAAACAAGCCGTTAAAAACTGGCCACTAACCACACCCTAATAAATATTCAACGCTCTCTGTCCACTGTGGAACCATTACAGGCCGACGGCTTTTAATTACTGCCCAATAATTGTCCACCAGATTACAGGGAGAGTAACATATGCGCGGATTGCATCACTTATACTGCGGATTGTTACTGTTGTAGGTGATGTACCGTATTGTTTGTTAGCTTTCCTTCCTTGATTGTTGAGAATGCTGTAAGATTTGCTATAAAAAACCTTGTAAAGCCAACGTGGTTATACTATATTAAAACTGCGCAGCTCATGGCACTTACTTTCGTGCGGTATGACAGAGAGAACATAAGCCACGCAGCTCTAATTTGTCCGAACTACCTGACTCGTGTCGGGAAAGTCCTCTTGGAAAAGAGACAGAGCACCTCGTGCGTTTCTGTCTTTTTCCGTATAGATGAGGATAAATGAAGGAAGAGAATGAAAAGCTATTATTGAAGGCACGAGCGTGGTCTATGGCGTCTGTCTCTGTGTGTACTCTGTGTGGATGTACAATAAAGTTATACTCTTCTACCTCATCCGCCAAAAGAAGAAAAGAGAGAGTCTTTGAGACTAATATTAAATTGCTAACATTTTTATTGTGAAATAAACTGTCTTTGAGATGTTTTATTTGTTAAATAATATATACATCGTACAATAATACTAGTAAAGTGGTTTCTAAACTTCTGTATTTTTAATATTCAACTTAGTAAATGAAACTTCACAGGAAGTTCGAAACTCCAATGAGCATCACTCGAAAACTTTGTTAATTCAAAGTGAGTTAAGAAAGAAACCTATATCGAAGTAAATTAATATTTAACTATATTAAAAGTACTTATGCGTTATTAATATAATTATTTTATACAAGTATATATTTTTTTTTATTTCAGATAAATTTTTTTTTTGTAAATAATATAAAAAAAACCTGTA
The DNA here is from genome assembly GCA_947563715.1 of Lycia hirtaria. Classification (NCBI taxonomy): domain Eukaryota; kingdom Metazoa; phylum Arthropoda; class Insecta; order Lepidoptera; family Geometridae; genus Lycia; species Lycia hirtaria. The sequence goes on from OX387379.1 coordinate 45,786,793, forward strand.
AGCTCAGTTAAAAATCCCGCCCGAACTGTACCAGGCGAAAATAGTAATTGACAAGTTGCGTTAATTAATATCTAAAGAACACACAGAATTTAGCACGTTTGCTAACTACTGCATGGTAACTACGTAAACATTTAGACTGCTCCTAAAGCGAGTGGTTATAGTCACGGTGTGAGGTGATAGTTCCGTAACTATTGTGAGGCAATCCATTCAGAACAGAGTGCAGTAGTAGCGGGATCAATACATCGAGTGGTGTCCGTTTGACGAGTCACGTGATCCTGTTTATTAAAACTGGATTTGAAACGGCGGCGGCGGCGAGCGGCCGCTGACCTATATCGTCGACGGCCTAACGTTTCATTGGTTTAATACAGTTCCATCTTAAAGTCTGCCCTAGAGCTAAGTTGGTAGTACGTCTGCCTTCTAAATTGTAGGTTTGGAATACGTTACCCACACAAATCAAATATTGGCACAGTGTGTGGATGTTGTTTATTTTGTATAGGAGTTAATATAATATATATGTGTCATAAGTATCAAGTAATAAAGAAGTATTAATTATTATATTAACTACCTGATTCCAATAGGGCATAGCCTCATGTATTCTGACGGCTTAGCATAGTACAAATTTTGCTTAGTTTCGGGATAAAATGCCATTTATAATATTCTTCAAAAATATTTATATTCACTTACTTACTTGGTTTCTAAGAATGATGGAAGTAATGACCAGATGATCCAAATACAAAAATCGTATCTGTCACAATGGAATTAGTTTATTTAAGGGCCTATACAATCAATCAGATGCTACATCACATAATCTTCTGTAAATAAGACAGCGAGAATAATGATGACGAAAAAAAATAAAAAATTTAAAATAAATAAGCCATCAAAAGATACAAAATACATTTAATAAAATAAACCCCACCAGAATACTACTAGCTACACCATCTGTGTACCAACAGCGCCACAGTGCAGCGAGAGGAGTACGACCACCTCATTCAATTAACAGACGTTCTGCAATATAATCTATCTAACCATTCAGTCATTTGTACAGTCACGCGTGATGAAATGTGAAAAAAATATTTTATAGATGAAATATTTTGATGAGTGTTAGATCTCTAGTTCTGCCAGCGCAGCGTTGAGGTTTTATCATGTTACTCAGAGATCACAGCCAGACAGATAACGCCCTATAATTTACTTGCGTTTTTTTCTCCACTATGCGTTTAACATGATCTATTGTTCTACAGACTTTATACATATCTGTAGGAATTAGGTATTTTTTTAGGATTAGGCTTTTCGGTTTAGGATATATTTACTGATATTTTTATACAAAGCAAGGTGAGTGTTCAAGGTAGGTAGCTAAGAGTGTAATAAAAGTAAAACATAAGACATCCCACTAGACCGTGTTTTCTGCGTCCCGTGCAGCGGATGATCACTGGGGCATCCGTCTTCATTAGGCGGCGCGGTTACTGCCGCCCTAAGACGCCGCCTAATATATTTATGGCCACTCGTACTTTATGGAACGCCCCGCGATAATGACAATCGGCTTTCCTTCCCCACGACATAACTACCACGAGAAAATACGTTTTTACGTTAAGTACTCACTCGATTTCTTGTTTTTGTTTGTTTCTGTCAATAGTTAAATGTTACTCGTATGTCTTTATTATAACGAATTTATTAATATTGTTGAACCCTTTCAATATTTTTACTGAATTCGTAGCAGCGGTGCAGTCGGTAGTATGTCTACCTACTAACATTGTAAGTTGTGGATTCGATCCCCATCCAGGACAGACACTTGTGTGATAAGCATGCATTGTTGTTCTGTGTTTATGTAGGTATCATAAGTATTTCATTTCAAAAATATAAATATTATATTAGCCACCTAGTTCCCATAGCACTGCACAAGCTTTGCTTAGTTTGGGCTAATGAATGGTGACATGTAAAATGTCAACCAATATTTATTTAATTATTTTAGTAAAGGCACGGTTCCAAGCGTCCTTTTAAGTGTACTTTTTTACATATAAATTATTATTAAACATACAAAATTATACAATACCTTCTAGCTGTGTCCTACGGTTTCTCTCGCGTGGTGATGAAACATGGTAATGATCATCATCATTACAAAATATAGCCTGTTGTTCTCCAGGTTCTAATGAATCCATGTGCCAAGTTTCATAATGATTGATTCAACCGTGAAACGGTAACAAAATTAACAGAGACATATTTTGCATTTATAATATTAGTTATAATATATAAAATACTATTATAAAAATAACTAAGACAATATTTTGTATTCATTAATTTGATATACATATTTATAACTATAAAGGCTCTGTCGTGAGTAACAGAGATATCATACAAGGTTAGCCCTCACTCCTACACACATTTAATTTGGAATGTATCTTCCTAGTTAACATGCACGAATTTAACAATGAAAACTGCGGGATGCGACTACTGCATATTACGACTTGAACTCCTGTAACATATAAGATACATAGTCGCTCGCATCACTAACTCTCCTATCTCATTTTTTAAATAATAAAGACAGGTATTTAGAATGCAGATACGTTAAAAGTGTCAATATAAAATTAAAATGTAAGTATCGTTTATGAAAGCTAATATTATAAGGTATGTGAAATATCCGATTTTAAATATTGTTGACAAATACAATCTAAACTTTGAACCGAAAAACGTTTGTCCTAAATAAATAACTGAAATGAGACAGGACAGTTAGTCATGCGAGCGACGATATGTGAGATAATGGTACTGAGCTGTAGACTCGCACCCGCACTAGCTTCGATCAATATATTAGTGGTTCAGCAAGCAGAGGCGGTAAACAATCTATTAACGATGATTACACGGGGCTACACGAGTCGAGCTATGGATGAGCACGCCCGTATTTTCAATGAATATTTAGTGTTATCCGAACCCTTTTGGCAAGCGTCGCAGCTGCGCTCGACCTGCTGCCGTCACAGAATATTTCATAGTAATGAGCACAGAAGGCTCACTCCACAACTGTATAAATCGCAGTGAAGTACAGGTGCTGTATACTGCTGACTGAGTCAGTATGTCAGTAGTATACGCAGCAGTACCGACTGGTTCGTCTGGTCGTCCAGTGCCTGCAGTGCGGCGCGGCGCTCGGCCAGGCCACGTCTCTCGCAGCGCCATCTGCCATTAATATTCATAATCGCGGTAAAGACGCGCCGGTTTATCTTAACCGCTTTATGATATCGCAATTTTCCGCTCTCTCATTAATGGGAGCCATTGTTCCTCGGTAATTGAGTATAACTCATTGGGCGTTGATTAATTTTGTTGTTGTTTAACGACGTAAATTATTACAAGTTCGGTCGGTCTTGTATTTTGTTTGTGAAAAGTTGGACGGTTCCGGACTTTTATTAATCTGTACACCTGCCGACGGACTCCCCTAAATCAGAGAAGGGGAGACTTCATTCTGGAAACTGAGACGTGATTAAAAACCAGTTGTTATATATGTACATCATCATCATCATCATCTCAGCCACAAGAAGTCTACTGCTGGACATAGGCCTCCTGCATGAATTTCCAAAAAAACCGGTTGCCGCGCGGCCTGCATCCAGCATCTTCCTGCCACTTGTATGATATTATCTTCTGTCCACCTCGTGGATGGTCTTCCTACGCTGCGCTGCCGGTTCGTGGTCTCCATTCGAGAACTTTTCAGCCCTATCGGCTGTTAGTTCAGAGGTTTAAACAGTTTTAACGTTGTCTTGGAGCGTGACGCTCTGTTTCACACACGTGACATTAAGTTATCACATCCTCGTGATATTATTTACTTGTACTTTCCTAGTATTTTCCTCCTTCGCACCCCCGGGAGTTGTTTTCAGTAACGCAGCCAACAGAATCGTGAACGTGTCAAAAAACGTTCACGATAAACTTCATTAAAATATCAGTCATTTATGATTATAATCCGTAATCAAATAACCCGCTCCGAGCCGTTCCTGACGCAAATGTGCCCATAACGCTGTCAGCATTGCCTCGCTGAATGGCAATGACCAATCTCTGCGCCAGGAACGTGCCAGGGCGACTTATATATTGTACACGATATTTCCAACATAACTCGTTAGTTTTTCAAACAATGCACACAAGCAACACCCGAGCGGGTGCCGAGGTAATCTCCACAGCGATGCGCGTCTACGCGTGACCGACGCGCAGTCGCGCACTTCCGGGCTCGTCGCGCGAGCCGGCGCGGGCGCGGCGCGGGCGCGGTGCGGGCGCGGCGCGGGCGCGGCGCGGGGCGTCACACTGCATCTCACGCTCGTGTCGTCTCATAATTGCAATTTGCAGTACCTACATCAGCAGTGTTGTATTATTTAGCACTTTAGTGGGCTTTTCATGACTATTATGAATATGATTGAAGTTGGATCTTTATGTAAATTCTTACCTTTTTATGTCATAGATGACAATGATGAAGATGGCCACAATTTTTTTTATTCAAAAAAAATAAAAAAAACATTTTGTATATACCCCGATACCCTAAATAATTTCTGGGAACGTTCCAGACCCACGGCACGAAAATAGATAATTGATATTTTAACCGATTTCCAAAAAGAAGGAGGTTCTCAATTACAGGTGACTATATGATTTTGTTTTTGTTCACCGATTACTGCGCCATTTATGAATTGATTTTATTGATTCTTATTTTAGTTGTATGGTGTGGGTAACAGTTCAGAGGTGGTCCCATATAAATTTTATTAGTAATTTGATTTTTATATCAAAATAACTGTAAAAATTTCATCCACGTAAACGAAATTGTGTATTTTCTAGTCAGTTGTTTCAGTTTTTAAAAAAATACACGTACCTACCTATTATCTGGTTTCACTTGTGATTATGAACGCAGTGCCTAAAACGTCAGATCATTAAATTATGTAAAATATTAGTCTAATTTCAATGAGTTTAATGTAGTGTTGAGGTTTGTGGACTAAATTCCTCGTGAACTCCTGTTACGTTTCTTGGAGTATATTTTGGGACACATTTACTCTCCCAAAATATACTTCAGAGATTAGAGTATGAGTTTACAGCATCCTTTAGAACTATGTCGTAGAAGTGTACCTGTACAATAGTGTTGGTACATCGTGCGGCGCAACCATTAGTTATGTCAGAACAAAGGGAGCCTACACACTGCAGTGAGTACAGACATTACCGTGCGAGTGCATTATACCCACGACCTGGCTGCAAAGCGCTATTGTTGATGTTACCAGTTACATTATTATGACATGCATACATTATACAATGTCATACAATTCCAGCTAAATATTTTGTATTATTCTGTAGATATAATAAGGATATTATGATAATAAAACAATTTCGTCGCACCATATTTTTAACATGTAAATAGGTTTCCATTTACCGCAAAATTAACCGTTGCATTGTGCGACAGAGTGCGCTTCCCCACATCTGCCGATCTACTCACCGATCTATCGGAGAAACATTGTGCGACAGAGCGCGCTTCCCCACATCTGCCGATCTACTCACCGATCTATCGGAGAAACATTGTGCGACAGAGAGCGCTTCCCCACATCTGCCGGTCTACTCACCGATCTACCGGAGAAACCCCACTCGGGAAGCATATTCCAAATTTTAACGATACGCACAAAAAGCTGAAATTAAAGCCACCAGTACTAAGCACCCCATAAAATAATATTTTTAATTTCTTCAAGCTGACAAAGAAAGGAATAATAAGTCCATGTAAATCTAAAAAAAACGCACCGAAATGTATACAAATTAACTTTTGAATATCTACCTTATGGATCCTGTATTACTAAATACATATATTATTAAATTTTAACTAATTATTTAGCTCTGTCAATAATCCACAGCGTAAGCTGATAGAGTACTAATCTACCAATACCACCTACTAATACCACCGAATAGTACAATAAACTAATAATGTTAGTACGCTACGCTACGGTCTACATAATGTGATGTAATGTGTAGTAGTGTGCACTCTGACATGGAGCTCATAGCGGGTTCCACAGCGACCCGTGAATAAAGCGAACTCTGCTGGAGCTGCATGTTTTACTTATTAAAATGAGTGACTAGTGACCGAGGTAACTAGGTAGAGCAAACCAAATGTAACTAGCTTTCTACTGTAGATGGTTTTTGCGCAGTCACGTATGCAATAAGCGTAGTGAGGCCATGATTTTAATTTGTTTTGTACAGTTGAAATGATTAAGTTTATGAATTTACCTAAATGTTTCACTTCTTTCACGAATTTATTTACTCGTATCTATTTTTTTTAATATATCTCTTTTTTGAAAGTGAGAAACTTGCAATTAAAATTTGTAACAAAATATAAATCGTTATCAATCTATCTAAATCTTACAAAACTCCTTTATTTTCTTAACATCTCTTAGTAAGGAGGGTTTGTGAAAATAAACTCACTTGGAATATTGACCTAGAGATTAGAAATAACCTGGATTTCGATACAAAAAGTGAACAATTAAACATATCGATTATTAAAGTTTATGCCGTCTTAAGAATTGAAAGACTTAATTATGTTTGTTTTTGTAAAAAAAATTACACGTAAAGATCCGATAAAATTAATAGTTCCACTGTTCCACAACTCAGAAAGTCAAATGATAAATTCGTTTATTGAGATAAAAACGGAAAAAGACCAATTACAATTATCTCACAATATTAAAAAAATATTCTTAAACAATTCATGTCTGAGGATTACAAAATATTCATTATATAAATACAATATAATTTAAAATGTCAAATGGGCAATACGCCTAGCATGTCAATACAAAAAAAAAGTATGTCATACATAGTAAAATATACCGTTCAGGTAAGTACTCAAGAGTACCCAAGTGTACTCAAGTGCGTCCCAGTGTGTAATCCACGTACATTAAAGCTGGAAGCGTATTGAATTAAGTAGTCAAGTGAAGCAGAAGACACAGCCGCGTCCAAAATTGCCAATTGATAGCAAGTCATGGATGAAAGACATCCTTTCTTTCAATTTACAAGCGCGCCCTAACGCAGAGTGGCAGCTACCAGCCTCCTCATTAGGGGTACAAATTCGACGATCGCTCACCAGCCGCCCCCACGCTGCCCCCGCCTCGCCTCCGCCTCGCTCCCCTGCTCTGCCAGCTCACGTGATGGATAGAATTTTTCTCATTTATGAATGGCAAATCAAAGTATATATCGTGTGACGTCATCATCACTACGCATCAACAACCCTAGAGGTAGACATTGCCGTTTCATGTCCCTACGAGCTTTATTTAGGCATTGATTCGACTAAGAATTTTGCTGTAATTCCGTGCTTTGTATCACGGTATGACTCTTGATTGACGACGTAAAACGCTCAACCTTCATTTGATACAACTGTAGTTATTTATCTATTCGTTATTTACTCACGTCTAAGCAGTTACAGTTGTCATAAAATTACTCAAATGAGTAGTATCTCACGTACTGCATAACTAATAATTACTTTCCGATATAGTACAAACCAAACTGCAATGAGTTTCCCAACAAGCGGCCCAGAGGATCTAATATCACAACAGGTTCGACAGTCTCACAGTCTCGAAGCCAAGTCTCTGCAGGTCTGCAGCGAGCTGTGTCGAGCAGAGCGGTCCCGCCGCGCGCCGGTCTTGCAGTGGAGCGGTCCCGCCGCGCGCCGGTCTTGCGAGTTAGGAAGCTTAAATTCTTCCTTATCTTGTAACGGCTAATGGCCGCCTAGGGACTGTATTGAACTATTTCTACACGATCGAATTTAGCCACTAAACTTGCTGTCTAGATACTGATGTTTACTTAAATGTAATGAATATATTTTAACACGTAAGATTTTAGAAGCTTCTGTGTTTCTAGTTATAAACCATACTTTTAGAAATGATGTAATTTAGATCCAATTCGGAGTAGTATTTTTCAATAGAATAGATTAGGACGAAATAGCCAAAAAGTAGAAGTCAACGTAAACGAAAGTAAGTGTCACGGCCGAATTAGAGGCGTTCTTGAGAAAGGTCAGGCCACAAGTATGAATAAGTAAGAATAGAGGAAACAAAAGATGTGTGTCCGAATTGTAGCAAGTAGAAAGTAGTTTTGTTTTTATCATTTAAGTAATTATATAAAATAATACACTGCCAAATGGTTAACTTTAGACCTTTATTGATCTGGGCAAAATTTATTTGATGTGTTTGTGTATTAGTTTAGTTCATTAATAATGTAGTTTGTTTATTGTTTTCTAACCGCACTTACCTGTGAAAAACAATTAAGAGATAAAATTGTATATATAATATATACATATTTTTTTACTTTGTAACTTTGTCTTTTTGTACTAGTTTTTAGTACAATATCGCAGTTTTTGTAACCCAAATCGGAGAAAAACGAACAGTCTCCGAAATGAACCGTCGCTTAACATCAGGCGAGTTGGTGGTCAATCGTAGATCTATCTTACGTAAAAAAAGTGAAGTGGCTTGGGGCTCGGCCCCGTGGCACAGCAGGAGGCCGGGCCGTGGCGAAAGCGTGGCTTCCTTATAATGAGTAGCGGCCAGCGGGCAGTATGAGATGAGACGTCCCGTGTGCAGTGCAGTGTGTAGGTACATGATGCGCGTTGTTCCAGCGGGCGTGCGCACGGTGGACGTGCAGGCAGTGGAGGGGATGGTGGCGCAGTTCCCCTGCGAGCTCGCCACGCCCGCCAACGACAAGGTCTACATGGTGTTCTGGTTCCGAGACGACGCCGGCATCCCGCTCTACAGGTACCACTGCATATCTACTCTAACGGACAACACACACAGACATATTGTATAGAAACAAACAAAACATAGTTATAAAATAAATCCTAAGAAACTGAAACGCTAGGTGCACGCCGCTTCCAACCGGTCGTATTGGAATTCCATTGGGGAGGCCTACGTCCAGCAGTGGACTTCTTGTGGTTGAGAAAACGATGGTGAATGGTGATGATGAAAATACTGAAATAACCGACTTCAAAATACACAAGTTTGTTTTAAAAACCAAATTACTGAACAGATTTTAAATTTCTATGGAACTAATCTGAAAATATATCCTTCCATTAAAAAATATTATTTCAAATCGGTTTATAAATGACGGAAATATGCGGTAACAAAAATACAAAAAAAACCATGCAGTCGAATTGACAACCTCCTCTTTTTTGAAGTCAGTTAAGAGAGTGAAAAAATAGCGAAAGATATATAGCTTTTTTTCTTCTTTTTTTTTAAAATGTGATCGAGAGGCAAACACTAGAAGATCACCAAGATCACCATCATAGTTACCAACTTTGAATACCAAGGCAAGTGTAATTCCTTATTCCTTGTTTCGGCTCAGTTCAAAATGCGTATCAAAGAGATCACACTAGACGTCCTTTTAGTTAAGCAATTTATTAAGGCTGAGATCTTATTTAAATATCAAAACAATACATCTTACTTTTCGCTACATCGTAGGACTCTCTCTGAAACTTCGCGGAGCAAACTCTCATAACTGGCGTCTACTTTTGTGGAGCAATAATTAATTCATGGCTTGTTGAGGCCACTCGCGACTGTGGCGCCACTGTCGCAAACTCTGCTCTGCTGCAGAGAAGCTATTTTCAGTTTTAGCTGTTTCTATTTGGAGATTAGCTCAAAGATCGGGCTACTTAATAACAATAATAATAGTAAGTTAGCTCAGAATGTACTTTGTTCTAAGTTTAGGCTAATTTAGCGTAGTGCTTACTAGTCTGTAAGGACGAGTATTTAAGTTTTTACTAGAATTATTCTAAAGAATGCGCATTTATAAACTTTTACAGATTTTACGTATACTTTTTCACAAAAATGTACACTCAACAGCGTATCAAGCGTAACGAAGACTTAAGTTAGACGTCAAAAACTGATTTTCTGCAGTCGTGTATTTTGTTTTTCTGTTAATATACTTGTAGTAAGAACTAAAATGAACACGTAATAATTTACTATCAAATCAAATAGACGGACTTTTCTACGATGAAAATGTAATCATTACTGAAACCCAAGTAATTAGCTGTGTTACCTAAATTTTTATGAAAACCTGGACCTAATCACTTTATTAATTTCTTCGACTCAAGTAAGAAAAAAAATAACAGTAAATTTTTTAGAACGAAGTTTTTATATTCTTCGCCGACGATAATCATCATTAAAAACCTTTTTCGACGATAAAAACGTGCGTAACAATATCTTTCATTGCATAATAATATTTAGACGGTTTTTGTGACGATGGAAATGGTGATCTTGAAAGAGCAACACAATGACTTTAATAGTTACGCACACATTCACCCATAATGTTTATGTGTAGGTACTCACAATGAATCATCCGCGTTCGTAAGCCGAGTTTAAACAAATAAAAAGCCGTCATCCCTTTTAATTTATTCAAGGGTAAATATTTCATTCGGCTAACGAGCTCATTGTCTAACTTTATGATTCCATATTTCCGTATTTACAAAACTCAACCCCCCCCCCCCCCCCCTCCCGAGGGTCACAGGGGAGGGGGGTGAGTGTCGCCTCTTCATTATAAACGCGTATTTATATAAATGACAATAAGGCCCCGCTCGGGAACTTTGCGAATTAATTAAAAAGCCGGCTTAGACGCACGCCGTCACCTCAATCCGCGCGTCGCGTCTCGCGCCGCGACTCGCGAGTCTCATCGTCCGTCACCTCGATCCGCGCCTCGCGTCTCGCAAGTCACGAGCCGACACGACACTCACTGTCTCGTCGGAATACTACATGAAAACTGCACCGATACTTCATAGAAATATAATAATAATCAGAATATCCTTCCCCGGAATTTTTACCCGCCGTGCTTCAACAAAGAGCGTTTTAAATAGGGTGTCTACAAGCACCTTTCCAGGCTAGCAAAGCAACAGTAATCTCACTGATGTTGCAGTTGTCCATTGCATCTTACCACCAGGCGAGCCGTCTGCCTTTTTGACGCTCCTTTTACTTATATAAAAAAAATAATCGGCCAAGTGCGAGTCGGACTCGCGCACGAAGGGTTCCGTACTATCAATATTATCTACAAAGTTTAGTTCTGTTTATAAAATAACGAGAAATCAACGAAATTCCAAGTAGTAAATTGCAAACTTATAGGTAGGTTTTCGATACACATCCGGGCAGCATGACGACGCTCGCGCGAATACGCGCGGTTATGGTTAGGGAAGGTGCGTATTTACGCAACCAGGTTTTTACACCAGGTATTTGCTTGCAAGTATGGCGACCAGGTGCCGCCCGAAACACTTGCAAGGAGAAAAAGTATTTACTTTACGGGATTTCGCGAATGCTATTATGCTTCTTATTGTAACATGTACAATGAACATTTTCCTATGCAAGTATTTTAGTTGAAAAACTCGCTACGCAATTGTGCACCTTATTATTACTTATATACAAATCAATTTTCTTTAACGAAAAAAATACTTTCAAGGGTTTTGACCCTGGTTTTTGGCGCTTCACTCGGATGTCATCGTCAAATACACGGAACGAAGTAGGCAAGCAATATATATCGCGCTCGCTCAGTCATGTTTGGTGTCGTTTGGAGCGTTTTGAATTTCGTGAATGCCATTATGCTTCTTATTATAACGTATATAATGAACAATATCCTATGAAAGTATTTTAGTAGAAAAACTTGTTACGCAATTGTGCACCTTATCTTAGTTAAAATACAAATCAATTTTCTTTAACGAAAAAAATACTTTGAAGGGTTTTGAGCCCTGGTTTTTGGCGCTGGTATTTTTATGTGGGCGCACTTGGAAGCCCTGGTATGAGATTTTGCAAGTATAACCCATCCCTAGTTATGGTTCGCTGATTGCTCCGTGATGTTACCTCCCCCGCTACCCGCGCGGCCGTTGCTTATCAACCGCCTCGCGCTCGCGCCACCACCTCACCGCGGCGCGGCGCTCGCACCGCGTTTAGATGCACGGATTATTTTCATTTTGTGAGTTTTTATATATTAGATTAGGTATTTATTTTTATAGTTAATATATTTCTAAATATTTACTTACAAATATTCAAGTTTCTACCTGTTAATTAAGATCGAGTAAAAATTGCTTAAAAATTACGTTTGTTGTATGGGAGCCCCCCTTTAATATTTACTTTATTGTTATTTAATTATTTATTTTAAAAGGTAATATACAAGTAAATATTCTGTGAAAATTTGAAGCGTCTACCTGTTACCGTTTTTAATATTGAGCAAAAAAATACGAAAAAAACACGTTTATTGTATGGGGACCCCCCTTAATATTTTTTTATTTTAATTTTTAGTATTTGTTGTTATAGCGGCAACGGAAATACATCATTTGTGAAAATTTCAGCTTTCTAGCTATCATGGTTTATGAGATACAGCCTGGAGACAGACAGACAGACAGACAGACAGACAGCGAAGTCTTAGTAATAGGGTCCCGTTTTTACCCTTTGGGTACGGAACCCTAAAAAGAACTAAATTGTTTCTCTATATATAAATCAAGTATTCAGTACTGAAAGCGAGCTGAGGAGTTGCCAATTTGGCGAGAGAAATCTACTGAAATTAGATAAAATAAATGAATCCCGAGGAAAGTATTTCCTAGTTCCCACCTAAGTTTGAGATAATTTAAATAAACGTACGTGATATATATATAGGTATAGGCAAATCGCTTAACTATGGGATGTGTTGATTTCAATTGAGTCTGTTTCTATTGTGTATATTATACCTTTCTTTAAAAAAAAAACTTATTTTTTACATTTGTTTCGTCTACGATTACCAACTAACCAAATGTTAAGCGACGATGTGGCCGAGGATGGAGCTAATCGATCTAGTCTAGAATATATAATAAATTCAGAAATATTTACATATATTTTTTTATATCCAAAATTCTAAGATTGCAGTTCTTAAAAAAAGAGAAGACTACATTCCTGTGCAGTAAGCACCAATAACGACCAACAAAATACATAATTATTTAAACAAGGTTGCAATGAATATAGGAGTAGTTTCTTCCAGCATAGTGTCACATTTTTAGGGTTCCGTAGCCAAATGGCAAAAAACGGAACCCTTATGGATTCGTCATGTCTGTCTGTCTGTCTGTCCGTCCGTATGTCACAGCCACTTTTTTTTCGAAACTATGAGACCTATACTGTTGAAACTTCGTAAGTAGATGTATTCTGTGAACCGCATTAAGATTTTCACACAAAAATAGAAAAAAAACATTACTTAGAACTGAAACTCTTCTTATTTTTTTCTAAACTGAATAGTTTGCGCGAGAGACACTTCCAGTGATAAAATTTGTCCCCCCCCCCCTGTAACTTCTAAAACTAGTAGTTCTGCGAACAGTAGACCTCGCGAGAGAGCTTATTTGAGAGTTCACCTTGGGTCATCTGTACATAATACCTACATAAAGTTGGCTAAGGAGGCCGTATATAATTATATACGGCCGTATAAAATTTCGGCTGATTTCCCAATTTTAAGTGATTTTACAGACGTTATTTCACGATCAAATAACATTTTTGCATAAGTTTAAGCACCTTGATACATAAAGATGCTGGACGTTTCTAGGAGTAATGTAATTATTATGTATAGTTGGATTACATAAACAATATAGTCGTTGTGCCTATACGTTCTGTTAATTACGCTATTATTCAGCGCTAAAATGCATCAAGCATATCCAGGCGCCGTCACTGTTACACGCAATCTCAAGTTGGTTGAAATGGAGTGCATGTGATTTATTGTGAACTTTGGACTGTCAATAATGGCAGTGTTTTTTTAATAATATGATATATTATATTAAGGTAAGGATCAAAATTTAGGGAATAAGGATATTTTGTACTACGCCGAAAGGAAAATATTTAGTATTTATACTTTATCATCATTTTTTAACAACCTAAACTTTTCCACTGCTGGAACGATGTCCCCCTCTTGCCTCTATATGTCACGGTCCAGCACTGTCTGTTGCCAGTCCTTCTGGAACGGATCAAAATAGACACGCCAGTGTTCTCTAGACCAAGACATCGTTATTGAAAACTTTTGGGGCATATTAAGGGGGCAAAAATATAAGAAGGACAATTTTTAGGGCAAAAATACTTCAGCAAAATATTTAGGTGGGGAGGCAAAAATACTTTAAGGAAAATTAGTAAAATACACAATAAAATTAGTACACATATTTACAATAATCAATTATTATGTATCTCTCATAGATAAAAACGCTGAATAAGCGCATGTTAGTTAAACAGTGTTTCCGTTTTCGCGCGTGACAGTTCCCATCTATCTAACAGAAAGTGAAGTCCTTATTCAGTGAATAAGATTTTAACATGCGTTTATAACTAAGACGGTATATCTATAGCTCTTAATTTGCAAGAATAATCAGCTGTTTCATAGTTCGTTGACCTTTAATTGATCTTCTAATAAAATATGTAGATCAGGTGATTTTTTATCAGAATTTCAAAGTTATTGTTTTAGGAAAAGTTGTTTGTAATAACGGATAACGGCTCTCTATGACCCGAATTATAAAACTAGTAGTTCTACGAACAGTAGACCTCGCGAGAGACCTTATTTGCAGCTCACCTTGGATCATCTGTACATAATACCTACATAAAGTTGGCTTAGGAGGCCGTATGTAAAATTTTGGCCGATTTCGCAATTTTAAGTGATTTTACATACGTTATTTCACGGTCAAAAACATTTTTTCCATAAGTTTAAGCACCTTGAAAGATAAATTTAATTTTAATACACAATTAATACAAAAATATGATATAATTTATGTGCCCTTGAGTGCAATTTAGTGCGAGTCAGACTCGCCCACCGAGGGTTCCGTTCAAACTAAATAAAAGGGGGAAAACATATATTTTTTTTTATATTTTCCATCATAAACCGAAAAATATACATCGTAAAAATATTGAACACATTCCTTGCTCACCACTCGGATCCGAATAGGGGCTATAGTAGCGGCGCCTCCCACTCGGATCCGAGCGAGCGAACGTTTGAGGCAGCCCTCATTCCTTGCATAGAGACACTATTTTTTTGTGATTAAATAAAAAATATCCAGTTTTCGGATTTTTTCCTATCTGTGTCTAACACAATGCTTCTTGCCAAATTTCAGAGTTCTAGGTCAAAGGAAAGTACGCCATAGGTTTTGATTCCTCTGTGAGTGTCGAAATGTGCGTTTTTTATGACATCATCATCATCATCTCAGCCATAAGAAGTCCACTGCTGGACATAGGCCTCCCCTATGGATTTCCAAAAAGACCGATTGGAAGCGGCTTGCATCCAGCGTCTTCCTGCCACTTGTATGAGGTCATCTGCCCATCTCGTGGCTGGTCTTCCTACGCTGCGCTTGCCGGTGCGTGGTCTCCACTCGAGAACCTTTCGGCCCCATCGGCCATCAGTTCTACGTGCTATGTGGCCTGCCCATTGCCACTTCAACTTGCTAATCCTCTGTGCTATATCGGTGACTTTCGTACGTCTACGTATCTCTTTATTCCTTATTCGATCTCGTAGAGTGACTCCGAGCATAGCCCTCTCCATAGCTCGTTGCGTGACCTTGAGCTTCCTTATAAGGCCCATAGTTAGGGACCACGTCTCAGTGCCGTAAGTCATCACTGGTAACACACACTGGTCGTAAACTTTCGACTTGAGGGACTGGGGTATATTGGACGAGAAGACGCTTTTAAGTTTCCCGAACGCTGCCCAGCCGAGTTGGATACGACGATTGACCTCTATCGCAAAGTTGCACCTGCCTAATCGGACCGTTTGTCCTAGGTAGACATATTCGTCAACAACTTCAAGAGTGGAGTTACCCACAGATATTGAGGTGGGCACTACATGGGCGTTCGACATAACCTTCGTTTTGTCCATGTTCATTTTGAGGCCCACCCGTTGGGAAACTCTATCGAGGTCTTCGAGCATCGTACTGAGGTCCTCCATCGACTCTGCCATGACTACTATATCGTTGGCAAACCGAAGGTGGGTGATGTACTCGCCGTTAATATTGATGCCGAGCCCTTTCCATTCCAGAAGCTTATAGGCATCTTCCAAACCGGCGGTAAACAGTTTCGGAGAGACAACGTCTCCTTGCCTCACGCCTCTCTTTAATGGAATTGCCTCTGAATTCTGGTCTTGTACTCGGACCGACATGGTGGCGTTGTTGTACAAACACTTTAGCACTTCGACATACCGATAGTCAATACGGCATCGTTGGAGGGCCTCAAGCACCGCCCAGGTCTCGATCGAATCAAAGGCTTTCTCATAGTCCACAAACGCTAAGCAAAGGGGCAAGTTATACTCTTCGGTCTTCTGTATCACTTGCCGCAGCGTGTGGATGTGGTCTATGGTACTATAGCCTTTCCGGAAACCGGCTTGTTCGGGAGGCTGGAAGTCATCAAACCTGCGTTCAAGACGATTCGTAATGACCCTCGAAAACAGCTTATAGACATGGCTCAGAAGCGAGATGGGTCTGTAGTTCTTCAGCAAAGTGTTGTCCCCTTTTTTGAAGAACAGCGCCACCACGCTTCTGTTCCATGCTTCTGGCGTTGTACTTTCGAGCACGACGGAATTGAAAAGTCTCTGAAGGACTTTAAGTACCGGTGTTCCACCCGCTTTCAGTAGCTCTGATGTGATTCCATCATCGCCCGGTGCCTTGTTGTTCTTGAGCTGTTTCAAGGCCATCCTAATCTCGTACAGGCTGATGTCCGGGATATCTTCGGTATAATGTCGAGTCAGTTTGGCTCTTGGATCTTTACCCAAACTGCTAACAGGTTTTGCGACCGATGTGTATAACTGTCCATAGAACCTCTCGATCTCCCTCAAGACTTCTGCTTTGGTCGACGCTAGACTGCCATCTTCTGTCTTCAGCTTCGTCAACTGGCTCTGCCCAATAGACATGTCTTTTGCGAACACTTTGGAGCCTTTATTCCGCTCTATCGTCTCTTTAATACGATTAGTGTTAAAGGTACGGATGTCCTGTCGCATAGACTTTGATATGAGTCTATTGAGCCGCCTATATGACTCGACGTCACAGAATGACTGCAGTTGCAATGATCGTCGTTCAGCCATGAGGTCGAGGGTATGGCTCGAGAGCTTTTGCGGTCTATTTGTACGGTGGGGTTTATAAAACTTCGCACCCACCGTACGGACAGTTTCCACAAACCTGTTATTGATCTCATCCACCGATGCGCAGCGATTTGATAGTTCGAGCTGAAAGCTCACGGGGTCTTGGATATGGGCGCGAGTGGGTCGGAGTGTAGACTTCATCATACGGGATCTCTCAAGTTTAACATTAATATTCAACGTGCCTCGTACCATTCGGTGATCACTTCCGGTTTTAACCATGTTGATCACAGAGACATCATTGAATATTTGTTTCTTGGTGGCACAAATATGACATATTCGGCAATATGACATATTCATATAATTTTATGACATATTTGGCTGTAACTTTTTTTTACGAAAACTAAGAAATTTTATTTTTCTTTCTGCAGCAAGATACTATGGATCTGCGTATATGGTTTTCATTTCAACTCGATACCTTCACGCGTTCCCGAGATAAAGGTCTTGACACCGGATAGACGGACAGACGGACAGACGGACAACAAAGTGATCCTATAAGGATTCCGTTTTTTCCTATTGAGGTATGGAAACCTAAAAAACAATGTATATTTTTATAAAAACAAATAATAATTTTATAAATGGTAACGTACGTTCACATCCACGCACCTTCACTGTTACACGCAATCTGAAGTTGGTTGTCATATCTCGAAAACAACTTGACCAATTTTGTTCAGTTTTATCGCAAATTGTAATAATTGTGTACTTTATCTACCTACCAAATATCATTAAAATCGGTTGGTAATTAACGCCGCAATAAACTTCCCCCTTTTTTACGGGAACCACCCCTCTTATCAAAAATCAGCGACGACAATTTTTTTAAATAATCCATAGAACCTATACACCAAGTTTCATCAAAATTGGCTCAAAATTACGCCCTGTAGGTACGCGAGTACGAACATACAAACAAATCACAAACAAACAAACTGACAGACGAAAGAAAATTTGGCCAGTTGATGCAGAGACGCTTCGCTCGCTCGGTCAATAAGAGAATGATAAAAACTAAAAAAAAATATGATGTACATTACCATGCAAGTAAGTAGTTTTTTTAATACGTCATAAATCGTAAACCACAATTTACCTTTCATTTAATCAACTAAAACATTTAAAAAAAAAACATTTTATCCACTAGTTTGTACGGAACCCTCGGTGGGCGAGTCTGAATCGCACTTGTCCGGTTTTTAGGGTTCCGTACCCAAAGGGTAAAAACGGGACCCTGTTACTAAGACTTCGCTGTCTGTCTGTCTGTTTGTCTCCAGGCTGTATCTCATAAACCATGATAGCTAGAAAGCTGAAATTTTCACAAATGATGTATTTCCGTTGCCGCTATAACAACAAATACTAAAAATTAAAAAAAATATATTAAGGGTATTTAAGGGGTCCCCATACAATAAACGTGTTTTTTTCGTATTTTTTTGCTCAATATTAAAAACGGTAACCGGTAGACGCTTCAAATTTTCACAGAACAGGTAGAAACTTGAATATTTGTAAGTAAATATTTAGAAATATATTAACTATAAAAATAAATACCTAATCTAATACATAAAAACTCACAAAATGAAAATAATCCGTGCATCTAAACGCGGTGCGAGCGCCGCGCCGCGGTGTGGTGGTGGCGCGAGCGCGAGGCGGTTGCTAAGCAACTAAGTCGTCTTGCTGCCCGGATGTGTATCGAAAACCTACCTATAAGTTTGCAATTGACTACTTGGAATTTCGTTGATTTCTCGTTATTTTATAAACAGAACTAAACTTTGTAGTATTATAGATGATAGTACGGAACCCTTCGTGCGCGAGTCCGACTCGCACCTGGCCGATTATTTTTTTATTTGAACTCGCTAATAACCACTAGCATGTGTTACATACAATATTTATTGCTCCATAAATGCTACAATTTATTGGAGGTAATGGAATAACGATATACATTATTTTTGGAAATTTATGTTTGTGCAGTTTTATTTTTATATGAATATATTAAGATACTTATATATAACCGTATCATGTTTGGTATCATTATGAATGAGCTTCATTATCACAAACTAAAACAGGTTTTTAATTATTTTTACGATTATTTTTCGATTTATGAAGGAAAATATAAAAAAATACACTTATAATTTCCCCCTTTTATCTACTAGTTTGTACGGGACCCTCGCCGGATGAGTCTGACTCGCTCTTGTCCGGTTTATTTTTACATGAAATATATTTATTGAGTATCAACTCATCATATAGATAGCCCAAGCTTGTGTACAGTTGTGTAGACTTCGTGTTGAACTATGTAATACTAATAACGTCTTCTGTGGATAATGTAAACACTTGCCAGCGAGGTGTCTACTCGTAGCGAACTAGCACGCGTTGTGACCGCTCGCCGTAAGAACAATGTTAACTTGAGACTGCTATCAGCCAGAGGTGTCGCTTCCGTGTGCAAGCTCCGACTAAACTTTAATTCGGTTGAAAACTTCCCGAATATTTCACTGCTTCACCCACTTCAAGACAAATTACTCCGCGTTTTAAGGGGTTTTTCTTAAAGTCGACGTAATTTCACCGCTCGTTGACTCATTCGTAATGTGTAATCAGATTAGAAAATATACAGAAGAATAACTTTGGTTTTTGTTTGAATGTACAAAAACATAGTTTTATCGTCACTGTCGTCATTGTCTACAGATTTCCGTATTTCTAATTTTAATAGTTTATATTTAGCTAGTTCTCATACTTCAGAGTTAGCTAGTGAAGGTCTCCTGTGCTAGAACATAATTTCGAGTTGTAAACGACACAGAAAAGGAGAACAAGTCTCTTGCAGAACTAAAAGTATCTTAGTAAGTTTAATATCATATAGCATAGATGTTTACTAATCTAGATCCGCAGCAGAAACACTTGTATTATAACGAGACCAATAAATCACTCACAAACTTGTGAACAAAAAACGAAGTGCTGGATGACTTCATGTCATCCAGAACTTTGGACTCCAATACCCTGTGTGTCGATGCATTAACTCAAACATACTAGAATATCTCATAGAGCACTTCTTTTTCGTATTAAATGTTACAAATATAGATAAAATTCTGTCCATGTAGGCAGAGCATCAAAGGCTATTATTGATATATAACCATGAGGCTATTATTTTGTTGCCTTCACCGTGGTTAGAGAGAGGGTATTGGGGGTTAAAGGATAAGATGGATAAGACATGTTGTATAGAATTAGCCCACTGAACTACACTTATCTAATTTTCTATTTCAAACTTTCAAAATAGATTATCTATTAATTAAAAAGTATAATAGACTAGACGACTAGTAATTCATTCTTCAGTTTTTACGCGATCTGTGATTCAATCCGTATTCTTCGTTGGAGACAAAAAGTCAACTAACCATAGCAGCTGTACCCAAGCTAACTGGTGGGTGGGCCGATCGGCCCTTGAAGCTTAATTAATGGGTCGTAGGATTAGCCGGCGGCAGCGAGGGTCGCGAGGACTACACTGCCGACAATTAGCCGAATTGTTTTCTGAGACTCGCTTCCGATGCGGGAGGCTGGCTTTAGTTTTTTGATGGTCGGAAAACGTTAATTAGTTAGAAAGTTCCGAGATGATTTGGTCGGCTAATTAATAATATATTGTTCATTATATCAATATAATAATCAAGTTATGTTTAAGATTTTTCCCGCTCGCTTAGATAAATAAAGTTTATTATCTACTGGATAATAGTAGGTCCTGCATTGATTCAGGTTATAGTACCTATTCTACCTATATATTACATTAATAATACGCTTTAGATTGTTTCAGCAAAATGACACATTTTACAACTAAATAACGTGGCACCTATACCTTCTGGTGTCACTACATTTTCAATAGGCACCGCTAATATTTTATGACAACAAATAGCGCACTTGCTAAATCATCTGAAATCCAGGGCATAAATATACGCCAATCCTTTCATTGACATAAACCCGATATAATCTCTTCCATTTTGTAATATAAATAGGTACTATACTTAGTTCTTCTGATTTAATGTATCTCCAAATTGCAAGCAATACTAAAATAGTTAGCAAACAAAACGAAGGAGGAGGAAGAAGTAACAATACATCTTCCACCTCCATTCGTTTGACCACTGCTGAGCGTCGTGATACTTCTGACCTGGTGTAGCAGTTGACAACAACTCTACTTCCATTTTTATTGCAAACTGTTACTTAGTAAGTCACAAAAATACTTGTTGTATCTATTTTTGTGAACAGGCCTTCAGAAAAATATAAATATATTTCAGATTTTGTTGTTGCCGACATTAGATATATTATAAACTAACTTTTTAACCGACTTCGAATAAGGAGGAGGTTATCAATTCGTACCGTATATATTTTTTTATGTATGCACACTAATTACTCCGTCATTCGTGAACCAATTTTTATGTTTCTTATATCGATGTATAGAGAAAGCTCCCAAATTGGTCCCATAATTATTTTAGAAACATTGCTTTATTACTTTTTGAATAATCTCTAAAAGTAAAAATATTTTCATTGTATTTCTGAGTGAGTGCGTCAGATTATAGAATCGCAGAGTTCCACTGACACGTTTTTCTTTGCAAAAGTGTCAAATGTTGAGGTTTTTCGTATAAACATCTGCACATTTCTAATCTGTGACGACGAAGCATTTGACATTCAGTGACAAATGTAATTCTTGAAAAAAAACGAGCGGGTGAATAGAGGTCTTTAAAAAAGATTACAATCGTGAGGGATTTATTGAGCTTGAAAAGCCTACTTACTCCTCATCCAATGTGTATAGGGAAAAATAGAGTTACTTCAACGCTTGAGCGCCTTGTTTAATTATTATCCTTACTTATATTACAAGTAAACGAAATAACGTACTTTGAAGTCGGTTGTTTCAGTTTTTTAAACTATAAAATTATTACAGAACAATTTGAACAATATTAAAGAATTACCTTAGCCTACGTTTCCTATAAAATCTTATAAAACTGAAGGATCTTATATTATTATATAAAGTAGCGTTTTCCTAATCTGATTGAGTGGATTAATAGCCAGTATACTCTCCCAAGTCTCCCAAGCCAGCATTGTGCAGAATATCCGGGTGGTCTGGGAGCACATAATGTCTCGGGAGCCAGTAACCGTGTTATCAGCGGGCCGCGGCGCGCGGACCGGATTATGGTAATGTCGACCAGCGCTGATAACTGCGACACTCCACTCTGTTTACATTTCACTTCCTGACGACGTAATGTCTATGATGCTACTATATCTTATTACTATTGCCTGTTGATGTTAAGCTTTTTGAGATGTCAAGATTAGATTAGGTATTTGTAAGAGTGCTGCACGGTGCAATTATATCAATGGTATAATACGTAGATAGGTTATTTCCGACTTTGTGTGGCAAGGCTCAAGTAAGGTAATCGCCCGGCTCGTCTTTAGTCGCGACACGTCGGGTAACGCTGTTAGACGCTAAGTGTTGTGACTTGTGAACGGTGACAATGCCATCCTGTGTGTTTAGAAAAACGCTTAAAGAAAAATGATCTGCATTATGAGTAGTTTTAATTATTCATTTAATAAATAAAATAATTAATTCATGATTAAGAACTTCAAAAATCCAACACACAATCATCAAAATGTGTTGTAGTATTACTATGAATGAATGACAGCAATGACTCGTGTCTGCCGAGTCGAGCTCGCTGGCGCTGGCGCTGGCGCTGGCGCTGGCACTGGCACTGCCTGTACTGCAGGAACTTGAACCAACATCTCTGACAATTGATCCTCCAACCAACACTCGCAGATTCAAAGACAAGTATTGTCAGTTATACAGAGTTGTGGTCAAGCGCTCTAACAGTTCTACTATATCTTGTTTCTAAGGAAATTGCACTAAATAAGAGATTGACTTAAACAACAGTTCGGATATCGACATTTTGAAACGTTACAAGTGTTATAGCAACCACAAGCAATAAACACGCTCTCCAACAATATAATGTTTTTGAAGATACTATCATGCGTCACCGTCATGCGTCAGTAACTGACGTGAAATGACACAAGAAAAGACACAAGAAATCAAAATACGTAATCGTTTTCTTGCCGTCATCGGTTATCTATTTCGTATTTCTTTAGTTTTTAAAAACATACACTAATTATCGGAGTAACCTGTTTATTATGCTGAAATAATAAATTCAGGTCAATTGTAAGAAAATATAAATTAAAGAGTACAAAACTCAATGTTAGAATTGTGTGGGAAAGTACACACCTGAAAAAACACATGCGCACCCACAATTTTTATGTTTTTTCATATATTTTGTAAATTACTATTCTACTGGCTATGTATAATATTCCTCATTATTGTATGAATTATCAAAAGTATAATTATAGCTAAACTTAAGGCCAACCCAAGTAGAATACAGTGAACGATATTATTTCAAAAGCAACGTTGACAGAGTACTTGTACATACAAAAGTAGAAACAGATTTTTTGCTCCTAAACATTAACCGATTTTGATGGTTTTCAGAAGTATAATCTAGTTATGTAATAGAAGTATAAATAAAAATAATTAATAAGATAAATTAACCGAGTGAAAAATACTTCCTCAAGGAAATGTATCTGATGAAGTGAACATCATTTATTTGATCGAGATCTAGCAAACGGTTCCCGTGTTGGTTATTTGTTGGCCCGTTCTGGTTCCAGATAGCGTGTTAGCGGCAAGTTGGGTGCGCGCCCATCGCGATACAGCCCAAGACAAAGTTGACATTTCCGCCAGTCAAATGTTCAGTGCAGGCGCTTCCGGCCGGCCGGAAGTGACGTCATTATCAGCTCGCCGGTCGCTTCCGACACTTCCGGTGGTGAAAGCCACGAGGATTTCCATTAAATAATCTGTTTACATCTGTATCTCGTCCTCCGGAGATTGGAGACGTTGTTGTTGTCTCTAGTACTCGGATTATCGTCGTTCTTATGTCGATATGTATAGTATTTGTATTGTAGTCGGCTGTAGAAATGTAGGCCGTGCTCTACATTTGTTTAAATATATTTATTCTCTAATTACATTAGGAAAGTGTATAATGCCACAGTTCTACCTACAGACTTCATAGCAGTTAGTAGTCAGATCATGAACTCTCATTCAAATAACAATACTTTGTAGGTGATTTACAATCTTATGGCAGATCGAGTGTTTTTTTAAAAGCTTTTATTCTACTTGCCCTGTATGTTAGTATGGGACAAATCTTGCAAGTTAAATTAGAACCACTTCCTGTCGTTAGATTAGGTTGAAATTTGGTTTACTTACGTAACATCGGTGACAATGCAATAATATGGTACCATGAAGCTGGTCTCAAGATGGCGTCGGAAGGTGGCTATCGGAACTCCTAAACTAAACAAGATAAAACCGCCGAGTTTGGACTCGTTTGAATAGTCTTGACAAACACTCTTGTGCTACATGACAGCCAGGGTCTCAAGATGGCGTCGGAAGGTGGCCATAGGAACTCCTAAATTAAACGAGATAAAACCGTCGTTTTTGGACTCGTTTAAATAGTCTTGACAAGCACTCTTGTGTTACATGACAGCCAGGGTCTCAAGATGGTGTCGGAAGGTGGCCATAGGAACTCCTAAATTAAACGAGATAAAACCGTCGTGTTTGGACTCGTTTGAATAGTCTTGACAAGCACTCTTGTGCTACATGACAGCCAGGGTCTCAAGATGGTGTCGGAAGGTGGCCATAGGAACTCCTAAATTAAACGAGATAAAACCGTCGTGTTTGGACTCGTTTGAATAGTCTTGACAAGCACTATTGTGCTATATGACAGCCAGGGTCTCAAGATGGCGTCGGAAGGTGGCCATAGGAACTCCTAAATTAAACGAGATAAAACCGTCGTGTTTGGACTCGTTTGAATAGTCTTGACAAGCACTCTTGTGCTACATGACAGCCAGGGTCTCAAGGTGGTGTCGGAAGGTGGCCATAGGAACTCCTAAATTAAACGAAATAAAACCATCGAGTTTGGACTCGTTTGAATAGTCTTAGCAAGCACTCTTTTTTAGTATATATATATTTTTTTTTTAAACAAGCTTTTATTTAAATGCTCTAAAAGGAAGAAAATAAATGTTGAATGCATTGATTGCATTCAAAATTTTTAACAAGCTTTTATTTATATCAATATAAATTTTATAATTTAATAAAATGGTGGGTTTGATTGCATTCAAAATTTATTTTCTTCCTTTTAGAGCATTTAAATAAAAGCTTGGTTTTAAGAAGAAAAAAAATTATTATTTAATATAAGTATACATAAGATAAGCTAAGTAGATAGCTATACAAATACATATGTATTAACTTACTACGTTTTAGCAACAGTATTTTTAATCATCATCATCATCATCTCAGCCATAAAAGTCCACTGCTGGACATAGGCCTCCCCCATGGATTTTGAAAAAATAACAACTATTAACTTATCTTTTTTTTAGCTAGAAAATAGCCGATAGTGTTATTATTCTAACTCTGTCCTGTCTTGATACATACAAGTAAATAAATGAAATAAAATTTTATTGCTTTACTTGCTTTGATTAAATACTTGATCAAAGCAAGTGAAGATAGAACGCCCGAGGCCCAAGGCGCACAAAGATGAAGTCCTATACAGGCTAGTTATTAGGATTAGTTATAGTGAGCTCTAGCGCTGTACTGTGTCTAAAGTCGTGAATAGAATGAGCCGACGGTAGCCTTCAAAGGAATATGAAACCAATTAAATGTTCGCGACGTATTTCCTTCATTCGAGTTCGAGACGTATTTGAAGCCGGCGACGTTTTTACAGTTTTCTTTTGAAAATAGTTTCTAATCAAATGTTAAATTGATTCGTAGTTGTGGATTATTTTGTAGATGTACGTATTCAATATAAACTGTTATAAAACTATTGCTGGTTAAGCTAAGTATCTTCCATGATAGTCAACACTTTCTTTGGAGTATCATATTCATGTTTCGTTACTACCGGCAAGAAGAAACGACTTTACGAATGTTGCATTAAACAGACAACTAATACATACAA
This sequence comes from Lycia hirtaria, assembly GCA_947563715.1. Classification (NCBI taxonomy): domain Eukaryota; kingdom Metazoa; phylum Arthropoda; class Insecta; order Lepidoptera; family Geometridae; genus Lycia; species Lycia hirtaria. The sequence continues at coordinate 45,812,829 of OX387379.1, forward strand.
TGTAAGGTGTCATTTAAAATAGTCAGCTTAAAAGCACTCACTCGTTAGTGCTGCTTGCGGTTACCCATCCAAAAGCTGGCCGATCTGTCTGTTGATTAACTTCGACGAATGTTCCTAACCTCAGCTAACCTACAAGCAGTACAATATGAAGATTGATTCATAAAAATCATGTAGATCATATAATTATGAATAAAATAATTAATCCACATAACAAATATATAGCTTAATATAATATTAATTACTTACTCAAACTCCTCGGAATAAAATCAATCCTCAACAAATTGATTGCGTATTCCAATCAGAGCTTGTTAATAAAACGTGTGTGTGTGTGCGTTACTGACGTCACCGGTTATCAGTCGCGGCGGAGTCACCGTCGGTGAAGCTCATTATAGCGAGTAAACAGACGAGGTGAGCTCATCAATCGAACGATCGTCGTCTCGCGGCGGCCTAGAGGAGGAACAACAGAATACTGATTCATATGAAGTACACATTTTCACAGAAATGAAATCATCATCATCTCAGCCACAATGAGTCTACTGTTGGACATAGGCTTCCCCATGGATTTCCAAAAGGTCCTAATGAAGCGGCTTGAATACAGCGTCTCCTGTCACGTGTATGGGATCATTTATCTAGTCCTCCTATGCTGCGCTTGCAGGTGCATATAAAATCTCCACTTGAGAACCTTTCCCATCATATAATAGCTTCCTTATAACAAAGCTTAAGATGACGCGATAAGAGGGTAATAAAGGAGATAAGATTTCGCTTAGTCTGCGTAGTGCTGCATTTCCTGTTGTTTATTTTATTTTTAAGTTTATCCACATCCTTCACATAACAATTTGAATTAACCAACATTAACTTCGTAGCGCACTGGCTCACCCGTGCAGATTTAATTAAAATCCTTAGTAACATTGTTGATGAGTAGGCCACGCCCGTTTCCTTTCCGGAAACGTCGTGTTCAATGTTTATGTTGTGATATTTTAGTTGTAGTCGTCCTCCTAGCTGTTCTGTGCCAGCGCCGGCCCGGCCCGGCCCCGGCGCCGGCCCGGTAATGAATACACAACCGTGAATAATGAACGCTGAATTATTAACAATACGATGCCAGAAAACAACCCTCTGATGCGAATCTACTTGCCGGTCGATGTAGGTGACCCGGCGACGTAGGTGACCCGGCGGCGTAGATGACCCGGCGACGACCGACGTTTAGTGCGGTTCATCTTTGGCTGAAGTTGTGTGATTTATTTTATGACTAAAATGATGTCAAATTAATATGACTTTTCTGCGATAACTACTTTGTTAGTAACTTTTTTGTCTCGTTATTTTCTTGTGCTACTTGTTGTCATATAAAAAGTTTGAGGCGTTGGTGATAAGAGCGTAATGTAGTAGGGGAGGCGGCTCGAACTTGGACTGGATTGACTCAGAGCCGAGACAGAACATTGGGATTTAATAGTATGTGCATGATGAAAACAAGTTGTAATAAGTTTTCCAAGCACCGTATCTCCTTGACTGCCTCGGTACAAGCAGCTCATCTTCGCTCAGCGCCTGTTCTATCGCGTGCAAGTCACCGGCACATCTTGTTAGGCGGAGGTTGTCGGAGCGTGAATACATTGCTTTATTTGCTCACCGCGGACAGTCAGTCGTTTCCAGGAGACACACAGAAAAGACGATTTTTGTATTTATTTCTTTAATTGATGATATTGAAAATGTAGAGACTTGTCTACAAGTCATCGCTAATTATACAGGAACATGACAATTACGTACGCTGTATGTAACAACAATACAACTATTTGTATCTAGATGTGCGCCCGCGTCTTCGTTTGCGATTTAAAAAAAAAAACACCAAATGTTTCATTTTAAAGTAAAGTAAGTAAGTTCGTATAGACTGAGTGGCCAGCCCTTTTGTCAGAGTTAAATTAAACTTATTTAACTTTATTTTAAAGTAAACTTCACTTATAATTTTGGAACCGAAATTTTAGGATAAATCATGTAGGGTACATAGTAGAAGACTATAAGTAATAATCCCGCCAAATTACGTACAAGTCAGTCCAGTAACAGACAGACACCATGCTTAAAAATTGCTGTAATGTTTTTTGTATCGATCGATAGTAATGCATTCTCCAATAAAAATTTTTTTTGAATATACTGATTTTGAATTATTACTCTTTTTAGCATACTGGATGTAAAGATACTATGAATAATATACATAGACGCCCAGCAGAGGTGTTTATATGTTTGTGCACATGATGAGATGAATATGAATATATATATATATATATATATATATATATATATATATATATATATATATATATATATATATATATATATACTTTACTCTTGTGAAACAGACATCTATCATCAGCTCTGACGACACTTTCCACACTTTGATTCTCTACACCAGGCTAAATTAGAGCATGACTTCATCAATTTTAATTAATATGTGCCTAAGCTTATAGCGGTATAGTACTGTCTAAATAGAGTTAATTGTCTCGTGATACATCATCATCCACCAGTGCAGTGCCCGCACACAAACCATATATCAAACGCACGTGTTTTTAATTCAAATTTAATTACTTTTAAATCATATATGTATTTATCTACAGTGTTCCAAATAGTATAACCGTATTACTTGCGACAAGCTAACCCTTGGCTTAAGCTCCATTGATTTATTTATGAAGTAAAGTTTGTGCGCGGATTTGCGGCGGATTTCGCGCCCGACCCCAGATATTGAAACCGATAAATTGTACGGAGTAAATAATGCAGATTAGCATGTAAATACGGAGCGCCTCGCCTCGCTAGTAGCGTCCTTCTACGACGCTATCTTCTTCCCTTGTTATCAACCAAAAACGTTGGTAGTTTTTGATAGAAATTTACTTTTATAATGGATTTTGTAATGGATCAAATTTGCATTAGATATAATGTACGAGTATGTATTTATAACGACGATTGTCATAGCTTGTTGTTCATTTATTAAGTAAATTCCAGTAATTGTTTTCGTTTAAACATTCTGTACGGTCTCAAACGTACAGGGCACATTCCTCAGTTGCCGCTTAAGTATCTAAAGATACGTGCTTCTACCGCGGAAGTGATAGTTAGCCTTATAAGTAATTGTACATTAGTTTATTGAGTAGATATTAAATTAAGGCGTACAACTAGCAACAACTTCGTACAAATAGGTATACGTCTTAAACCATCGAGCAGAGTTTCCATCTTCTACTCCACAACTACCTGCAGGACGTCGTCACACTGCACGGCTGTACTGGACTGTACAGTATGTCTGCTCTGGAATTATTCCAAATCTTTAGGCAGACATACTGTACAGTAAAGTACTTAGTACTTTATTAAAGTGGGTAACGAGTGAGTGTACGAATTCACGACTGCAGAAAAGCAGTTTTTGAAGTCTTACTTATAATTTCGTTACGCTTGATACGCTGTTGAGTGTACGTTTTTGTGAGAAAGTATGCTTAAAAAATACAGTCGAATTGAGAAACATTGCACGGCGGACTGTACACATAGAATAGAATAGAATGCTTTATTGGCCTTATAACTTATCAGCTATACTAGGCAAGTCAATTACAATTCACTTATTTCAATTGATTTCATGAACGAGCTACGTCACTTGACACATATCACGTAAACGCTGAATTGTGTATATACGACGTTACTTAACTTACTTAACATATTTTGTCCACTTCTCGCTGACACGTAATGACACTTGCGGAAAGAAAACAGAGAATTTAAGACGATGCTTAAAGTAAAGTAACGTTTTTCGGTAAGACCGTAGGTGTTTTAAATCGAGAGTGAATCAGTTTCTTCTATGTAAGCGCGTTCCAGCGTTATGTAAGCGTCTTCTCGTCCAATATTCCCCAGTCCCTCAAGTCGAAAGTTTACAACCAGTGTGTGTTACCAGTGATGACATACGGCACTGAAACGTGGTCCCTAACTATGGGCCTTATAAGAAAGCTCAAGGTCACGCAACGAGCTATGGAGAGGGCTATGCTCGGAGTCTCTCTACGAGATCGAATCAGAAATGAAGAGATACGTAGACGTACAAAAGTCACCGATATAGCACAGCGGATTAGCAAGTTGAAGTGGCAGTGGGCAGGGCACATAGCACGCAGAACTGATGGCCGATGGGGCCGAAAGGTTCTCGAGTGGAGACCACGTACCGGCAAGCGCAGCGTAGGAAGACCAGCCACGAGATGGACAGACGACCTCATACAAGTGGCGGGAAGACGCTGGATGCAAGCCGCTTCCAATCGGTCTTTTTGGAAATCCATGGGGGAGGCCTATGTCCAACAGTGGACTTCTTATGGCTGAGATGATGAAGCGCGTTCCATCGTAGACCGAAATATCGCTTAATATCAGCTGAGTTGGCGGTCAAGCGCAAACCTATATTGTATAAAAAAGTTACTCATAATTTCAAGTCCTTAATTGTTGTCTTTATCTACCTATATGTTGTAATGCGTGTCAAACCTTTGACGTAATAATTATCAAAAATGTATTTGTATAGATTTATTTGTCAGGTTGAAGTAGACAACCCACTCACCCAAAAATTTACGCGCTGATTCGGACCGTGGTGCGAACCGCTCGTGGTGCGAAACGTCTAAATACCCAAAAATACCACCCGTTTGAACTAAACTAACACAATATTTTTAAAGTCAACCAGCTCAATATGAACGTCAAATAATACAATATTCAATTGTTCATGGTATCGCGGCAGAGTTGCAAGCTTAGAAACAAGCGACTGCTTCTGAATCCACTTACTCTATAATTGAACAATACAGCTTCTTAACACAATAGCTGGAGGGGGCGGGGAGGGAGTGTGGAGTCCGGTGTAAGTTCTCGCGAAGTTCAACCAACAAGTTCGACAATATAGATAGAACAGTGTATCGTGCTGTTGAAGCTTGCATTGTTAACTACCGCTCCGAGGCCTCAACGACGGGCTCGTGCGTGACTTGTAGCGGGAACTCTCCCGGTTAAAGGTTCATACTAGGTACTGCTACTTATCTAACTACACCATTTATAAAATCACAATTTAAAAGCTAACTAATTATTTTGAAAGCTTTAGACTAATTGAGTTTGATTCTATAAAGATTAAAGCGTAACTAGATCCACTGAAATTATTTATTCATTGAGCAATTTCACGTAATATTGAGCATTTTAATGAAATACGTGTAAAATAATTTGAACATCGTTAGAAGTTTTCAGTAATATTTAGTAAACTTGTTATCAGTGTTTCTCAATAGGCACTCTTGAGTGCTTGTGACTACAGGAGTCTTAGCGCAGACATAACGTATGTTGAAAAGAATAGTGTCAAAGTGTTAATAATTCATGTATTTACATAATATTATTATTGTTGTAAAGCTCTACTTTCTTTATTATTATTTTTTGTCAATGTATAGATGTACACAGTGTAGGTGAACTTAATAAATAAATATTCTCGGCCACACCGTCGCTTAATATCAGGCGAGTTGGTGGTCAATGGTAGATGTATCTTGCAAATATATATATATATATAATATAGTGTGTAGCGGTCGTTGCCGCAGCACACTGGAAGCCTGCCCCGCGTCTTCGCGCCGCAACTGTCATTGGGACTGAGAGTCGTCGCAGGCGCACCGTTATTCCAACCAAACGTTAATTTGGAGTCAACACGACGCCGCCGCCTTGTGACGTCACTCATTCAACTCACTACTACTCGAATAATGCTGATAATAATATATTAAAATATAACAATTAGAAGCAAAATGAAAATAGGGAGTAGATTGATATACATTTTTCATTCGCGCTTAGGGTAGATTATAAGGCATGGTTTTAGGCAATATTGATGTCAAAGAATTTGCTGAGAAAAATACAAAAAGCCTGTTATTTTTTAAGCAATTAATTATGGATCAAATACAGAAACGGGTTGTTCTGCTCTGACTCAGATGAAGTACGGACCAAATTAAAGGACCGGACCATTAAACTCACATGAAGTACAGGCCAAACTAAGGACCGGCTGTTGGACTCATTTTGAGGCTTGATGTATTTATATCAGGTAAGAAGTTGATATACTGTAAATACATGATCCCGAGGAGGTGTTCAGGTGTAAGCGATGATTAAACGTTCGTATTTGTGTGCAATCTCCGCGGGTGATTACCGGCGGAGCCGCGCGCCGCTAACGAGCTCCTCTCATCTCATCCACAATATTTATAATTAGGTGAATCCACGCAAATGAATAACCTGATGAGTGTGAATGTTCGCTTAATTATGGTTTATTTATAAAATCGTAAAATACGACGTCGAGACGTATTTAATTTGAAGTATCTTGAGGAATACACTTCACAGATCTTCCAAAGTATTCAAACTCACGGTTACGGTTATGGTTATAAACCAGGCATGACTGTGAGCCTGTGGCCTCATGAATGACATTACTTTAATTTTTAGGGTTCCGTACCCAAAAGGTAAGACGGGACCCTATTACTAAGACTCCGCTCTCTGTCTGTCTCTTCGTCCGTCCGTCCGCCCGTCTGTCACCAGGCTGTATCTCATGAACCGTGATAGTTAGACAATTAAAATTTTTACAGATGATGTATTTCTGTTGCCACTATAACAACAAAACAGAATATACTAAAAAACAGAATAAAATAAATAATAATATTTAGACTCTTAAACAACAAACGTGATTTTTTTGCTCGATATTGATAACGGCAACATGTAAACGCTTGAAATATTCACAGAATATTGATTTATATTATTCACTTTAAAATAAATAATAAAATTAATATTCAAGGGGGGCTCCCATACAACAAACGTGTTTTTTTGCCGTTTTATAGATAATGGTTCGGAACCTTTCATGCCCGAGTCAGATTTGCACTTGGCCAGTTTTATTTTCAATTTAGCTCTAGTGAACTATGTGCACAGATTAGTGAACAATAGAAGTACGTGTTTTAGGATTCTAAGCCAAACTTCCAGATTAAAAGTTAAACAGTTTTGGACTATGCTGCTGTAATTTCAAGTCTTAACATAGACTATGTCTTTGGGGACTAAGTATTACATATGCACTTGTTTTTCTATTATAGTCGATGACAAGACAAGTAGACCGCAACGTCCTTTACTAGATAAAAAAGTTATTCGCTCGTGCCCGACCAATGCCATCCAAAACTTTGAACCTCGACCGTCCTACACCCTGTGTGACAAATTGACAATTCGCCACGCTCATCATTTTTGGATTTGATTTAACATGAAATCAAGGATGAAAAATTTCTAAATTTTCCTTGGAATTTGAAATGGTTGAAGTTTCTTGCATTATAAAAAATATGCCTAGGATTACCGCAAAAAGCAAAATCACTGAGCAGTCAGTAAAACAGTACAATTACGTCATTTCCATGCGAGTCCTGTCCACCGGAAATTGTTCAGCGCCTTCCGGTGGCGATACGGCGATGCGTCCTGGACGGACTAATGTCACGCCGGTTACAGGGACTTGACATTTTATTATTACTCTGAGTTGATACAAAAATACTTTATTGTTCTGCAAAGACGTATGAGTAATATTAAAGAATTACTGTGAAGTGTTTTGGAAGGAAATGATCAAAACTTCGAGAGACGAGAAATGTTATCCTTTTCTTTGTGTTGTCTAGGTATATATAACTGAACGGATTAGAAAGGGAAAGTAGCAGTGCAAATATCACGCAGAACTAATCTGACGTATCTAATTCAACTTCATTTTCTATTTATAATTTTATCTCATGAAAATTATTATGTTGTAACTCGTCTGGTTCTAAGATCTAAGAGTCAACCTTCAACAGAGTTAAACCTAAAATTAAACTTGTCGATATGAGGTTCCCACTACACGGACCTAGTGTCTAGTGTGGGGCCATACTGTAATTCGGATATACTCATCATCATCATCTCAGCCATAAGAAGTCCACTGCTGGATATAGGTCTCCCCCATGGATTTCCAAAAAGACCGATTGGAAGCGGCTTGCATGCAGCGTCTTCCCGCCACTTGTATGAGGTCATCTGTCCATCTCGTGGCTGGTCTTCCTACGCTGCGCTTGCCGGTACGTGGTCTCCACTCGAGAACCTTTCGGCCATTCGGATATACTCAATGTAATTTTATTATGAGAAATAAATATATTTAATTTGGTTTTATTCCAAACTAGAATAAAAACCAACTGTACAGATTAAAAAACAGCAACCATTAAGTGAATTCCCAATTGCCCCCGGAGTCCAATAACGATCTATACAGGAAGTAGCCCGTGACCATTTAGATCGCGTCGCCGGACAAACAACACGCGCACGACGATGCAGCAAATATATAGTTATATCGGCAACTACAGACGCATTTTGAATATACGATTTTGATAAACAAACAAAAAAATGATGGTCAATTTCACAGCACACCATCTAGCTCCGAACTAGGCACAGTTTGTGCTACGGGAACCAGGCAGCTGTTACAATATTTAGGTACCTATCAATCACAGAATTCGCCCTATTACATAGCCATCAATAATGCAAAGGCATAACTTAATCAAGTGTACCATGAACATTATCTAACATTATCACGATGCAACATCATGATGAGTGTGAGCCGCCCTAACTACCACTCTATTGCTAGGCTGAGCTATCTTGAACCACACCATCTTTTGCGTCAAATGCGTATAACGAGCAATATTATTCTTACTGAGATAATAGTTTAACTTCTATTGTATGAGCATATCATTTCTAATAATTCTAGTGATAATGGCATTAGTTTACATTATACGAAGACACATTAAAGTCAATTCCGCGTATTTGGCTAACAAACTGTGCTAGCTCGAAACATTCCCAATTTATTTCTCTTTATCTGAAAGGTATTCTAGATTAGGCTGAAAAACGCCTCTGATCTTAACATTAAAGGCATGTGTATACTGTTTTTTCTCTATTACACAAAAAAAAGAAAACGGAAAACAAAAACACAGGCTGTATATGTTACATAATATGTTACGATAATACACTGGTCATAAAAATCCGGCAAGGTCAGACAGACAGACAGACACCGTAGCCTCACGAATAGGCTCCCGCACCCTCAGTACGGAAGCCTAAAAAGGTTTTGATAGGTTTTGGAGAGTCTAATGTAATAATAATTTCAACACAATAATTGAATAAATCGTAGCTTCTGTAAATAGTGTCCATGATAATTATTTATATTGCAGGTTCTATCGATAATTCGCCAATTTATTTGAGTACCTCGATTCTCGGTATTTGTCAATATATTTACATTATTAACTAATAATAATAATGTTGCGCTATCTACAATCAGTCCCTAAATTAACGTCAATATAACCAAACTCTTGAAATATACTTGACATTATTCACATTAACGTAACCTCGTGATTTTTCTCAATTATTCAATCACCAAGCGGTAACTTACAAGCATTACTTTACGGCAGTGGACAACATTTCTAGTAAACTTACGTTCGTTGCATCAATATGTATATAGGTACTTATCATACAAGGATTTAAATGAAGTCTTAAATGTTGGGTGAAATTGAACTGTTGCGGGCATGCATGATGCGGGAGTCTGGGACTGTTGCGGGCATGCATGACGCGGGAGTCTGGGACTGTTGCGGGCATGCATGATGCGGGAGTCTGGGACTGTTGCGGGCATGCATGATGCGGGAGTCTGGGACTCGATACTCAGTTGCACAAAAAATGTTTCGCTGTGAAGGTTTGTTCGGACTCCTTCCGTCGATATAGACATTACACATGTTGATAGATAGAACTCTTTATTGTTTACACCTTAACTAAAAACACTGTTGTTTGTAATCCAACATATCCACATAGCGGGTACGTTCGAGGACCCTTCTTTGTTCCGCTCACGTAACTCAAAGGAACGGATCTTGCGGCCGCCGTCATAGCCGAGTACGAGGCGCACACGACGCGCGCCGAAAACTATTTCAAATTCGGAACCGAACACTTACCGAATACCTTTCCAAATTCCAACATAAATATTAGATGTGCCAACCCTGGCTGCGAATGTACCGAATTATCGTAAACTACGAGAGCGACCGATACACGCGATACGTGACTCCGTGGCAACCCTATAAACGACTATAAAACTTTGTAAAATAGACTTTATCGCGGGAACACTACGGTGCATGTGGACTGCACGAGAAACCTTGTATTTGTAACTATCGGAATTATTTACAGGGTTTATAAAGTGCGACGCCGTAAAGTGGAACGATTCCGCTCGAGAGGAGGTTTTAACGCACGAGTTTAACATACATTGTTTTGGTAGTTGTATCTACTGTTGTGTACGGCCGGACCTTAAACTTGTTGGGCCGTCTAATTTGTTGGCGCTACGTGTTGGACCGAGAGCGAGGAGGTGAAGTTTACGATAGCCATGTGACCCGATCGAATCACCTTACGTACATTAAAATTAAAATAAACTTATTAAAATAATCGAATGAAAGCCAACTTCTATTTTTAGGGTTCCGTAGGGATGCAAACCAGGAACCTTAATAAATTTACAACGTCCGTCAGTTCGTCTGTCTAGTTTAGATTGCGTTCACAGCTATTTTACTGGAACAAGAGAGAGTAGCAGGAGAGAGTATAAGAAATATTATAGAAATGATTTAATGTATGTACCTGTATATTTTAAAATCAAAGTCACCGTTTTTCATCAATATGCGGGTACAATCGCGACCCAATCTGCAGTTTCTTTAGTCACTGCCACTTAGTTTGCACCGTATTCGTTAGTTTTCATTTGATGCGACGGTAGTCAATTAGGTACTGACCACTCTGAGTGGAGGAACAGATGTTTCATCGATCCAGTCTCCGACTGTCTCCAACTGATACAAGCTGTGATTTGAATTATTTATGTAAATGCTCGTAAAGTAAATTACATATAAAGTCCGACTATATTTTGTAGAACGTGGTAATGTCGAGTTACTATTAACTGCTAATTTACGATATCTGATGTAGAAAGTATAAAGATACTGTATCAACCACCAGTACCTATATCTATAGCCACTCTTTGGGACATCATTACTTATCTTATTTCTACATAATCCAGTGACTAGACATAAGCCCCACTACTTGAACCAACCTATCGTATTGCAAGCTACCCTACTTTGCTGTATTAAGAAAACAGTAATAGTAATTGACGAAATAGGTCGTTCCAAGGGCTCCGACACGACGCCAGAGGCACACGTCGTAATAAGCAATGATATCTCCCCGTCCCTATTTCAGTAATACTTCGTCGGATGTCTCCGCTCATTGTGCCGCTATAAAAGCTGACGACGACGCGCGCCCGCCGAAAGAAAAGAAAATAAATTGTGCGCGCGGGGCGTTCCCGCCACATGCAAATTATTATTATTGTGCCAGTTCGGGTATTAGCGGCCTTTTTACTGCGATTTCCCCCCTCCGGCGCTATTCGCGTGACGTCATCATTCGAGATCGTCGCCCGACCGTTCTGCTCCGACTGCCCGTTCTCATGCCGGCTCGGTCCGCGGCGTCCCCGGCGTCCCCTGCGTGACTCTCGGGTACTTCCCGGCCGAGGTTTTATCGGAACGGTTTCGAGAAGGGTTATCGTCGAATTCGTTGAGTGAATATTTTTCTTAGAGTTTGCAGTTTTATTGCGGGGCGTGACCGCCTGTGACCGCTCGCTGCTGACTGTTTATTGTTTGGGTGCCCGCGACGGACGAACTTTTCAGACCTTCCTAACGTATTCTGTTGGCTTTATATCTCTTTACAGACATTTAGCGATGCCTCGGAGAACGAATTGAAAAGGCGCTGATAGTGGAAACGACATTTAAAATACAACACTAGTTGTATATGTAAGCATATACAACACTAGTTGTATATGCTTACTTTCGAGATTTAGATCGGTCTAGTCTGCGTGTACGACGAACAATAAAATTATATCCATAATGTAGCGGCAACCAACGAGATAGCTATCTCCCCTAATCCAGTATTATATAGATAATGACTGTCTATTATGTGGAAGCTAGTCGCTGGCACTGGTTCCCAAGCCGCGCAGAGCCGCGCACAGATTGTCAAATATCCACAATTAGTGAGTCTCGCAGCGAACGTTCATTACACGCGATCAGAAATTGCAGCGCTTTTCCGCGTCAATGCACTCACTGATTGCAGCGCTTCATGCCTAACACTACTGTAAAAGTTGTTAATGCTAGTCTTAAGTGGTATAAATTATATTGTCTAAAGCTAAATCTCATTAAAAATAACAATATTTCTCTTGTGAATCATGGAATATAAATGCCGATATTGTTTTACTTAAATAAATAAGCATTTTCATCATCATCACACAGCTTTCTCTATTCCACTAGTGGGTATTGGCTTCTCCCTTATCATGCCATCTTCCTCGATCCTGTGCTATTCCAGTCCATGAATCTTAATATTCTTGAAATAATTAACTGTTATTCAGTTATTTCATAACTATTGAAATATTTTTGTTTTGTGTATCGATTTTATAATCAACCCCGTAATGTAGGATGTCAGTGGATCAATAATTTAGCAATATTGCGAGCGTGCGAAAACCATTTTTTTTAATTTAAGATACGTTTGTAATCTCGACGCAAAGAAAATAAATTAACTCAGTTTTATAAATCTTACCTATTTATAATGTTTACAATTTGTTCGTACTGTTTACTTGTGTTTGTGACGCGTATCGCCAAACAACAAGAGCTCTAAAAACAGCGAATAAACACTTAAACTGATATTCCTCATAAATATTCAAAATGCCGTCCAATTCAGTTTATCGCGTACATCGCTGCGCTGCGCTGCCGCTGCGCTGCGCTGCACTGCGCTGCGCTGTTGCTCATCCGCTGAAAACCGCACCAATTTCATAATCATCGCGACGTGAATTCGCGACTAGTTATCTGAAATTGTTAAACAATGTTGCGCGGCAATCTGTTGCAAGCGGTTTCGGCTTGTTCGCAACACTTGCTGGCTGTTCGTCGAGCCGTCGTTTCAACAATATATTGCTTAGTATTTAATTTGGAAAAGTTCGCAATTATTAGCTTGCTACATTGAAGCTAAATACAAACGCGAAGTGGATATTTATTAATGATATATGTTTAGCTGAAAATGAAAAAATCTTTATTTAATATATATATATATATATATATATATATATAGCCAAAAATAAAAGTGTCTGTTGGTTACCTTACTAGGCGGAGCCTGTATCAAGGCAACCTGTATTCCTGATTATATAGAATCTTCGTTAACCTCATATGCAAGACAGTTTTCATGTAACTATAAAAAGGTAACTTATAATGCTAGTGATATTATTAACAAACGTTCAGTAGAAGCTTAAAAGCAACTTTATAGTTAAAAAAATAAGAACTAGTGTTCTTTAAAATGATTTTAAAGATTATGTTTATTACATGTTATTTATTTCATTTCATATTATGATTGAACTACTATATTAACGCTTTTTTATCATAACAAGCTCAAAAACATGTAATTAATATCAATTACATAATCTACACTAAAATAATGTAAAAACAAAACAAACAATGTAACGACACATCCTAAAACTAAAACATTAAGTAACATGTTATATAATAATATATTGTATAACAGGGTAAATTCTAGACTTGTTATTTCATTATTAACAAGGTATGCTATTTATCTACTTGCTATTATATCTTGTTCAAAATGTTTTCTATATCATATTTTTTATACGAATATGAGTAAATAAAGTAAGAGTTTTTAAGTCATCGAAATAAACATAGAGCCTATCTTTATAATTAACTTTCCCGTACAAATCTAGACGTTTCTTTTTTCAAAAATCATTCCTTAGAGAGAAAAATATACCCAAATAACAATATATATTAAGATTATCTAAAAACATATAAATTTAAACAACTAAACATATTACTCTAAATTTAATCTAACAAACACTCCAATAGGCATCGTGTTGTGTTGGTGACTTGTCAGAAAAAAACGTAATTTAACGTACTCGTAGCGTTTGCTCTGCAACGAAACAAACTATTTCCCGATGAGGAACGAGCTCCGCATTACTATTGTATACGTAGCCAGAATTTGTGTGACGTTACTGTGACATCACAGGATAACTGCTGCCCTGCCAACAGAGTAAAACACTTGAGATAAAAAGCATTTGAAGTGCGTTTCTTAAGAGCCTCTGAAGTTGAAAGATGCCTTTTTGGTATCATTACCAAAACGGAGGCTGCGCACAGTTCTATGAGGCAACAGTTCTATGGAACTAACGTAAATTGCCATGTATTATTAGTTCTATAGAACAAATGAGAGAGATTTCGTTTTAATAGTTCTACCATAGAACTAAAAGGATAAAAAAAACAACAGTTCTATGACGTCACAGTTCTATAGAACAAATGGGAGTTACCGGCGCCGATGACATTTTCGTACCGGGCGGCGCAACTTATCTTAGTTTGTATTTATTTTCACTTGTTTATATTTTTTATGATTTATAATTGCTACACATTATATGGCTTTGTAGGACAATAGTATAAATTTGAATAGCTTGATATGCAAGTGTCCTAATCAAACCTAATATTTGGCTAAAATTTAGTTAGATACGCACACTTTTTCCGTAGTACTTTCGATTAAGTTTATTATCTATATTTATTTTTTATTACTCTGTATGGAAGTACAATAAAGTTATTCTATTCTATTCTATTCTATTATATTCTATTATATTCTATTCTATTCTATTCTATTATATTCTATTCTATTCTATTCTATTCTATTCTATTCTATTATATTATATTCTATTCTATTCTATTCTATTCTATTCTATTATATTATATTCTATTATATTCTATTCTATTATATTATATTCTATTCTATTCTATTATATTCTATTCTATTCTATTCTATTCTATTATATTATATTCTATTATATTCTATTCTATTATATTCTATTCTATTCTATTCTATTCTATTCTATTCTATTCTATTCTATTCTATGCTATTCTATTCTATTCTATTCTATTCTATTATATTCTATTATATTCTATTCTATTCTATTATTCTACTTTTCTGAAAATAATGTACGAAACTCACATTTAGCCGCATGTTGGATTATTTGGCTTGGCTTCCAAACTATTCATTGATTAGGTACTTCACTATTAACCTCGGAATGAGATCAGACTGCTGTGGTTGATTCAGTAAGTAATGATAAATCTTCAGCAATAAAACTGCATTTCAAGTATTTTTATAACGTTAGAAATTTTAATAAGGAAACCAACAACATTTTTTTCCAACCCCATCCAGCATACAAACAAATAATTCTCACCCAAACTACTCTTTGTCTTAAAATCTATGGATTAGGTGTCTGAACGAAATACCTATCCTCTAAGATCAAAAGTATCAAGTACCGCGCACTGTTGGAGGCTGGAGGCTGGAGGCTGGCTGGAGGCTGGAGGCGCGGTCGAAGTTCACGGAGCTGCCGACTGCGGCTGCGTTCCTGAGAGGTCTAGGTATTCTAGCGGCTCTATTGGAATCAGATTCACGGAGCTCCCATTCAACAGATTGTTGGAAGAATCGCAGCTTCTCCACGTGCTGTTCTGTTCTTTGTAGGTACTTTATGTGATATTTCTGAGTAAAGTTCAGTTCAGTTCAGTTCATTTATTTCTCAAATATACCACCAGTGTACACTTATGAATGTCAAAAACTAAGTTTTCTACTTGATCATGAATCTTTGTTGGTTATAGCGAATAAGTACGATTCACGCCGCTTTCGAGAGATTGCTAGAAGTACAATAGATGTATTTTTGCAAAATTGATTGACTTTACATAGATTATATTGTTTTGTCTATAATGTTTTAGTGATTGTTCTTAAAATTACATAACTCGAAAGACTGGTCTTGGATTTTTCAGTTTTCTGGACTACATTCCTATAATTACTTTAAAAGAATTAGCAAAACTCAGTCGGATTCCTTCCAAGTGGTACACTTACCAGCAGTCAACAATAACAATATAATTTGATCTAAGTCTCTAAATGCTAATCAAATTAAAAAGAATCTCAAAAATGAACAGTATATGTTAATTTGTTATCAAGTTGCATTCAATCATTATTTTGCAAAAACAAACCCACATTTTCCGAAACTACAAATCCGACTCGCCTGAATTCATTTATGATAATAGTACATTAGAGCGGCCGAGCTCTCTGCTTCTAACACACGAATGTTCTGGAATATTCTGTATATTTAACTACAGTATAAGATAGTTCGCCCATTTTCAGTTCCAAAGGCGGGCATGAAAGCAGGAACTTGCTCCTACAAACCTTCACCACGAGTACCGCGACTCTGCCGAACGAAAACACAACAACACACATTCATCATCGCTGCCTCTATACAAATCTTTATAAACGCTGCAGTATCGAGCGGGTAATGTAAACTGCACGCGGTAGAAATGACGCAACACCGCCTGGTGCTCTCGCTGAAAGCTTCTCATAAAGACACCGGGTACTTAAAACTCGTTCGTTGTTTGTAATGTATTGTTTGAAACAAACCGCATTGCTCGTCTAGTGGGGCTCGCTCTCACGTCGACGGTGGTTAAGCGACAATGTATGTCAAAATAGATGAAAGCGAAGTAGTGTCGTATGGCATTTTGACGTGTGGCAACAAAATGACACGCGTTTATTTACGCCATTTTGTAGTTACTTTGTATCGTCAACGGAATAAATAGGCTTGTCATGGAGCTCTGAAGAATTCTACACCAAGATTGTCTTCGTAATCGTTGTGAATTGTGATGTATGTAATATAAAGGTAGTTTAAAAAAAATAACCGACTTCAAAACAATCTAATTAACTGAAAAGGGAGAAATAACACGAATAAATCAAAACTGGCGTCTACCTAACCACCAACGTACGTACACCGACTATTTTTGAGGTCGGTGTCAGGCCCTAAACTATCATCAACTAAGTCCTATACAGACAGCGACCTCAAAAAATAGTTGTTCCAGTATTTCACTCGCTTGACTCGTGTGCGTATTATGAACTTAATGAACACGTAAAGATAATAGAGACTAACGTATAAGTACTCTATTCAATACTTTAGTTTAAAAATACGTTTAAAAAGAAAAACAGACTGGTGACATGATTTCTCCACGTCCTTCCCAAAACGTTATGAACGAGTGAAGGGTGCTTATGTGAAAATATACGACAGGAGCGGGATGGAGTAAATTCAGATAATGCTTAAAATAGACATAAGTGGGCACTAAGGCCGGAGGTAATATTTTTGTGCGAAGTTCAACCCTTCACTCAGTTGATTTGACAGATTTATATGTAGGTTCGTAGGAAGTTGCTTATACATCGCACAAGGGACAAATCTCTTCTTATCAATTTTTAGTTAAGAATGAATGCTTAAGAATAAACGACGAATTACGATTTTTTGAAAATTTTTATAAGTTATGTAGTATATAGTAAGTAGTATTTTTACTTCAAGTGAGTCAGTTCTTATTCCAAATTTACATGAAGTGAGGTGTTATCAAATGGACAGCATCTCAACTGAAATGTACATAATACATCTTTTTTAGGGTTCCGTACCCAAAGGGTAAAACGGAACTCTATTACTGAGACTTCGCTGTCTGTCCGTCCGTCCGTCTGTCACCAGGCTGTATCTCATGAACCGTGATAGTTAGACAGTTGAAATTTTCACAGATGATGTATTTCTGTCGCTATAACAACAAATATTAAAAAACAGAATAAAATAAATATTTAAGGGGGTTCCCATACAACAAACGTGATTTTTTGCTCGTTTTTGCTCGATATAGATAACGGCAACAGGTAGATGCTTGAAATATTCACAGAATATTGAATTATATTATTCACTTTAAAAATAAATAATTAAATTAAAATAAAATTAATATTTAAGGGGGGTTCCCATTAACAAAAGAAAACGAGAGCGAGTCAAGAGAGGTCTCTTTAAAAAGATTACAATCGTGAAAGAACTAATAAGTTGCGTTTGAAGTCGGTTTTTTAATAGAAAAATTATATTATACATGGGACCATCTCTGAAGTATATGACCTAAAAACAAAGAAGAATCATCAAAATCAATTAAAAATCGAGACATAATTTGGGTGTCTTTAAATCGCGAGTGAATTAATTGGTTTCTTCTAGGTGAGCTCCATCGTAGACCACAACGTCGCTTAACATCAGGCGAGTAGGTGATTAAGCGCAAACCTATTACTACATAAATAAATGGCAAACGTATAAAAAAACATACAGTCGAAAACCTCCTCCTTTTTGGAAGTCGATTAAAATTGTTAAAACTGTGATATTAGGGCCGTGGGTACTGAGTACGTTCCGTCGGACACAATGACGTGCGTGTCGTGTGATTGTTTTTCAGCACAATGCCCCCCCCCCCCCTTTCACTACACCCCCTGACCACCCCGGCAGGTTATGTAATCAATCGACGAGAACTATAGCTCAATTATATTGTCATTAATACCGAACCAAACCATGAGAGGAACATTTTATGAGGTTGACATCGCCAGTTTTTTTTTAATAATAATATAATTATTTTACATCGTCCAATGAGATATTCAAAGTCTCAAAACCCGAGTCTATAATCAATGTGTACTGCCTACCTTTACTTACGGGGCCGAAACATGGGCGCTCACTGAAGATCTTATGCACAAGATTAGAGTAGCTCAACTTGCCATGGAGCGCACCATGTTAGATATCTCTTTAGTAGACCGAATTCCCAATAAAGAGATCCGACGTTGAAAACGTGTGGTTGATGTCGGTCGAAGAATTACAGAACTCAAGTGGAGGTGGGCAGGACATATTGCAAGACGAGTAGATGGCCGGTGGACGAAGGCGGTCACAGAGTGGTGGCCCAGAGGAGCGACTAGACCAGTAGGCAGACCACCAGCCAGATGGAGAGACGATATCGTCAAGTCAGAGGGCAAGAGCTGGATGAGATCAGGACCGGAACCGCAGGACCGGAATGAATGGTGTGATAAAGAAGAGGCCTATGTCCAGCAGTGGATCGATAAGGGCTAAAATGATGATGAATGAGATATT
Organism: Lycia hirtaria; assembly: GCA_947563715.1. Classification (NCBI taxonomy): domain Eukaryota; kingdom Metazoa; phylum Arthropoda; class Insecta; order Lepidoptera; family Geometridae; genus Lycia; species Lycia hirtaria. Next base: position 45,831,826 of record OX387379.1, read on the forward strand.
GGAGTGCGAATCGTGATGGGCTAAAATGCTAGTAACAAATTTGCATTTCTTGTTTGAAAAAGTATATTTACAGTAACTGTCACTAAACACCGAAACCGGGAAGTAATAAAAAACTTTTAACAAAGACTTTTAACGAAATGTAGGTATGTAGTAAGGAATATATGATTCCTACTCGTAAGCCGTGTGTACCCGTATGACAATGATTCCTCATTCAAAGCTCACAAAATACTCGAGCCGATTCCATTTCCCAGCTTATGATTGCGAAACTTGTGCGTAACTGTAAGAGGTATACTTAATTATTGGTGATGTCGTGTTGTCGGTCCGTGTATAAAATTCATTAAACTAGCGGCGAAGTGTTGCCTGCGGCTGACAGTTGTCTTATGAGTTGTGGAACTTTATTTACGGCGCAGTAGTCTCCTTGTTCTGCAATCAGCGCTCGCTTTCACAACTTGTAAACAGGTTTGCCGACGGCACCTACCTACTTCACTCAGATTATTATAAACAAACCGTTTATCATCATTCGATTAATTCTTCAGCTTTTAATTATACCGATAACGTCGCTTGTGCCATGGAAGTTGGGACGGCCCCTTGTGTCACCTTGTGGGAGTCGCCACATACATCGATACTTTGTAGGTACTATTATATATATTCTGTGCTTTGTCGCCGGTTAGAACGTCATTGTTTGGCACCGTCTGATTTTTCTGAGACGCGAAGTAGGGCTGCTACTGCGGCTCGTACAGCGGAGCACCACATGCGGCGCAAATATGTAATATCGGTAGAGGTTACATCTATATGTATTTGTATTATATATGTATAATGTTATTACTCTCTTGACTAAATTAAGAATATTGAAATAAAGACGAAAATAAAGAGAAAATTGCGTTTCTCTGCAAAAATTAAAGTTTATTTTACAAGATGTAGGTTTGCCGACGATATAGTAGTCATGGCAAAGTCGATGGAAGAGCTCAGTACGATGCTCGAAGACCTCAATAGAGTTTCCCAACGGGTGGGCCTCAAAATGAACATGGACAAAACGAAGGTTATGTCGAACGCCCATGTAGTGCCCACCCCAATATCTGTGGGGAACTTCACTCTTGAAGTTGTTGACGAATACGTCTACCTAGGACAGACGGTCCGATTAGGCAGGTCCAACTTTACGAGGGAGGTCAATCGTCGTATCCAACTCGGCTGGGCAGCGTTCGGGAAACTTAAAAGCGTCTTCTCGTCCAATATTCCCCAGTCCCTCAAGTCGAAAGTTTACAACCAGTGTGTGTTACCAGTGATGACATACGGCACTGAAACGTGGTCCCTAACTATGGGCCTTATAAGAAAGCTCAAGGTCACGCAACGAGCTATGGAGAGGGCTATGCTCGGAGTCTCTCTACGAGATCGAATCAGAAATGAAGAGATACGTAGACGTACAAAAGTCACCGATATAGCACAGCGGATTAGCAAGTTGAAGTGGCAGTGGGCAGGGCACATAGCACGCAGAACTGATGGCCGATGGGGCCGAAAGGTTCTCGAGTGGAGACCACGTACCGGCAAGCGCAGCGTAGGAAGACCAGCCACGAGATGGACAGACGACCTCATACAAGTGGCGGGAAGACGCTGGATGCAAGCCGCTTCCAATCGGTCTTTTTGGAAATCCATGGGGGAGGCCTATGTCCAACAGTGGACTTCTTATGGCTGAGATGATGATGATGACTTAATTATATTATATATTTGTTAACACAAAATTATCTCACCTGTAAAAATAAAAGAAACAACATTTAAAGCCTCCGATCTCTCCGATCGGAACGCGGCGGTGATGGAGGCCCTGGGCCGAGAGTAGGCGACAGATTTATGTAATTAGACGATGTGAGTGCAGTCGCTGATAGAGTCCGATCAACCGAGGGCAAATAGATAATCTGGAAACCCCATCTAAAACCGGGCTCTACCAGTGACTGCATTCACAGAAATACTAGTATTTCAGTAGTTAGAAATAAGAGTTGTGTGCATACCTTGTGCATTCATGCTCACCATCGAAGGCTCCTTCTTGCGGCGGCGTCGTGTGGCGGGTCGCCCTCTTCCCTAACATATGGTTGAGGAGGGCGATGGCTGGCACATGCGTCATACTCGTGATCGGGTGCTGCTTGCGGGTCGCTGATTTGCTCGTGGTATGCACGCAACATAGTAATAAGTACTTAAATTAAAATAAAATCATTTTCCCGTAACGATAATTAGTAAACAATAGTTTGTAATTATGACAAAGGTCACGGACCCTGGTGTCTGTGGAGAATAAAATTAAATAAAAAAAAAAAAAAAACATTCAAAGCCTCTATTTCAGGTATGTTTTTAATTATAACATTAAGTAATATTTTAATATTGCTTTTAATAAATAAGAACTTCCGAATCTGTTCGTTAACTGACACAAATGTCAGTTGTGACATATGATAGACTTTGACGTAAACGCGGCAAAGACAAATTTGAGAAAAGCACTCGAAGGTATTCTTTCTGTATGTGAGCAATTTGTAAAAATGAAACATTTTTAAGTAAAGAAAAATGACCAATAATAAGGAAAATCACTAACCTTGCTCAGTTAGAATCTGTTAATCTGTAGCCTAAGCTACAGAATAATTGTAATTGTTGTGTGTAATGTTACCTTAAGGCGAGGCTTGTCCAGAAATTTAGGTATTTTACGCTACCTCAGTTTACGGCATAGTTACGCGTTTTATGAGAGCGCGAAGTCCGCACAAAACGTGGCGTACGTTTAGTGCGATACCGATCCGCCGCGCGCCGCGCCGCGCGCGAGTCTCGCCGCGCGGCGCGCGACTCGTCTGAGCCACATCTTCATTACATTGTAGTGGCAAGTAAGTTGTGATATACTGATATCAATCTATAAGCTTATTTCTTGAAAATCTATGAAATAATAATTTACTACTCGTACTCGTTTATTTTTCCGGGATAAAAGCCTAAGTATGTCATACTAAGTGGGTATATCTATCTCCATTCAACAACCAACTCACTAACTCACATAAAACACTAAATTATCACATTTATAAAATAATAGCTATGCTCCTGCGGTGTAACCTGCGTAGTGATGAAAAACGATGATGATTATGATAAAATATAGCCTTTGTCCTTCTCCAGGTCTTGAAGAATCTCCTGTCCAAATTTCATAAATATTGGTTAGAATTACATATTACAGGTCAAATATATCACGTAAATATCTTTGACAATAATGTAAAGGTCTATACAGGATGTTAGGTAATAAACACAAGCAGACACAACAAGGCTAATTTTATAATTATATTGCAATACCATTAGTTAACTGACTTCCAAAAAGAAGGAGGTTTTCAATTTGACTATGTTTTTTGTATGTTTGTTCACCGATTACTCCACCAATTGTGAATCGATTTGAAGATTATTTTTTCTTTGGTAAGTGATTTCAGAAGTGGTCCCATATAAATTTTATCAATATCGGTCTAGTACTTTGGATTTTTATAACAAAATAACTTACAATTATTGTAGGTTTTAAAAAGATCCTGAGAGAGTTTACTACAAATAATATAAATAATAAGTTGTCTATTTTGTTTGTTTATTGATTAACAGATTTGCAGATTTACATATTTACATATTTACAGAGTTACAAATTTAGAATCCGGAGTGTAACGAGGGATTCAATCTCGCCCAAGACAAAAACACCTTTATCCCCGAAGTGCATACTCTACTTTTTACACCTAATGCGTGATTATAGAAAGAAATGGGTTTGAATCTACATTATTTAACAAAACAGAGCGCTTTGTTGTTATTTTTAACGTACAGCCTTGCAAAATTTCAGCATACGCTACCTGAACGGATTTTCTTTGATTCACATTATTATACCTACATTATGTAACAGAACGTCGCAATCGCAATTAAAATAGAGTTTTTCTAAGCAAACGCGCTCCATCGTAGACCATAAACATCGTTCAAAACTAGCGGGATCGGTGGTCAAGCTAAAGTTTCCCATAATAAAAATATAAAAAACAACCGTAGTACAATATCAAAAAATTAACAGATCTTTCAGTTGTAGCATATTTCATCTTCTTTGGTTGCAGTATTCGTGCCTGTTTTATTTCTTTTTTATGTTCTATTCTCACAACCATGGGCGTACCCAGGGGGGGGCAGGGGGGGGGCAGCTGCCCCCCCCCTGGAAGCCTCGCAGAAAATGTATGAACTCGCCTAATTACTAATCAAAGTGTAAACGGGGCCTTATTATGCTAACTTTTAAATAAACCGCGCAGTAGACTCTGGCAAAATGCACGGTGCAATTATTATAGCCATAAAAAACCTCGCAGTGAGCAAGTGCTATAGTCGCCAGCCACCGCCGCGGCGACGATGGCGAACGAAGGTTACCGAATCTAGCTGAGCGTTCATATTCTTGGCGATAAGGAGTTGCGAGCGACTAGCATTTAGTTTATTTGACATGTTATGCTAAGGCCTTAAGGCTTTGAATCTTGAGAGCTGCGTCTTCCAAGGACAGCAAGCCGCCAACAATAGGGCAAATCAACCAGCTGGTTCGTTAAGCGAATATTTTCGCCGATCGTTCAAAGTTATTTAATATGCTTTGTATTTTGAGCCATGTCAGTACTGTGACAACATTAACAGCAAATCAGCATACGAATACCTAAAATTTGATATAAAGTTTTGAGAAAATTCGCTCTCGCTTCGCTCGCGCCTGATTATTTCCTATTATTTTTAGCCGACTGCGTAAGAAGGAGGGTTATGATTTTCAAGTGTATGTATGTATGTATATGTATGTTTCTATATGATCGCCTACAAGCCTAAACGGCTTGACCGATTGTGATGTGCGAGTTGTCGTTAGAACTCCAACGAGCTTTTTCGTAATAAATGAGTGATTTCACTAGAATTATTCTAAATAATGCGCATTTATAGTCATTTACATCGGTACTTTGTCATAAAAACGTATGTTTGTAATTTTCTATGAAGTCATGTTTTGTAATTAGGATTAATAAATTTGCAATCAATGCATTCAAATGGTTGTATTTATAATTTTTGATAACGTAAAAGTCGTTCTTATCCCTGTCGGATATTTCATTTTCCTCTTAACATAAATACTTGTTTGGTTCATCTGGGCCACAAAACCTAGACACGCTAACAAGATCAATGAATCAAATTATTTCCAAGATTTAATTTTAAAAACCTTCTAAATTTTCGCGCTCACTTCGCTCGCGTTTTTACTACTTGAACATAGAAATACTGTGGGCTCACTAATGTGAGAAATAAAGCATATTACTTTAAAAACACAATTAAAATTTGAAAAAAGTTTCAAAAATGTTCGCGCTCGCTTCGCTCGCGCTTGATTGTTTCCTATTATTTTTACCCAACCGCATAAGAAGGAGGGTTAAGTTTATTCGAGTAAATGTATGTATGTATCTGGGTATGTTTCTATAAGATCGCTTACAAGCCTAAACGTAAAGCCTAAACTAGAATTATTCAAAATAATGCGCATTTATATATATACTTGTTTATTTGTATTAATTATTAAAGTGCCGTGAACTTGCTAATACAATCAAATAATTCACAAAAAAATAATCACTAAGCAAAAATTGTTACCCAACTGCCAAGAAAGTAGCGCGTATCTTGTAGGTATGTTTGTAATTTTCTATAAAGTCATATGTTTAAATTTAATCAGGAATAATAAATTTGCAATCGTTAAATTCAAATGGTTATATATATAATTTTTATAGCGTAAACGTCGTTCTTATCCAGTCGGTTATTTCATTTTTCTTCAGATACTTGTATGGTTTATCTGGGCCACAAAAACCTAGGACACGCTAACAAGATCAATGAATCAAATTACTTTAATAGATTTAATTTAAACCTTTAAAACCATTTTATTTAACCTTTTCAATTTTCGCGTTTAACATTTTTCCAATTTAATATAGAAGTACTGTGGGCTCACTAATACGAGAAATAAAGCTTATTACTATAAAAACATTACAAAAAATTTCGCGCTCGCTTCGCTCGCGCTGTTCATTACTTGCTTTTATTTACTTGGCTATGCAAACGCTGAGCGCTCGTTCAAAAAACATATTACTAACCAAACCCCCCCCCGCTATGTTTCATGTAGGTGTTTTTGTGTAGTGAGTATGACTAAACAGCCGCGCGGGCGATCTGACCTAAAAAAAACTGACTTGCCCCCCCCTAGACCAGAAGCTGGGTACGCCCATGCTCACAACTATATCACAACTCACATGTCGATGTTATTACTCTCACATGGTGGAGTACGGGACAGATTATGCGAGTTTTCATTGACGGTCGTTCTGTAATATCAAAGTAAACGTTGTAGCAACCACACATTTTATCATTCCAACGAGGCTAATGCACATAAGATATATTTTAATTATACAAACAGGTGCATTATAATTTATTTTACTTTTTTGCGTGAGGTTTTCACATAAATTGCTGGTCTACCTACCAATTCATACAAATTTGCAGTTACAAAAATATATGTGCATAAACCTCATTTTTTGTAAAATAAATAAGGTTGTAGTGCTCACTCAATCCTAGAAGTATTCAAATCAACTGGCTCTAATGTTATCAAAGACTCGTTGATTACTTCAAGATGCTTCTTTGATCTGCAATATACAAGAATAATGCTAACAAGGTCGATCACTGATAAATGCACCTAACTAACCTAACCTAACCTAACACCCTGTATTTGTGGTGGAAATATAAATGTTATGAAACTATCTATCTAAAATATTTTATACTCAAATACGTAATATATGTATACGTAAAATCGCTGTAAAAAACTGAAGTGTGTATTTTTTATTCCAGTAAAATTACTTATTTCTTATTTATCACGAAGAAGTTCTAGGTTATGAAAAAACATTTTATTTTATTTTTGCAAGAGTACAAAAAATGCGTTACAAAAAATATAATATAGCATATGATATTCAGGGAGTAAAGACGAATCTAACGACACCTAGCACATCAAAATCGGTCTAGCTGTTTAGGCTGTAGGAGGTAATCTAAAAATATGCATGGTACATACATAGATATACACCCTTACATACATAAATACAAACATACATATACTCGATAAACAACCCTCCTTACGCAATCGGGTAAAAATTACCTACCTACGCGCGGCGCGGGCGGCGCGCGACAGACGGCGGTATACCTATATAGGTACTCTGTCTGTGACGCGTTCAAAGATGCCGCGCCATATGCCGCCTGCCGCGACCGCGGTGTATTTTTACCGGACTGTGCAAAAAGGTGGGTTATGTTTTTGAAATGTATGAATCATATAAGATTATAAAAGCGAAATTGTCTGTCGTCTGTCTCTCTGTCTGTTTGTTACCTAAACGGCTAAACGGCTGAACCAATAATTATGAAATTTGGAACAGAAATTCTTTAGGACCTGGAGAAAGACAGAATATATATATATTGACTGGCCTTGTGGCTCAGTTGGTAGTATGTCTACCTGCTAAGCTGTAGGTCGTGGGTTCGATCCCCACCCAGAGCAAACATATGTGTGATGAGCATGGGTGTTTGTTCTGTGTCTTTTTCTATGTATCATATGTATATATTTACAATAAAAGTATATATGTATTCTATCAGCAATCTAGTTCCATAGTACAAGCTTTGCTTAGTTTGGGCTAGATGGTGTTGTGTGAAATGTCCCCAAATATTTATTTATTTATTTATATATATATATTATTATCACCATTTTTCATCACTACGCGGGTGAAACCGCGGGATGCAGCTAGCATGTGTATGTATGTTTATGTATACATTTATTTTTTATGAGCCCTGTTTGTACAAACTGTCCCACTGCTGGGCGCGGGCCATCTTCTCATTATAAGAAGGGTAAGGCCATAATCTACCACGCTGGCCAAATGCGGGTTGGCAGACTTCACACATCTATCATAACTGTAATATTTGAACATCAGGTAAGAGTAAGTACATTTTCTTTATACGAGTATGAATAGAACTCATAGGTTTATGAACTGCGAGTGCGAGTGATCTATATAAATACTTACATGTATATTTCTAGGAAATAATAACTTGCAACTGGGTATTTACCTTTTTCGGGATCGCATCATTTCTATATGAGCCAAAATTTTACGCTTACGCGTTCGCTTATTTTTTGGTTTCTTTGTTCTATGATTTCCCATAGTAATTTGTTTTATTTGGCGCGCGATGCAATCCGACACAGTACCGTCGCTGACAGTGGTCACCGACAGACTGGCGCGGGTGAACAGCTGAAGCAAGGCGGCGGGACGGTTGCTCGCGAGCAAACTTATTGTAAAATAAATTACTATAAAATAATGCACTAAACGTATCAAAAATGTAATTCTAGAGAACACTAAAAAAATGTAATAGCTACTTAACATGGTAAATTTGGTTTTGATGGCTTTAAACACTTTAGAGATAAATGGGAAAAATAAATAAAATGGCATATTTTTCAAAAAATAAAGCTATCGAGGTTTTTTTCAGCAATCGTGTTTTTGTTTCTAGCGAAACCTAGCCAACAGATCGAAATTTTACATACAAAAAATTTGAGCTTGAACTAATAATACAAGTATTTTTTGTAAATTTTCAAAAAGCTTTGTTTTACTGCTTTTGCGGACTAGCCGGGCCTTAATTCACTTAATGATTACCGCTATTCAGAAATCAGAAATCAGAAATCAGAATATATTTATTGTAAAAACTGTGTACTAATGATGTTAAAATAATTAATAAGTATCAACAGTTTTGTCCTTTACGAACATACAATAACAATTGTCAGTATATATATTTTGACATTAATATTATAGACACTACTTATTAACAATGAATATAATTCTAATACATGCTATGAGATCTTTCTAATCCTACTTACAAATTAAAATTTGAAAAGAGAAGTATTTACCTAAGAGATACATACACACTACATAACTTGCATACCTATTTATTCATTTACATCTCCATCAAAATATTCATTGAGATTATAAAAGGCCTTACTAATCAACCAGTTTTTTAAACTCAGTTTGAATTTATTGCCATCTAACATTTTTATTTTTACAGGGAGATTGTTATATATTTTAATAGCGTTTATAAACGGCCTTCATGCATACATCTTATTATTTACCTGGCAAGCGCAAAGATTGTATTTATGTTTGGTACGCAAATTATCAGCACGACTAGATAAATGGTTGAAATATATAGTTTTATTATTTTGTACAAATATGCATAATTCTGATATATAAATACTAACAAGAGTAAGAAATTTATTACATTTAAATACATTTCGGAGAGTATCTGTACTTTTCATTTTAAAAATATTTCTGAGGCATCTTTTCTGTAGAAGAAAAACTGACTGTGATTCTACAGAATTGCCCCAAAAGATGATACCATAGCTGAGATGGGGGTAAATGTAACCATAATAAGCAGTTATTGCCGCATCTTTGGATGCAATACTGCTCACTATAGTTAATGCATAGCAAGAGCTTGCGATTTTGCTACTAATTTTACTGACATGGGCTTTCCAGTTAAGATTGCAATCTAACGTAACACCTAGAAAATTAGATTCATTAACTTCGTAAATTTTTTCTCCATTGTGTGCTATATTTAATTTTATTGGGTTTCTCTTATAAGATCTGAATTGCAGATAATTTGTTTTATTAGTATTTATTTTCAAATTAATAGAACTTAGCCAATCTGTAGCTACTTGTATGGTGTTATTAATTTTTAGTTCAAAATCAGTAAGGGATAAATTATTTTGTGATATGAAAATTGTAGCGTCGTCTGCAAACATGACGCAAAGATTTTCAATGATATTAGGAAGTTCATTAATGTAGATAAGAACAACAACGGCCCTAATATACTGCCTTGAGGTACTCCTAGGTTTATGTATTTGTATGCCGATTGCACTTGCTCTATTATTTTTTTATGTTTATTATAGAAATTTAAGACTGTGGTTTGGCATCTATTTCTAAGATACGATTCTAATAAGGCTAGAGACGTTCCCCTGATTCCTATTGATTCTAGTTTTTTTAGAAGAGTTTCGTGAATAACGCAATCAAATGCCATGGATAAGTCTATGAAAAGAGCGATTCCTGTTTTTTTTGTTATTTATTTCCTCCCAAACTTTATTCAGCATTTTGGAAATGGCTAGCGTTGTATTTTTACCCTTACGAAAGCCAAATTGGTTAGTATTTAAAAGGTTATTATTTTCTAAAAATGATATGATTCTATTGTATATAGCCTTTTCAAAAATTTTTGAGAAACTTGGTAATATAGCTATGGGTCTATAATTTGACATTTCTTCTGTAGAACCTTTTTTGTGCAAGGGCTTTATCAGTGCTTTTTTCAAATCATCAGGAAAACAGCCAGTTTCTATGGAGAGATTTATAATATACACCAAAGGCTCTATTATGAATTCTATACTGTTTTTAATGACTTGTACTGATATACCATCATGCCCTGCTGTTTGTTTGTTTTTTAATTGTTTAACGATATTTCTAATCTCTTCACAACTAACAGGTTTTAGGAATTTACTTTTAGAACTCAAGTTTGGTGTTTTATGTTGCTTTGTATTACCTGCATGATTTTGTTTTGCTTTATTTATGAAATAATCGTTCATAATTGTGGCAATTTTAGTTGGATCTGTTACTCGTTTATCATTTAATTGTATGGTTTCTATTGATGTTTTGATACAATTAGTTTGAGATGTATGTCCTTTAATAACACCCCATGTGGCTTTATTTTTAGTAGTGCTTCTATGTATTTATTTAATGTTAGCAATTTTTCTAGACAACGGTGTAATTTTTTTAAAAGTTCTTGAATATTTATTATATTTGGTTATTTTTCATTATTTTTGTCATTTCGACATTCTATGAACATATTCCTTTTTTTCTTACTAGCTATCATAATTCCTTTACTTTTCCAGTTCGGGTTCTTTTTGTATGTAATCTTAACCGTTTCCAAGGGAATACTGAGGTTAAATATGAGGGCATATAAATTGATAAATTCATTGTAAGCTTGATTCATATATTCATAGATGAGCAGTAAATTGTAGCATGCATTATAATGATAACCAGGACGGAAATCATTTTTTCTACGTATGTAGCGAGCTAGTTTTGTCTTATTCTATGATTTCACACAAAATTATATTCACTGAAAAAAAAGTGAAAACATCTTAACACATTAAGTATTTAAAGTTAGTTCCGTAGTTATAGTTAAATAGCATAATTTACGTGACCTCTCTTGTTTGATACGAACATATTAGGTAACGTATGTTAATTTAACTGAAATATTTATTTTCGACTTACCTAAATTATTATTTTAAGTTAATCGACTATAACTTTATAACTTGTACTAAGTACTTAGCCGTGATAGTTTTCCTTTTAATTTCATCATATATTCTACTAGCATGAATTGTTTCATATCTCCAAAGTGAACCGCTTAGCCGGTAGAGGGGAGGACACGAGACTCCAACAAAAATTATCACTTCAAAACATAATATTTCACAAACGGATCCCTGAATAGAAAAATAGTTTTCGTATAGACAGACGGACATGGCGAAACTTAAGTATATGGTTCCTTGTTTACTACGGAACCCTAAAAAACATGAAACTAATAATAACAGATATTAACAACAAAACAGAGGAGAATTGATAGCACCACGACGCGACGGTTACTAATGTCAACAGCGTCCCATTTTCTCATCTCCAGTCCCGGGAGAGACAGCCTCGTCCCGCAGCTCGCGGGAGCGGGACACGCAATCACACCTAATGGACGTGCTAAGCATGTGCGGGTTTACATGTCCGCCAAATATAATGGATGCTTTATTAGCGGGAATTTTGTTTGGTCGACTTGGTATCGCGAGTTATATTACACTCTTTATATTACATACTCATATTGATAATGTAAAACTGTTCGTCGGTAAAATGTGATACTGTAATTGAAATGTTCCTCTTTAGCAGATCAATAGATCAATGCATTACAGCTTCATGACATAATGGTCACACAGTGATAGCTACTTTTGATATTCATCGCCTTTGTCCACCAGACACCAGCACTCGCGTCATTCGACGAGCAGAGAAATTGTGATATTCTGTAAATAATTGTATTTACTTTTTGAAGTCAAATAATATTTCTTTAGCGGCTAAACAAAGTCTAGACATTCATTGTTTACATTTTTAAGGATTTTGAACGAAATTAGACTAGATTCGATATCATTTTAGGTACTACGTCACTGTTCTTGTTTTAACCTACCTTTACTTACTAATAATAGAGTTTAATTGGTAGTGACAGTTTTTGAAGTGAAAACTTCTTTAGCGGCGTTGGGCATTTTTGGGATGGGTAAAAAATGTTAAACTCGCGTCAGGTGTCACGTGACCTGATCGAAAATTCGTAGTCCTAAGACGGCGCAGGACGCTTGCTAGTTCCAAACCAATGTACCTACTAGATGACGCTGTATAGTCTAGTTCCAGACCAACGCACTAGATGGCGCTTTTGCTATTTTATTTTTTTAGTTTTCACTTCTGCCGGCACTCCCGTTGTTTTTTTATAAACTTCAAGCCCCACTCCTCTATTTTACTTTTACTTGAATCAATACTTTTTTCGGAACAAAATGTAGCCTTGTGTTGTGTGAGTCCACCTACTGCACAAACTATCTTAGTCAGTGAGTACACTATAAATTCTATTCTATAAACACGATATCTTCAAAACCCAAAAATAGTTTAAAATAACAGTACCTAACTGAATCTAACTGAATCGCTGTGCTTTTGTTGACAGCGATGATCGCATGTCAAGCGCCGTTATATCCTGAGTGTCACGGTGTAACGGCGCGGTAACGACACGGTAACGATGCGACGAAGGCTTCAGATAACGGCCGTGGAAACTTTTCACTTAACTATGAAGTTTAGTCACACCTTTACTTGAAGTAAACAAGTGACCAAAAAAGCATTACAAGCATAAAAAGATCTTTAACAAAGTTTACGAGTCAACTCTATGGGTCTTCCGTTTTACATTTAGAACATGGTTATTTCATGTATCTGATTTTAATAATACGTTAGTTAATTTTAAAAAGTATATTTCCACAGAACTGAGGTTCAACATTATTAAAAACAATTCCTTGAATAAAAATCCCCTAATGGTAGAAAAAGGCAAACTCCCGTGAAACATCCCCGTCCCGGCATTAAAGTTGTCAGTGATTTTGTTCGGAGCCGGTTAAAGTTATCCATTTTCCATTGTATCTGCTGGAGCAAATTGGCACTTATTTCGTTTCATTGCGGCTGCGTTCGTTCCGCTCATTCTGCTCATTTCGCTCCGGGGAAGGGATTCATGTTTCAACTGTCACTTGTTCCGATTACTGGCCGTTTAATTGTTCACATATTGTGCTGTCCCTGGATACGGAATACCAAGTTACGACTATTGTGAGTGATATGTAGACAATTTTAAACATATTTGAAGGCATTAGAAAAACAAAATATGTCCGTTTAAGACCTCACGACAGAAGTGAATACTGAAGTATTCACTCCTAGATGAATCTAGTCGACGTTAATAATACGAAATAGTAGTGTAGCAGTGACGCGTTGGTTATATAGTAGTGTAGCAGTAACGCGTTGTTATATATCTTTAGCTATCTTAGTTGGCTCGAGTCGACTTTAACCGAATGACCGTTACATAGCCGAGCGTGACAGGTCAGTCTCATTGAATAATACATACAAAATAAAAGAAAAGAAAAAATAGTACTTTGCGTATTGAGACAAACTATATTGAGAATAAATAGTGTAGTGAAGTGAGAACCGACGCCACAAGCTGGCTACATTACAACGACACCTATCGGCGCGGGCGTGGGCCGCGCTCGTGGCGTGCCTCTCTAACGACTGCTTCTTTACCTAAACATGGCACCTCAGCTAGCATTACCTGCCGCTAAATTACACTTCGCTAAACTTACTTCTACCTCGTGAAAAGGAACTTCATTTAATTTCATTTGGCCAGATTGTAGCGATTTTTATACATGCTATGTTTTCAACCACTAGGGTTGCGCTTGTGACAACGATCTTACCTTCTTATATAGCTCTCAATTGAGAGAATTATCTGTTTGTTTTTCTAATAATTAAGTTAGTATAATTATGAAGGATGTTTATTTCGTACTAATCCACAAACGATATGTTTTAGGGTTCCGTTATATTTTCACCATGCGAACATAGATTTATATATTAAATCTATGCATGCAATTATGAACCCAATTCAGTCGTGATTTATTTTATATAAATCCTCACATTACTCATTCTAATCACAAATATTGATTTTTACTCTTATTGTTTAGTTGGAATACAATCAATAAACCGATTGATCTTCGTTATGGAACATAACAATGATACCGGACATATAGCGCATGTGCCTAGGAGGTAGGATCTACATGTTATTCTTGGACAACCTCGCGAACTTTGTCCAAACTCAATTTAGTAATTAAATAAATTACTACGGCAGTAGTTTATTCGGTGAATTTCATTTGATCTACAAACTTAGAAGCAAGCTTTACGTACATTTTCGTGTAATGCAATACTTAAAACATGAACGGTGCATACATACACTTCAAAGCGGACTTTAAACGATTTCACTGAATATCCAGCACACGGCTGCCCGCTGCTTTACAAACGTCCACCACGACCAGCTGAAGAAGCAACCCCCGTGCACCACTCGCGCTTCCGCTCACGGGTCATACAACTCGGCCGGGCTGCCGCCGATTCAGCTAAATTGTACTACAAAGTCCTTTTACTCCGCCTCTGGAAATTCTCCACTAAACGTATGAAAAATGCTAATTTTTCCACCGCTCAGTAATTTTATGGCGTAAACGATTTCTTCGTTTAAGGCAAATTTTGCAAATAATACGGTGTATTAAAATGTAAAATACAGTTTTAAAACTGTTGTGACGTTTACGATCAATAAATTGTTAAAGTCAATTCTATATAATAAATACAATTACAAATAACGTCTAAAAAAAAAGTCAATTAAAGGAAAATCCACCATCAGGCATAGTCTACAAATTCTCCGCGGTCAAAATTTTTTTTGATCACCGGGGACGCACGAGTATTCTACCACCCCCACGGTCAAAATTCTACCGATACCACCCATGCTTCACCCGCTGCTGCCGTGTCAGACATGGATAGCGTGGGCCACGTTGCGCTGCGTGATGCTGTGTGATCGGCCACACCGTTGCTTAACATCAGGTGAGTTGGTGGTCAATCGTAGTTCTATCTAGTATAATATATATATATTTAGAAAGAACCCGGGGGTAAGTGCATGTTGACCATGTCATGAAGCCACGTCGCATCCTTAGCGCGGTCGTGGCTCGCAATGAACCTATTAGACTGCATTTCTATACAAATCGAAACTAAATACACACACGTAGCGAACACGTGCCTATCAATAGAATGCGCCTTTACATGCATACGCGATATTTTTAAAACTAGTTATCATATTTGAGAAATTACTTAATCTTGTACCTGGATAAATGAAAATTCTGCCTACAATCGCCCGGGTTGTTACAAAATGTCATATTCCAAAGCTATAAGTATGAAACATGTCTCCTTTTAATATTGAAAACCCATATTTGTAGGAACACGAAGTGTTTGAAATTCCTAAACATGAATGAACCCTCAACAAGGAGCGCGTGGGCTCACATTTCTCGGAATAAAAGAACACTCTGAATGAACGAACATTCCAACATCATTCAAATGAAGTCTTCACTCGTCAGCTTTATTGGCGCCCACGCTCAAACACCACTAACTTAAAACAAGGAATGAAATACATGTGGACATGAAACGGCATCAGCATGTATATTTCTAACGATCTTGCTTTTGCATTCTCATCAATTACAGTTTTGATTATTTTTTTATTTAAATAAATTTTTAGAATGAAATTGACTTCTGGGTTTGTTTTGTCGGTTCGCATAATTTTGGTCCCGAGCTGACTAATCATGATTGAAAAAATTATGTAGGAATGATAATTAAATTATTTAAAGTTCAAAATCTAATCTTAGTAACGAGAGTGAAGAGTGAACTATACTTTAACACGTTACGTTAACGCCTTAAAACAGACTTGTCACGTATATGTTACACATTTCTAGCGCCTGACAGCTTGCAACGTCCGTGATTACAGCTAAGGCTAGATGACAGTTATCTTTTTTTGTCACGAAATCAATCACAATCGCCGAAGTAACAACCGAGTTAAAGTTCCATGTCTCGCCGGTTGTTCGTCGCATATGAAACCTTATTAGATGCGTTCAGCATAGCTAATTAATTTAATTACCGGCATTCGGTGGCGGGAACATGTCTTCAAATAATTCCTCATCCGGAACTCGCATTAATCCCTATTCTAAGAGTTTAATTAGAATTCACAACAAAGCCGAGAGTCGAGGAGTCTTCTGGAGTCGAGCTGGAGGCATTTGAGGACGACTTGGAATATAAATGACGTTTTGATAACCTGCCTCGGGAAGCATTACAGTTTACTTTGGACCCTAAAAATCTAAAAATGTCTATCTTGCGTGTTTTAATGCCTTCCATCACCCTTTTGCGGGTTTATCTCTTAATTTACGTCTCAGATTTTTTTAATGATATGTTAAATAATTGATATAGAAGATTGACCACCAACTCGCCTCATCATCATCATCATCATCATCTGTCCATCATCTCAGCCATAAGAAGTCCACTGCTGGACATAGGCCTCCCCCATGGATTTCCAAAATGACCGATTGGAAGCGGCTTGCATCCAGCGTCTTCCCGCCACTTGTATGAGGTCATCAACCAACTCGCCTAATGTTAAGCAATGGTGTGGCCGAGGAAGGAGCTTGTCGATCCAGAAGATATCGCCCTAGCCTTGAAGATTCCAAGATTGTAGCTCTCAGAAAATAGAGATGGTGGCAAAAAACTCCATTCTTGTGCAGTATGTGGACCGATATTGCTGAGTACGTATTTCATTGAAAAATGGGTGGTTATGAGTAATATAGACAGACAAGACATTTTACGACGATGCTCAAGACTAAGTAGCTTCTTGACAATGAGTTTATAATCACCGTTTAACCTGTAGCAGTTCCAGCTGATACTTGACTAATACATCAACAAGGTGGCAGCAAATTGATTAGGGTCACCTGTTATACTCGTAGCCAGCCTGGCTACGTAGAAAACTACTATAGAAAATTGTTAATGTATGAAGTTTAGTCCGAAATTGACATTTACACTGTTTGACACAGACTTCAACATTTTTTAAATCTTTTGTGGCTGCTGTCTCTAAAGTCAATTCTTCCAACAACAGACGGAAGGATCAAAGTGACAAATCAGAATTGATGATTTGGATTTAAGGTTTTTGGCGGGAACGTCAAAAGATTTACGTTCCCGCCAAAAATATTAATTTTTAATAATAATTGTCACTTATTCCGAGAAACATATTTATAAACATTTAATTTAACAGTAATTCAAACAACGGTAATTATCATAACGTTATTTTCAAAAGTTATGTCTTGTAAAAGATGCACAATATGTGGCCTGAAATCTGGGAAAAAAGATCATAACGCATTTTCATGGCTTTCCGCTCGACGAAGTAATGACATTTTACACATGGGCTCAATTTTTAAGAGCTAAAAAAATAAAATTTATTTATTGGCATAAGAACGGTGTAAGTACAGAATACTAACACCATAAACTGATGCTTTAGCTTGGGTTGTTTTCTCACTAGGGAACTCCACAACGGCTTGTACCTAACATATGCATGAAATTTTGTATGGATTTCGATAACCACAGCTGATGTTTTCATTATGTTTGTTTTTAGGGTTCCGTACCTCAATAGGAAAAAACGGAACCCTTATAGGATCACTTTGTTGTCAGTCTGTCCGTCTGTCCGTCTGTCCGTCCGTCCGGGTGTCAAGACCTTTATCTCGGGAACGCGTGAAGATATTGAGTTGAAATTAAAACCATATACGCAGATCCATAGTATCTTGCTGCAGAAAGAAAAATAAAATTTGTCAGTTTTCGTAAAAAAAAGTTACAGCTGAATATGTCGTAAAAAAAGCACATTTCGACACTCACAGAGGAATCAAAACCTATGGGGTACTTCCCCTTGACCTAGAACTCTGAAAATTGGCAAAAAGCATTGTGTTAGAGTACACATATAGGAAAAAATCTGAAAACTGGTCATTTTTAATTAAATCACAAAAAATAGTGTCGTTATGCAAGGAATGAGGGTCGAAATTTTAAAGTGAATTAACCGTATCATGTGGGGTATCATATGAAAGAACTTAGTTAGCATTAGTTAAAACAGGTTTTTAAATATTTTTACAATGTATATTTTTCGGTATAAGAAGGAAAAAAAATGATTTCCCCCTTTTATTTACTAGTTTGTACGGACCCTCGGTGGGCGAGTCTGACTCACACTTGTCCGTTTTATAGTAATTTTGGGCACTTTTTAATGTAATATTAATAATAGCTTATGAGTACGTAAAAAAGTAGAAGCTGTGAATCTCCTCTTTTTTGAGTCAAGTGAAAAGTTATAACAATTTAACATAATTAATAGGATAATTCCTTTTAATACTTTTTCCTAAAATATTTGTATATGTTTATTTCCGTACAGGAATATTGGAAAGATAAATAAAATGGTAAAGTATATAATGTCTTTTATCCGTCCCACAAACCTCCATAAAATTGTCGGGTAAACTCATCACCACTTTCCTAAGACACGATTAAGTTATTCTTGACAAAGGCAATATGGCCAAACTCCATTAGCCTGCCCGTAGCGCGAATTAAATCAATCAAATTGACAATGAATTGAATTAAGAATTTCGACCTAAACTCCATACATTTAAACTCAAATCAAAATTTGAAATATTTTTATACATTTTTTTTCTATGGAAGTGCCGCCTCTTAAGTAGTTATATTCTCTTTGCTCGTAGCATGCAAAGTTGGCTCGCGCCCTTTTTATCTTGCTTGTTGACCCAAACTAGAAGTTACTGTTTGAATTGTAAAAAAATTACAGTTTTAAGTAGTCTCACACTATTAATTGCAGAAAAATTAAGATGAAAACGAGCGCGAACCAACTTCGCATCTCTATAGAAGATGAGCGTAACTCCCAGTACTCCACACACAATCGGACCTGTGCCTGATACAAGTGAAGCAGCTTGCCCGTTGAGAAGTGTTGCCTAACTTATTGAGGATGCAAATTTGTTTTACTAGCCAGTTTAGCGATTCAAGGTAGTCCTTAAATGTTGATGTTCAATTATATATTTTTTAGATGATAGGCTTGAGTCGGCTTGACCGTCAACTCACTTGATGTTAAATGACGGTGTGGTCTAAGATTGCAAGCAGATCCAACTTGGAAAGGGACTGGTTGTTAAGAAAGAAGCTTGAAGACCAATTTTCAACTTAAGGTGGAGTTGTCCAGTTGGGCAGTATAGAGTAACTATGGGTTCCTTGCGTTGTTTTTCTTTTTAGAAAGTCCAAGCTCATTGCTGCGATATAATCTCGTATCTTCGAGCACCGCAATCTATCGTCTAACCGACTGAGCTATCATTACGTATACTTAGATACCCTAACTAAAGGGATGTGAGAGAGTTTAAGTAAAAAAATCGATGATAATTGAAAACGTCGTCTTTATAAGATTTTCGTCCATCACAATGGTAATGAGAACGCTAGAAAGGTGTCCAGTAATTATGCAAGTAATTAGCAGAGGCGGGTGGGAATCTGTTCAGATGGCGCCACGAGCTAGGGGCTGACCTGCGCGGCGGGGACTACCTACTGGGGACGCACCCGACTCCACTCTCCTTCATTAACTAATCATTGGATAGAGTGGCTCCCACTTCTATAATAATTATAATAATTAGTTCTGTTATCAGAATTAGTACTTTTGTGAAAAATTAATTTCGAGCTGCATGATAATATAATATATATTAAATCTACTACATTTATTTACTCAGTTTATTTTCGAGCAACAAAAAAACGAGAAACTTCTAGTCGACCACTAGTAAAAATGTTATAATTTTTAAAACTATTAGTTATGCACAGTAGTTATGAATGTTGTTTTCGTGAGATATGTCGCCAAAATTTAATTTCTGTTAATTATCTTTTTCTCTGTATGTATTTTGTTTCATTATTTTCTTTTTGGGTTTATTTGTTGTGTTTTTGTTGAAATTTATATACCAACTTGTTACTTATACCTTCCGTGTCCGTTGATCGTGGGTGACGTCACCCACCACGGTCGGTTCCAGCGGAAGACCAGCGTCGGCTGTTCACTGCCAGCAGTATGCTGAGCTGGACACATCATACAATTATATGCATATATATATATATATAATAAATCAATTGCTGTCCGTTTGTCTCGCTAAAACTCGAGAACGGCTGGGCCGATTTAGCTGATTTTGGTTTTGAAATGTTTGTCGTAGTCCAGGGAAGGTTTAAGCGTTGAGGAAATATCGGGTCCACTCTCTACATTGATAGGTGATATGAAGTACGCTGGATCATCTAGTCTCAATAAAAAATTGTCTTTGGCTTCTTAAATTTAAAGGCTAATTTTCATTGTCAAACCACCCACGTCACGTTCACGTAACGTATCCGTTAGTCATACGGAATAAGGGCCCTGATGAGATGAGATTGGCGGCAAGAGCTATATTAAACGACTTCCAAAAAAAAAAGGTTCTCAATTAGAGTATGTTTTTTTTTTGCTTGTTTGTTGTGTGATCACTTTGACAATTGAGCATTTATTTTGATGATTCTTTTTATTTGGTAGGTTATACTTCAGAGGTGGTCCCATATACATTTTATAAAAATCGGTTCAGTACTTTGGTTATTTTACTATGGAAATTAACGTGGTTTTCACACATTTTTAAATAAAAATACGTGATAAAACAGACAGGCTCAAAACAGACGTGAGTGACCCGTAGTTTTTATTTAAAAATACTTTGGTTATTATAACAAAATAACTGAAAAATATGTCATCCAAGTAAACGAATAGTGTATTTCGAAGTTTGTTTTTCAGTTCAGTTTCAAACTACGAGTATCCTTAGAAAAAACAATATATTCTATTATTAAAGATATACGTTCTCGGAGGCACATAACAACACACTACCCACATTGATCGAGTTAACACTTAACTAGATTACTTGACTAGATATTATTTTGAAAAATTATGATTTTATATTTTTTTATTCTATTATTTCAGTATTAAGTACTTGTACGAAGAGTTTCTTCAACTCCAAACAGTACAAAGCTAACTTTGTACATTATTTGTTGACCTAAAGAGTTGAACATTTCGCGAGTTCTAATTTTGTTTTTCCTCTCCGTTATAAACGCACGTAAAATGAAAAAAATCCTTGCCGTCAAGCGTTGAACATGAACGAAATTAAGTGTCAGGCGCAATGTATAAACCTTATCGGGCCGCATCGAGCCGCGTCGAGCCGCATCGAGCCCACCTCGCGACTTATTTAAACAATCATGTCGGCACACCCGCGCGATACCCCCTGTCGCGACTCTAATATCAGTTATGTCATGGCCGAAGCAGGCGGCTATATAGGTGCGCGCTTCATCTCATTTCTTGCTTTATTGCATTGATTCGCATAATTTGAGTCATAATATAACGTATAGCTCAAATACCTATAATTGTAACTTTTCTAATGATATTACAGCAAAATAATAATCACGTATAAATGTTTAGGCATAGTGTTGTTTCTCACAATTACAGTTACAATAATTTAGATCAAATCCTTGAAGGACCGACAAGGATAGTAAATAATTATTGTTATTTCAAATACTTCATTTCAACACCCTAATATCAAAAGTACCTTTCACTGAAAAAAAACAACCGCAAGTACTTTTGACAGAAAATCAATGGTCAATACTCGTAGTAGTTTGAAAGGACGCCCGCAATACTGACTTGCCTAGTGCGGGGTGCATTGTATTTGAAAATGGCGACAATCGTACGATAATACAAATATTTGATTTGGAATAACTTTTCACTAATCAAGAGTTTTGACTAAGTTAAGTAGCTGCAGTACCAATCTCATTGACATTTACTGCAAAGCGGTCTTTACAAACAATACTTCTTTATAAGTAGTATTTTCTTATTACTTATACTTACAGTATTTAAGATTACTGCCTTAACTTCGGAACCTTTCTTATATACGTGTTTTAACACAATATTTGGCACTTATTTATCTCCTAATTTTAACTTTGTACATATTACTGATATTGTCCTCCATCGTAAAATTCACAAACTACAGAAGACCCTCTTAAAGCAAAATGTTCACTGAACTGAAATTTAGTAGGCATCTACAAAGAATAGAATATTTTTTGAGAGTACTATTTTTATAAGCGAACATGTTTTCCTTGTTACTTTGCTCTTAGTCGTTTATACCGCGACCTTGATTCGGGGAATTCTTATTTTTTGTTACAAACAAACATTCGCTACATCGTCGTGCAAATACTAAAAATAATGAGCGATTCTTCTCATTTCCTCTCATAACCGCATCTATGTAAGAGACTTCCCCAGCTTTACTCACTGAAACTTTATGAAAACTCCGATATTACGAGTGAGAAGTGATTCGATTGAATTGCGATCATTTCGGCCGGAAGTAATACTTCCGTAATAATACCTCCTGCCGCCGGCTCGTAAGCAAATCAGTTCAATCGGATTCAGTGGTCTACACTCCTCAGGCTATTTCAGTTTTATAACTAGCGGTGCCCGTGGCGGAGGCGGCGGAGGCGGCGGAGGCGGCGGAGGTGGCGGAGGCGGGCTCATGCTTTTATTATACTTTTTACTGCAGCATTAAATTATACGAAAGAGTTGTAAAAAGAAAAGAGTTGCTTGAAAATTAATTTCACAACATTTGGCTTAGTTTTGTTATCTAAATATTAACTTGAAGAATATTTGCAGTTTTCAAAATAAGAAGAATATTATTTTGCCCGGTAATTCAAATAACTTTTCGGTCTATTCAATCTATTAATTCACTTTTACAATTTGAACTACAAGAAGCAGCTGGTACTTACTAGATTTTTATTTTCCCTCTAGTAAAAAAAAATAGACACTCAAATTCTCAGAATATTATAATACCAACTATTTATATAGATGTATAAATATTAACATAGAATATAAATATTAATATAGATATGAGCTACAAAAACAAACAGTTATTATTTATCCAACAAGCAGCAATCAAACGCCACTAATCATGCGTCCATCGACGTCGACGTCGGCGTGTCGGCAATAATCACATTACCGCTTGATTACTGTCCATTACCGCGAGTTTGTACGTTTGTTCAACACTCGTACAGACAACACACTCACACACACACACACACTGTTGGTACATATACTTTACTGAAGGACAAACAATTCGCTAATTAAACGCATAATGCACAAACAAACCAGCGGATTGTAATCAAATAGCTCCCTGTTTGATGAGCACTATGAACAGTGTTGGTGGACACAGCAAATAGTAAGGTTCCACGCAGCGGCAAGCGCAGCGCCGGGCCAGCCACGAGGTGGACGGACGACCATACAATATCATACAAGGCAGGAAGATGCTGTGAGCAAGCCGCGCGTACCAAGTCTTTTAGAAATTCTAGGTGGGTATATATCCAGCAGTATACTTCTATAAAACGTGTTGTCGTGGAAGAATGATGTACTATCTAAATAATAAAGTACCGCAAACACACAGAATACTATTATTGTCATTACCTATGACTATCACTACCTATGTCTTACTTTTTCGACATTAATAGTATGTCATCAGAGAAACTTATCGTTTGTTACTGGCAAGCTTAACTACTCGTATTACATGTAAGTGTTATAGCCAACGATATTTTGTATAGCTAAAGAATAGTAAAATATGTAATCTAGATTTTTTAAAGGACACAGACTTACGTTTAACTACCGACTTGCCTGTTTGTAAGTCGGTTCTAAAAAAGTCTGCCTTCAAAATTCGAAGATTGTAGCTTTCAAACAACTGTGTAGGCGCTGGAGAGGACTACTCCGGTACATATTCATTATTCATATTCATTTAATGCATAAGTATCATTTACATGTAATTTCTAGATAATATACAATTTTCATAAATCAATTATTAATTCTAAAAAAAAAGTAGTAAATAATATAAAATTGCAATGTCAAAATATTAAATAATATTGTACTGTTGAACTGTTGTACTTTAGTGAACTGTTCAAAAAGTCATTATAGCTATAAAATGTCTGCTTGACAAGCCACCGTTTCAGCCTACACTTGAAGCATGCTAAGCTTGACGCTGAGGTGATACTGCTGGGTAGCTTATGACCCATGACATGTGTCAGTTTGTTTGATTTTGCCAGTCTCCTCTCCTCCGAATTTGCTTGCACAGTGCGCACTGCGCATTGTGTGTTGAGTTGAGAGTGAAGTGAATGTACAGACATATCTTGCACAGTCTCAAGGAAATCACAGACACGCTATTTTCAACCGACTTCCAAAAAGGAGGAGGTTATCAATTCGACTGTATTTTTTTTAAATGTTTGTTACCTTATAACTTTCGACTGGGTGAACCGATTTTGATAATTCTTTTTTATTTATTTGAAAGCTGGTGCTTCCCGTGTGGTCCCATTTCAATTTGGTCCAGTTCTGACAATGGCATCCATGAGAAGTCGGTTGCTTCAGTTTTTTAAACTATAATTATACGGTGATGCTCTAGACAGCTAGACTAACTAGTTTCTTTGCAACTATTTTTCATCACCGATAAACCTCAGAGCTCGTCCGACAACTGACTGTAAAGCTTCCAGCTGGTACTTGATGTTCCGGCAAAAAGGCAGTATCAGGTGTTCCACACACAAACGGACATACTCGTACTACAGTTAAATAAAGAAATTACCCCGGTTTCTTGAATGTGCGTATTTTCAGACTTATTTACATGGACTTAAGAAATAGTAGCTCTGGATTAAAGCTCTTAGAAATAGCCTCAATACATATACCGTGAAAAGCTTCTACTGAAGATTTTGTTTTGCGATACAATTTTACACAAAAAAAACAGGTATATAAAACTTAAAATCTCCAATATAAAAAATGCTGAACTGATTTTGATTAAACATAGCTAAGAGAACTTTCGATCAAATTGTCTTTTAAACAAAAAACTGGATCAATCCGTTTGAGAGCTATGATGCCACAGACTGACACACAAATACACAGATATATACATCAAACTTATATAACCTCTCTTTTTGCGTCGGCGGGTTAAAAACAAGGATTTTCCGGGCCGGTACGCGAGAGAGGCGGAAGGTGTCCCAAAATATAATAATAAAACCTGACAAGTGCGAGTCAGACTCGCCCACCAAGAGTTCCGTACAAACTAGTAGATAAAAGGGGGAAATCATATATTTTTTTATATTTTCCTACATAAACTGAAAAATATACATCGTAAAAGTATTTAAAAACCTGTTTTAGCTTATGCTTATGAAGTTCTTTCATATGATACCCCACATGGTACGAGTAATTCACTTTAAAATTTGGACCCTCATTCCTTGCATGGGACACTATTTTTTTGTGATTAAATTAAAAATGACCAGTTTTCAGATGTTTTCCTATATGTGTACCCTAACATAATGCTTCTTGCCAAATTTCAAAGTTCTAGGTCAACGGGAAGTACCCCATAGGTTTTGATTCCCTTATGTCTCGAAATGTGCATTTTTTACGACATATTCGGCTGTAACTTTTTTTGACGAAAACTGAGAAACTTTATTTTTCTTTCTGAAGCAAGATACTATGGATCTGCGTATATGGTTTTAATTTCAACTCAATACCTTCACGCGTTCCCGAGATAAATTTCTTGACACCCGGACGGACGGACAGACGGACAGACAGACGGACAACAAAATGATCCTATAAGGGTTCCGTTTTTAGGGTTCCGTACCCAAAGGGTAAAAACGGGACCCTATTACTAAGACTTCGCTGTCTGTCTGTCTGTCTGTCTCCAGGCTGTATCTCATAAACCGTGATAGCTAGAAAGCTGAAATTTTGTATTTCCAATGAAATTTTGTATTTCCAACAAATGATGTATTTCCGTTGCCGCTATAACAAGAAATACTAAAAATTAAAAAAAATATATTAAGGGGGTCCCCATACAATAAACGTGTTTTTTTCGTATTTTTTTGCTCAATATTAAAAACGGTAACAGGTAGACGCTTCAAATTTTCACAGAATATTTACTTGTATATTATCTTTCAAAATAAATAATTAAATAACAATAAAGTAAATATTAAAGGGGGGCTCCCATACAACAAACGTAATTTTTAAACAATTTTTACTCGATCTTAATTAACAGGTAGAAACTTGAATATTTGTAAGTAAATATTTAGAAATATATTAACTATAAAAATAAATACCTAATCTAATACTTAAAAACTCACAAAATGAAAATAATCCGTGCATCTAAACGCGGTGCGAGCGCCGCGCCGCGGTGTGGTGGTGGCGCGAGAGCGAGGCGGTTGCTAAGCCACGGCCGCGCGGTTAGCGGGGGAGGTAACATCACGGAGCGAGCCATAACCGCGCGCTCGCGCAAATAGCGCGAGCGTCGTCATGCTGCCCGGATGTGTATCGAAAACCTACCTATAAGTTTGCAATTTACTACTTGGAATTTCGTTGATTTCTCGTTATTTTATAAACAGAACTAAACTTTGTAGTATTATAGATGATAGTACGGAACCCTTCGTGCGCGAGTCCGACTCGCACTTGGCCGATTATTTCCTTTTGAGGTACGGAACCCTAAAAATGACACGGGATCTGAGTCCTCGGCACGTATCCTTTGGTGAATAGTTGTCGCCTCCGCGGCGGCGCGCGCTGCGCCGGAGGACGGTGGGCCTGGGATTCATTGAATTTATCGGCGCGACCCGCACAGCGCCA
Organism: Lycia hirtaria; assembly: GCA_947563715.1. Classification (NCBI taxonomy): domain Eukaryota; kingdom Metazoa; phylum Arthropoda; class Insecta; order Lepidoptera; family Geometridae; genus Lycia; species Lycia hirtaria. The sequence continues at coordinate 45,858,712 of OX387379.1, forward strand.
CCTAGCATGTAAGCGGAAAATAGCCCAAATATAAATAATTTTTTAATTAATAAATTATATAAATTAATATTTTTTTATCTGATAACTAGGTACACGATTCTAATTTTTTTCTACTTTTTCAGTGTGATTAATAAGAATGTGTACTCGTACAAAATTACAGTTTCTTAGAACTAAAAGTTTTTGAGATAAGCCGCGGACAGACAGACATGACGAAACTATTAGATTTCTTAGTTAACTATGGAACCCTAAAAATGGCACAGAAACCTCAACAGTGTGTCGAACACATATTTGAACTTGTTTCAACTTAATATAGGTAATTACTTATACAAACGCGATATCTTGATGCACGAAACAGCATCAATTATTTGCAACATTAGATCAGATTATAAACAGACTGATAAACTTATTTCTGATTTTATTTTACCGCCAAGTCGTCGGGCTTATGCAAGTTTACTGTATATGAAGATTCTGTCGACTGCAATAATGTTATTACGTTAAGCAGTTTTACACATAGTTTGACAATTTTCTCAACCAGTAGGTATACGAGTACATATTTTACGACAGCATCATGTCAAAGCTACTCGTATGCAAAAATTGATGTAAGTCTATTGGAATAATCTGTAATAAAAAAAAAGTTAAAAATTAATATTACAAGTGAATAAACTGTAAACCGCTGCAAGTGTGACGCTCTCCTTCTCCCCGCGTAGAGGAAGTTTTGCAGTTCGCATCAAAACAGGAAATTTAGTTATAAGGTCATTTTTGTCAGAAACATTCGCATACTAAATTATAAATAAGCATTTATAATCTGAGTAAAATCTATTAAGAAGTATGAGTAAAATTTGACGAGATACAACTTCGCAGTCTCCGTTACGAGTATTTAGGACGAATAAGCGTTATAAAATTTGACGAGATACAACTTCGCAGAGTCCGTTACGAGTATTTAGGACGAATAAGTGTTATAAAATTTAACGAGATACAACTTCGCAGTCTCCGTTACGAGTATTTAGGACGAATAAGTGTTATAAAATTTAACGAGATACAACTTCGCAGTCTCCGTTACGAGTATTTAGGACGAATAAGCGTTATAAAATTTGACGAGATACAACTTCGCAGAGTCCGTTACGAGTATTTAGGACGAATAAGTGTTATAAAATTTAACGAGATACAACTTCGCAGTCTCCGTTACGAGTATTTAGGACGAATAAGCGTTATAAAATTTGACGAGATACAACTTCGCAGAGTCCGTTACGAGTATTTAGGACGAATAAGTGTTATAAAATTTGACAAGATACAACTTCGCAGTCTCCGTTACGAGTATTTAGGACGAATAAGTGTTATAAAATTTGACGAGATACAACTTCGCAGAGTCCGTTACGAGTATTTAGGACGAATAAGTGTTATAAAATTTGACAAGATACAACTTCGCAGTCTCCGTTACGAGTATTTAGGACGAATAAGTGTTATAAAATTTGACAAGATACAACTTCGCAGTCTCCGTTACGAGTATTTAGGACGAATAAGTGTTATAAAATTTGACAAGATACAACTTCGCAGTCTCCGTTACGAGTATTTAGGACGAATAAGTGTTATAAAATTTGATGAGATACAACTTCGCAGAGTCCGTTACGAGTATTTAGGACGAATAAGTGTTATAAAATTTGACAAGATACAACTTCGCAGTCTCCGTTACGAGTATTTAGGACGAATAAGTGTTATAAAATTTGACGAGATACAACTTCGCAGAGTCCGTTACGAGTATTTAGGACGAATAAGTGTTATAAAATTTGACAAGATACAACTTCGCAGTCTCCGTTACGAGTATTTAGGACGAATAAGTGTTATAAAATTTGACAAGATACAACTTCGCAGTCTCCGTTACGAGTATTTAGGACGAATAAGTGTTATAAAATTTGACAAGATACAACTTCGCAGTCTCCGTTACGAGTATTTAGGACGAATAAGTGTTATAAAATTTGACGAGATACAACTTCGCAGTCTCCGTTACGAGTATTTAGGACGAATAAGTGTTATAAAATTTGACAAGATACAACTTCGCAGTCTCCGTTACGAGTATTTAGGACGAATAAGTGTTATAAAATTTGACGAGATACAACTTCGCAGAGTCCGTTACGAGTATTTAGGACGAATAAGTGTTATAAAATTTGACAAGATACAACTTCGCAGAGTCCGTTACGAGTATTTAGGACGAATAAGTGTTATAAAATTTGACAAGATACAACTTCGCAGTCTCCGTTACGAGTATTTAGGACGAATAAGTGTTATAAAATTTGACAAGATACAACTTCGCAGTCTCCGTTACGAGTATTTAGGACGAATAAGTGTTATAAAATTTGACGAGATACAACTTCGCAGAGTCCGTTACGAGTATTTAGGACGAATAAGTGTTATAAAATTTGACAAGATACAACTTCGCAGTCTCCGTTACGAGTATTTAGGACGAATAAGTGTTATAAAATTTGACAAGATACAACTTCGCAGTCTCCGTTACGAGTATTTAGGACGAATAAGTGTTATAAAATTTGACGAGATACAACTTCGCAGAGTCCGTTACGAGTATTTAGGACGAATAAGTGTTATAAAATTTGACAAGATACAACTTCGCAGTCTCCGTTACGAGTATTTAGGACGAATAAGTGTTATAAAATTTGACAAGATACAACTTCGCAGTCTCCGTTACGAGTATTTAGGACGAATAAGTGTTATAAAATTTGACAAGATACAACTTCGCAGTCTCCGTTACGAGTATTTAGGACGAATAAGTGTTATAAAATTTGACGAGATACAACTTCGCAGAGTCCGTTACGAGTATTTAGGACGAATAAGTGTTATAAAATTTGACAAGATACAACTTCGCAGTCTCCGTTACGAGTATTTAGGACGAATAAGTGTTATAAAATTTGACAAGATACAACTTCGCCGTCTCCGTTACGAGTATTTAGGACGAATAAGTGTTATAAAATTTGACGAGATACAACTTCGCAGAGTCCGTTACGAGTATTTAGGACGAATAAGTGTTATAAAATTTGACAAGATACAACTTCGCAGTCTCCGTTACGAGTATTTAGGACGAATAAGTGTTATAAAATTTGACAAGATACAACTTCGCAGTCTCCGTTACGAGTATTTAGGACGAATAAGTGTTATAAAATTTGACGAGATACAACTTCGCAGAGTCCGTTACGAGTATTTAGGACGAATAAGTGTTATAAAATTTGACAAGATACAACTTCGCAGTCTCCGTTACGAGTATTTAGGACGAATAAGTGTTATAAAATTTGACGAGATACAACTTCGCAGAGTCCGTTACGAGTATTTAGGACGAATAAGTGTTATAAAATTTGACAAGATACAACTTCGCAGTCTCCGTTACGAGTATTTAGGACGAATAAGTGTTATAAAATTTGACAAGATACAACTTCGCAGTCTCCGTTACGAGTATTTAGAACGAATAAGTGTTATAAAATTTGACGAGATACAACTTCGCAGAGTCCGTTACGAGTATTTAGGACGAATAAGTGTTATAAAATTTGACGAGATACAACTTCGCAGAGTCCGTTACGAGTATTTAGGACGAATAAGTGTTATAAAATTTGACGAGATACAACTTCGCAGAGTCCGTTACGAGTATTTAGGACGAATAAGTGTTATAAAATTTGACAAGATACAACTTCGCAGTCTCCGTTACGAGTATTTAGGACGAATAAGTGTTATAAAATTTGACGAGATACAACTTCGCAGAGTCCGTTACGAGTATTTAGGACGAATAAGTGTTATAAAATTTGACAAGATACAACTTCGCAGTCTCCGTTACGAGTATTTAGGACGAATAAGTGTTATAAAATTTGACAAGATACAACTTCGCAGTCTCCGTTACGAGTATTTAGGACGAATAAGTGTTATAAAATTTGACGAGATACAACTTCGCAGAGTCCGTTACGAGTATTTAGGACGAATAAGTGTTATAAAATTTGACAAGATACAACTTCGCAGTCTCCGTTACGAGTATTTAGGACGAATAAGTGTTATAAAATTTGACAAGATACAACTTCGCAGTCTCCGTTACGAGTACTTAGGACGAATAAGTGTTATAAAATTTGACGAGATACAACTTCGCAGAGTCCGTTACGAGTATTTAGGACGAATAAGTGTTATAAAATTTGACAAGATACAACTTCGCAGTCTCCGTTACGAGTATTTAGGACGAATAAGTGTTATAAAATTTGACAAGATACAACTTCGCAGTCTCCGTTACGAGTATTTAGGACGAATAAGTGTTATAAAATTTGACAAGATACAACTTCGCAGTCTCCGTTACGAGTATTTAGGACGAATATAAATATAAAAATATAAAATATAAATATAAATATAAATATAAAATATTTGTGGACATTTCACACAACACCATCTAGCCCAAACTAAGCAAAGCTTGTACTATGGAACTAGATAGCTGATAGAATACATATATACTTTTTTTTTTTTTTGTAAATATATACATATGATACATAGAAACACCCAGACACAGAACAAACATCCATGCTCATCACACAAATGTTTGCCCTGGGTGGGGATTGAACCCACGACCTTTCAGTTCAGCAGGTAGACGTAAACACACTACCAACTGAGCCACAAGACCAGTCAAGCGTTATAAAATTCTTAGACGATTTTTCCACGTTTGATTTCTGAATAGCGGATGCTAGAATGACTGGGATTAAAGTTCTTGAACAAATCACGCACAAACAATTTTATTGTTTCATAATTTTATATTCATTATTTTGATGAGTGGCCACCAACATCCAGATTTTTTAAATTCAAATTTTGATAATCTAGACTGATGTTCTTCGTGCGCGCATACTTTGTTATGTGCTTTGTATTATGTTGTTTTTTGTTATGTATTAAAATGTTAATATCCTGGAGTAGTGTAGGCTAGAATAGCCCCCGCCCATCATCCGCCAAGGCTCACACGTGAACGTTTCTCCCCGGCTCCGGTTACCTACGAGTACGAGCACAATATTGGTATTGTCTGGAGGTCGAGTGTTAGATTGAAGGGTGCTGCTGAAAGGGTGTTATTATTGACTTATAGAGGTCTCCTGTCCTGCCCTCACACATACCTACAATTTTTTAGAAGCAAATACTTTTGCCGCGCGGGTATTTTTCCTGTTGATTACTGGAATTGATAAAGGATCAAATTTTTAATATTGTATCGTAGTGTTGAGAATTTCATTATTTATTTTTGATATCGTATCACCTGCTGGTTGGAACGTTGGTGAATAGGTCCTTTCAAAATTTCTTTCTTTCTGAGAAAAAAAATTATGAAGGTAAAAAGTATCTCTCCTCTAGGTTTTATTTCTAATTTAGATCTAGGCATTTCTCAAAAATTTTATACAAACTTTTAATGAAAATTAGGTATTTTGAATATTGTGAGAGTAGAAACATTTCGAGTTAAACAACAAATTTGTAAAACATTGAACACGTTGACAAAGCTTATTGACATTATTGTAAAGTGGCAAAGGAAAACATCTATCTATCTATTCAGGCTGCGTCCACTGGGTACACCCACTGCTGGGTACAGGCCTCCTCTTGTCCACGCCGTCATTCCCGGTCCTGTGCGAGTCTCGTCCACGAACAACCGACGACCGATTCGTCGTCCGGTACCAAACCGCTACTAAAGCATAACATATTAAAGATTATCGCTTGATTATATAGTAATTGGCTATGGACAGTGATGTACAAGATACCCTATACAAAGTATCTGAAATACAAAATGCAAGATACTTTTAAATTGAGTATTTCAGATACCAGATACAAATTCCTTTCTAGAATGGTATTTGAAATACTAGATCCAAAATACGTATCTTTCAAATACCTTTTAAAGATAAAATACTTTTGTAAGAATTTAAGAATTTTTTTTTAGAAATTTGCCGTTTTTTATAGATAATGGTACGGAACCGTTTGTGCGCGAGTCCGACTCACAATTGGCCGGTTTTTATCACTAAAACTTGGATCGTTATGCAAGGAAGGAAGGTCCAAATTTTAAAGTACTTTAACCGTATCATGTGGGGTATCATATGAAAGAGCTTCATTAGCACAAGCTAAAACAGGGTTTAAAATATTTTTCCGATGTCTATTTTTCGTTTTATAAAGGAAAATATTAAAAAATATATGATTTCCCCCTTTTATCTACGTAGTTTGTACGGAAATCTCGGTGGGTGAATCTGACTCGCACTTATCCGGTTTTTTTTAATATCACCTTCAATATTGTATAAAGCCTCTGATTTTTATTTTTCAGATCGAATAATCTTTAGTGCTTCAGGATAAGTTATTTTACTTAAATTCTTTCCGTGCTTTTGGTAGCCATTTCATTTTAAAGAACTGATGTGATACTGGAGCTAATATTGCATCATTTGCTGCAGGTTCTAACTGCAAAACTTTTTTAAAACGTCTATTTAGGTTTTCTTCAATGTCATCTAGCAGAAAGCTGCAGTATTTTAGATTTTCCATCCTAAGACATTTGATCATATCCTAAATTCTTATCAGATCAGGTAACTATATTACTAAAAAGTATTTTAGCAAAATAGTATCTACAAAATAGGTACTAAGATACCAAACAAAAGGTATTTAAATACAAGACACAAATACAATTTTAAGTATTTTAGATACAAGATGAAAATACGTATTTTGTATCTGTATTTCAGATACTTGTATCTAAGATAAGTCACATCTCAGGCTATAGACCCCTACTAAGTGTGTATCTTGACACTATTTAGGCCACTTATTTTGAAAATAAAACCTAACAAAACTTTGGAGAGCCACACACTGCAAGGAATTGCAGTATTTTGTGAAAAATACTCAATATTTAATTTCGGTACGAGACGAGTATGGCGGTAGAACATCCAATATGTCCGTGATGCCGTCTCGTCTCGACTCACCATTCATTTAGTCGGCACGGGCGGGCGGCGGGGACGCGCGGTCGCGGGGTCGCGGGGGGAGGGACGCGCCCAATAACACTTTGTAATGAAATAATAATCGGGAGCCAGCTGTGAGCTTATTTGTCACAGACACTGTGACGACCGACAATACACTGAGTTTTCACTCTCGCTCGCGTATTGTGTACGTGTATTTTTACTAGCTTTTATTTAACTTAAAGCTTAAGCTAGTATGGGACAAATCTTGCGAGTTAAATTAGAACCACTTCCTGTCGTTAGATTTGGTTGAAATTTGGTTTACTTACGCAACTTCGGTGACAATGCAATAATATGGTACTTACCATGAAGCTGGTCTCAAGATAGCGTCGGAAGGTCGTCGAGTTTGGACTCGTTTGAATAGTCTTGACAATCACTCTTTTTAGTCTAGTAAATAAAATATTAATATAAAAAAAAATTAACACAAGCTTTTATTTAAATGCTCTAAAAGGAAGAAAATAAATTTTGAATGCAATCAAACCCACCATTTTATTAAATTATAAAATTTATATTGATATAAATAAAAGCTTGTCGCGAGAACACAAACATTTATATGTTTTTTTTTTTTCAAAGAACAAACTAACTTTAATTCTAAGGAAATGATAAGAATACGCGTCTAAGTCTTTTGTTGGAATTAAATATTACTTAGTAGATAGGTACGATGTACAATCTCGCGACAAGCTTTTATTTATATCAATATAAATTTTATAATTTAATAAAATGGTGGGTTTGATTGCATTCAAAATTTATTTTCTTCCTTTTAGAGCATTTAAGTAAAAACTTGTGTTAAATATTTTTTTAAATTAATATTTTATATTTATTCTTGAACTACCTACCTAGTACAAATTAATGGAAAAACAAATATTAATTTTGATTTGTGTGAAAAGAATTAACAGTTTAGGAGCTGCTATACATCGTACTATCGAGTATAGTATTCGTATTCAACATACGAATATGTATATATTATATGTTATGTTATAGGTATTTATTTTAAATTTGTGATATTATTTAACACGCAAAATTATCCACATGAAGCACGTTATATTTAAATGTATCTCCATCCTGTCTGGAAAAGATCGCTTTTAGCGATAAAGCCGCCTATTAATGCACTAGTTTATTTTAAGCCCCTGTGGTGTGATAGTCTATTAAAGAGTTTATCTATGTATCTATCTTTATTTTTTTACTTTTACTTAGTTTTTAATTTGTCGGATAAATTTTATCGCGAACTCATGCAATATTATACAAAACTTTGTAGACATTCCCTGGACATGTTGAAATGTTTATTCAAGTAGGTATTAAGAATTATTAATTGCAAATTAGACTCTGATTCCCCAGCTCTTGGATCGGGTAAAAGTGATGCGAGATTTACCGAGCAGGTGTGCTCTGAGTTATAGCCTGAGTTTCTTTATTTTGTTTTTAGAAAGATACTTGGGTTTGTTCGATATGAAATCGCCAAGGCGTTAATTTTGTAACTTTTCATACGATATTTATCGAGCACCGGTTTACCTGAAACAGGATGACAATTTTGTTGAGGCTGGATGAAACATTTATTCACTTTAGCCTAATTTTCAAGATCGTATTTGTCACGAAACAGTCGTGGCGGCAGAGAGTATCGCTCCTATGAGGAACGCGACAGTAATTACGTAAAATAATGTTGTATGGATGAGTGAGTATGTCAATATTGGTGGTGTAGGGGTAGTGTGTTAGTGTACTTTCTGTTTGTCCTGCATTAGAATGAGATTGTGTGTGGAATAAAATAATTAAATCTATAATAATACTATTGTTGTTTTCTTTGGTGCTCCCACATAGATGTATTGCGTCGTGCTCACTGTGTGGGAGCATCAGCCTATAGGCTAGTTTACTAAGTCACAACCATTTCATCACAATAGCCATGATTTGTTTTTCCTAATTTAAGTAAAAGAACCTGAGAGTTTTTTTGAATAAATAATACGGCAAATAAATATTTACCTGTTATAGCTACTGTATCTACTAGCTTTTGTAACTAACCAGGAGGGTTAGACAATTTAAGGAAGGTTAGGAATGATACTTGGGTTAATTTGATTTTAACAATGAGGAGACGAATGTAACCATCATCACAACTTACCACCCTTGAATCATAAATATTTCAAATCAGAGTTAAGAGCCGCCAGAGATGTAGCATGTATATACAAAAAGTGCAATGTATTCTTTAAGTGCGCGCATGAAAATCTATCCCAGCGCAGTTCAGTCGGGTACTTGGGCGTTTCTCACCGCAAGCGGTTCGAACTGCGGTCCGAATCACCCAAGAGCTCTTTTTGAATAGGTCCTTTCGCACCGCGGGGCGAATCAATCTCGCTGAAAATCAAAATTAATTAAAACCGCAATATAATTCAATTCTACCGGCTTAGGTTTTGCTAACGTAATTAAATACTCTACTTTTCTATTTCATTGATTTCATATTATATGCTGCATCTTAAGCAGGCCGTATTATTAACAGCTTTTACAACAGGTCTAACAATAATTATAAGCCAAGAATACCGCATAAGCATTTTTGGTTGGAACTAATTACTGTTTTGCGACTTTTAAACAAAATTAAAAACATGGTATCTTTAGCATATACTTAGCTCAATTCCACTGGAATATATTTTGATGTGCATCAGTAATGTAAGTAAGTAAGTACCTAAATACTCCAGTGAACTCTCTCATTTGACATAATAGCCACATTTGTGGCTACTGCGAGGCCGAATCTGTCCACTATCTTTTACCATATATCTATATCACGTGAACAAACAGTAGCTCGCTACCGTTCTCCGCCGACCTCTCATCGGCGTGATGATATCTCGGTGCTGTTCCTGCAGCACTCCCTACACTCCCTACACTCACTACACTCCCTATACTCGACATCATTAATCGCTATTTCCTGAAAGAGCCAACAATTTCAATATCCTCCGCCCACATATCCAATTTTTTCTCCCGTGACGCGTGTCGCCATCAGTCCGCCTTATCAGCTGACCACTGCCGCGTCAGTATGATTAACGACGCGGCTCCCGAGACAAAGCCGCCTTGGAGCGCGCGCGGGGAGCGCTGTCCTCCTCGTATAAAAATAATATAATATAAAAATAAATATAATAATATATTTATATATAATCGCATAATATAAATCAGTCTATTATCTGTTTGTATATTGACATGACATTGACATTGTATTTTTAATTTTAGTATTTATATTACTGACTACACATTATGACATTGTCATATTAATATTAAAATAATTACTCCTGAGGTTAGGTACTCTAGTATGAGTACCTAGTGTGGTCTAGAACCTATAATGTTATATTTGATATAGGTATATTAATTAAAAGATAGATATTATAGGTATTTATTAAGTTTTGACGTGTAAGTGTGAATTACGAAATAAATGAATATGAATATGAATATGAATATATCATGCGTCTTGCTGCGAGCTACTTTGTCTGGCTTTTGTGTTTCGCTGGACCGAGGGCGCTCCTTTTTGCGCAGCGTTGATGTTTTAGCGGAATGGGGAAGTTTATAACGGAGAAAATGCCTTGAGTGACGGAACTACATATTTAGGTCTAGATATAGACAATAGGTTCAATTGGTCGAAACACATCGATAAAACGTGTACAAGGCTGCGAGCAATTATGGCAAAATTCTACACTATAAGAAAAAGAGTACCTTTTGGTGTATTATTAACAATGTATAAAGCCCTAGTGGAAAGTATTATCTCGTACGGTTTGAGTAGCTATGGTCGCACTTATAAAACTTACCTGGACCAAATTTATAATTTATAATTTATAATTTATTATCAGTATAGATTACTCAAACTAATAGTTCCGCTAAAAATTAAACAGAAATACCAAAACGATCCACCAGGGCTTTTCCAATACTGTGGAATCATACCTATTCACCAAAAAGTTGAGTTTATTATTTTGGTGGAACAGTTTTTTCGATCTGAAATACAAACCCTCAAAACATGTTGCGTAAACACACGAAGCAGCACCAAACGAGAACTAGTTGTACCAAGATTTAAAAACAGTTATGGTAAAAGAAAATCCGAGTATATTGTACCAAACCTAATTAATAAACTACCAATTGAATTGAAGAATAAAATAAATTATAAGAACATTAAAATATTACTGAAGCAATATTATCTTAAAATAATCGGCCAAGTGCGAGTCGGACTCGCGCACGAAGGGTTCCGTACTATCATCTATAATACTACAAAGTTTAGTTCTGTTTATAAAATAACGAGAAATCAACGAAATTCCAAGTAGTAAATTGCAAACTTATAGGTAGGTTTTCGATACACATCCGGGCAGCATAACGACGCTCGCGCGAATACGCGCGGCTATGGCTCGCTCCGTGATGTTACCTCCCCCGCTACCCGCGCGTTCGCGCCACCACCACACCGCGGCGCGGCGCTCGCACCGCGTTTAGATGCACGGATTATTTTCATTTTGTGAGTTTTTAAGTATTAGATTAGGTATTTATTTTTATAGTTAATATATTTCTAAATATTTACTTACAAATATTCAAGTTTCTACCTGTTAATTAAGATCGAGTAAAAATTGCTTAAAAATTACGTTTGTTGTATGGGAGCCCCCCTTTAATATTTACTTTATAGTTATTTAATTATTTATTTTGAAAGGTAATATACAAGTAAGTATTCTGTGAAAATTTGAAGCGTCTACCTGTTACCGTTTTTAATATTGAGCAAAAAAATACGAAAAAAACACGTTTATTGTATGGGGACCCCCCTTAATATTTAATTTTTTTTAATTTTTAGTATTTGTTGTTATAGCGGCAACGGAAATACATCATTTGTGAAAATTTCAGCTTTCTAGCTATCACGGTTTATGAGATACAGCCTGGAGACAGACAGACAGACAGACAGACAGACAGACAGACAGCGAAGTCTTAGTAATAGGGTCCCGTTTTTACCCTTTGGGTACGGAACCCTAAAAAACACATAATATGGAGCATCCTGTATTGAGAGTCGTGCGCGCTCACGGCGACGGCTGGAGTAGGTTGCAAGTAAACAATTATGCATATTTCTATAGATACCTACAGTTCCTGGAAATGAGTGCTTGGTACCTACATCAGCTGTCTTATTGCGTGATCGCGCACAACATTTGGTCATGTTGTGTTGTTTGTAAATAATAATGTAAGTAAATGTAATATTACGAGAACAGGTCATCTAGATAAACCTTAACTAGGTTTTTAGATGATTTTATATCAACGTGTATTAATTTTATGTATAAATAAATAAATAAAAAAAAAAAAAATGAACCTTTGAAAAACAACAAAAAAATACTAAAGGCGCCTTCTACGTTATTTATATGTTTTGCAGTGATAAGATAAAATTAACACATCCACAACTAATATAAGTATCGATCGAAATCGAAAACATGAGATAAGTATTGCTATATCGCTTATTTTTGTTGTTGCAGGTACAGAAAAAAATCAAGTCAAAAGCCGCTATTCAAGAGTATGTATTTCCAATCGAATGCTTCGCCACCGTTAACACGTCAAAAATGGAATATTTCGCAATAAATCACGTCCTGCGCGGATACATGCATCAAAACCAGATTAATTTTAATAGAGCGACTGGACAAAAGCCAACTTAAAATATTGCCGACTATAAATCCCCGCGTCAAACACAAAGGCCGGCCGGCCCGGCGCGGCCGGGAGCCGGTCCGGCTCGGCCGCGACAATCGAATCCGAAAGGAGCTTATTCTAAATTAATGACCGGCGTAATCCTCGGATGTACAAACTCTCAAATTCCTCCGTTCAAATCTTCCGGAGATAAGTTTCCGAGTTCCGGATAAATCCTGAGCTTCATAATCCGAGATCGGAACTAATTTATAGGCGGGCGCGGCGTGACCCGGCCGCCCTGCGCCGCCGGTGAAATATTCAGCCGGCGGACACCATCCACAATGGGGTTTAACTTATCGCAGATGGGAATCTGAGGCGAGCGAGGAAATTAACTCGCTACTTTAATATTCTCGTAAGAGTTCCGATGTCCCGCGGTCCGTGGTGCGTCGAGGCCGCCGCGCGCCGCCGGGCCTGCCGCCCCACAAATAAAAATTCGCTCCGCCATCTGATTGCGCGGAAGGTTCTCTGATCTGATTTTTTGCCTAAAATGATACCACCTTTATTTATTTTTGGAAGTGAAAATTACTTTTAAAGCTATTTTCATTTATATTGGGCGATTGGATCTTTTTGTTCGCAATTTCTCGTGTTGACTTCAAATCGAAATTGAAAGTCGAGCTCTAGCTTGGTAAAGATAGACGGAATACACAGAGCTCGAGAGTTTAACCTGGCACTGTTGCTCTTCGCGGTAGCAGTTTAGATTTTTTAGCTAATTTATTTATTTATTTTAGAAACACCAACAGTATACATATTACATGAGACTTATTAGGTAATCTCTAATATTATTATAAATTCTGATATGAATACCCTTAACAGGTGTCTACATCATTCTTTGTTGATAAAACTAAGACTATATTAATTTAAAACGAAAACCAATAAGATGATTAAAAAAAAATATTTTCAGTAAAAAAAAAATATAACTTTAACTTGAATGCGTTAAATTTGTCGTGAAATATATCGAGATTGTTTAGCAATTAGCAAAACATTAATTTCATTGTATGTACGACATAGTCTTGGCAGAGGAGAAGTATATGATAAGTTAGTTTTAGAGTATTTAACACGGAGAATCTTTGAGATTCTGTGACGCGGGTAGTGACATGGTACTGATAGGGAAAACTGCATCAAAATTGAGGGACAGTCAATAACGCTGTGAACAACTTTGTAAAGAAAAGAAAGGGCATGGATTTTCCTCCTATTGCGCAGATTATTTATATTTTATATTCATATAAATTTCGCGAAAATAATACAATCATTTGTCTTTTATGGGATCAATGATTCATTATGAGTTTTATTTTAACATGATTAATTGTTTTTTCAAAAACTCGGGATACAAAAAATGTGCGTGCTCGCGTGTCTTTAAATCACATGTAAATTGGTTTCTTGTAGGTAAGCGCGTAACAGTCGATGGGCAAGTACAAATCAATCACTGAATAATGTTCTACCTAATGATGTCACCAGGATATAAAATATTTCTAGTCAAAGACTTTACTCTCGAACCTTGTGCACTTAAGTAGTTTGCCTTTCCTTTTTGCCTTTGTTCTTTAATGTAAGTTTTCGTTTCAATTATTATTTCTGTAGCTACTACATATACCTAAATAGAATGGGTATATATGCCAGAAGGTACTCAAAACCTAGAATAGTTCAGTGACAGTTATCCAAGTGAGCTCGAGCAGACTCCAGCCACTGCACCAGCGGCCGCCGGTCGGGCGGCGAACAGACGTGCTTCCAGGGGAGTCGCGTACCTCCCGCGCTCTCTAACATTTATTGCTATTAATAAAGTTAAAGTTCAGTCGCACTCAACAAATTCCGGTATCATTCGTGATTCATATTCAGTATTATGTAGCATTGTGTTGACGCGGTTATTTAGATTAATATTGTTATGTTCGTATTTATACTGAACACTATTTTGGACTCGAATTTACCAGCCGTTAGTGCTATAACGCGTGTTCCAATTCGAAATCTCTCACATCAAAATTTATAGAAATTTACAACGATTTACCCGCAAAATATATTTTTAGGGTTCCGTACTTCAAAAGAAAAAACGGAACCCTTATAGGATCACTTTGTTGTCCGTCTGTCTGTCCGTCTGTCTGTCCGTCTGTTCGGGTGTCAAGACCTTTATCTCGGGAATGCGTGAAGGTTATCGCGTTGAAATTAAAACCACATACGCAAATCCATAGTATCTTGCTGCAAAAAGAATAATCGGCCAAGTGCGAGTCGGACTCGCGCACGAAGGGTTCCGTACTATCATCTATAATACTACAAAGTTTAGTTCTGTTTATAAAATAACGAGAAATCAACGAAATTCCAAGTAGTAAATTGCAAACTTATAGGTAGGTTTTCGATACACATCCGGGCAGCATGATGACGCTCGCGCGAATACGCGCGGCTGTTGCTTAGCAACCGCCTCGCGCTCGCGCCACCACCACACCGCGGCGCGGCGCTCGCACCGCGTTTAGATGCACGGATTATTTTCATTTTGTGAGTTTTTATGTATTAGATTAGGTATTTATTTTTATAGTTAATACATTTCTAAATATTCAAGTTTCTACCTGTTAATTAAGATCGAGTAAAAATTGCTTAAAAATTACGTTTGTTGTATGGGAGCCCCCCATTAATATTTACTTTATTGTTATTTAATTATTTATTTTGAAAGATAATATACAAGTAAATATTCTGTGAAAATTTGAAGCGTCTACCTGTTACCGTTTTTAATATAGAGCAAAAAAACACGAAAAAAACACGTTTATTGTATGGGGACCCCCCTTATTTTTTAATTTTTTTTAATTTTTTGTATTTGTTGTTATAGCGGCAACGGAAATACATCATTTGTGAAAATTTCAGCTTTCTAGCTATCACGGTTTATGAGATACAGCCTGGAGACAGACAGACAGACAGACAGACAGACAGACAGACAGACAGACAGCGAAGTCTTAGTAATAGGGTCCCGTTTTTACCCTTTGGGTACGGAACCCTAAAAATCAAATTTACAGTTTTCATAAAAAAAAGTTACAGCCGAATATGTCGTAAAAAATTCACATTTCGACACTCACATGGGAATCAAACCTATGGGGTACATCCCGTTGACCTAGAACAATGAAATTTGGCAAGAAGCATTGCGTTAGAGTACACATATAGGAAAAAATCCGAAAACTGGATCTTTTTATTTAGTCACAAAAAAATTGTCTAGCAAGGAATGAGGGTTCAAATTTTAAAGTTCTTTAACCGTATCATGTGGGGTATCATATGAAAGAGCTTTATAAGTTAAAACAGTTTTATTTTATTTTTTACGATGTATATTTTTTGCTATAAGGAAAAAAAAAAGTCCCCCTTTTATCTACTAATTTGTACGAAACCCTCGGTGGGCGAGTCTGACTCGCACTTGTCCGGTTTTTAAATGTTTTGTCACAGAGACTTTATTAATAGAGTGTATGCGTCAAGTATATGTACATACCATTTCAAAGTTTCACTTGTCTATATACTATATTTGTTTTCATCTACTGGGGTAGATCGCGTGATCGTTGAATAGGTAATCAAAAACATTGAGGGTGTGCGAAAACTATTGTTTAATTTAAGGATGCGTTTCCGAAATAAGTGGTAATTTTTTATAGAGTCAAGACTATATGAAAAAAATAAATAAAAGGACTATCACGATTACGTAGGCTGGTTTTATAAGTTAACTATCACGATTTCGTAGGCTGGCTTTATAAGTTAACTATCACGATTACGTAGGCTGGCTTTATAAGTTAACTATCACGATTACGTAGGCTGGCTTTATAAGTTAACTATCACGATTACGTAGGCTGGCTTTATAAGTTAACTATCACGACTACGTAGGCTGGCTTTATAAGTTAACTATCACGATTACGTAGGCTGGTTTTATAAGTTAACTATCACGATTACGTAGGCTGGCTTTATAAGTTACCGTTTTTAATATAGAGCAAAAAAACACGAAAAAAACACGTTTATTGTATGGGGACCCCCCTTATTTTTTAATTTTTTTTAATTTTTTGTATTTGTTGTTATAGCGGCAACGGAAATACATCATTTGTGAAAATTTCAGCTTTCTAGCTATCACGGTTTATGAGATACAGCCTGGAGACAGACAGACAGACAGACAGACAGACAGACAGACAGACAGACAGCGAAGTCTTAGTAATAGGGTCCCGTTTTTACCCTTTGGGTACGGAACCCTAAAAATCAAATTTACAGTTTTCATAAAAAAAAGTTACAGCCGAATATGTCGTAAAAAATTCACATTTCGACACTCACATGGGAATCAAACCTATGGGGTACATCCCGTTGACCTAGAACAATGAAATTTGGCAAGAAGCATTGCGTTAGAGTACACATATAGGAAAAAATCCGAAAACTGGATCTTTTTATTTAGTCACAAAAAAATTGTCTAGCAAGGAATGAGGGTTCAAATTTTAAAGTTCTTTAACCGTATCATGTGGGGTATCATATGAAAGAGCTTTATAAGTTAAAACAGTTTTATTTTATTTTTTACGATGTATATTTTTTGCTATAAGGAAAAAAAAAAGTCCCCCTTTTATCTACTAATTTGTACGAAACCCTCGGTGGGCGAGTCTGACTCGCACTTGTCCGGTTTTTAAATGTTTTGTCACAGAGACTTTATTAATAGAGTGTATGCGTCAAGTATATGTACATACCATTTCAAAGTTTCACTTGTCTATATACTATATTTGTTTTCATCTACTGGGGTAGATCGCGTGATCGTTGAATAGGTAATCAAAAACATTGAGGGTGTGCGAAAACTATTGTTTAATTTAAGGATGCGTTTCCGAAATAAGTGGTAATTTTTTATAGAGTCAAGACTATATGAAAAAAAAAAATAAAAGGACTATCACGATTACGTAGGCTGGTTTTATAAGTTAACTATCACGATTTCGTAGGCTGGCTTTATAAGTTAACTATCACGATTACGTAGGCTGGCTTTATAAGTTAACTATCACGATTACGTAGGCTGGCTTTATAAGTTAACTATCACGATTACGTAGGCTGGCTTTATAAGTTAACTATCACGACTACGTAGGCTGGCTTTATAAGTTAACTATCACGATTACGTAGGCTGGTTTTATAAGTTAACTATCACGATTACGTAGGCTGGCTTTATAAGTTAACTATCACGATTACGTAGGCTGGCTTTATAAGTTAACTATCACGATTACGTAGGCTGGTTTTATAAGTTAACTATCATGATTTCGTAGGCTGGCTTTATAAGTTAACTATCACGATTACGTAGGCTGGTTTTATAAGTTAACTATCACGATTACGTAGGCTGGCTTTATAAGTTAACTATCACGATTACGTAGGCTGGCTTTATAAGTTAACAATCACGATTACGTAGGCTGGTTTTATAAGTTAACTATCGCGATTACGTAGGCTGGCTTTATAAGTTAACTATCACGATTACGTAGGCTGGCTTTATAAGTTAACGAGTATTATTCGATCTACTTAAAAAATGTGCCTAGTTGGAGAAGTTGAATATTTCGTGCAAATTTCATTTAAAATAACATAAGTTAACTGGGATGTTCATAGTATCCCCATTTTAAGTTTACATAAATTATATAAAAAAAAATGAAAATAAATTTTTTTGGAGTCTAAAATTAGAATGTTCATAAATAAGTGAAACACTTAACGAATCCTTTAAACGCTTTGACGTCAGCTCCGTGATGGTTCATGACTGACGACACGTCTCGGGGCTTAAACATTATTAACGGTGTTTGGAAATTGATACTTAATATCTCGGCTTTATTCTCGGAAAGCTTTATATTAGGAAAACACGGCTCACGAGTAGCGTCTGGCTGGAGCTAGCGAGATGGATCTGTTGCGAGATCTACGGGCTCGCGTACACAAACAACCTTATAAAGAGTTATCAACGGTATTAAGACGATATTGTAAATGTTTACAAAGTAAACGTAAGTAAGTTTGATTTTACTAAGTATATTAAAATTATAGATACTTATGTTTTATTACTTTTCTTTATACAATATACAAGATAAATAATGAGGCGAATATCCATTATGTTATCTCGAGACGTTAGAGAAACTTAGCGAAAACAAAAGCAAAATTACTAAACAATATTTGCCAATATCATAAAATACTGTGTATAATTTATTAATTATATTAATTATCATTTATTTATTTATTTATTTAAGACCAACAGCTTATTTACATTTTTGGAACAATAATACTTAATTAATAAAATTAGCCATTAATAGGTCTATCTTAATAATTTCTAATGAAATGGGCGGATATAAAGTTACACTAAAGTTATCATCGATGAAAATATAAGTACAGACATTTATGTAAGTAATATTATATACACATATTTTTATATTTACACTTACATACATACACACTCACTATTATAAAGTATTCTACATATTATTATAGTGAAATTTGCTAGAAATAACATATAATAACTTTTATTTTATTTTCCAACCTTATCTACTTTTAGTATACAAAAAATTATAGGTCTTAGTACTACACGTATATTATTTTTAGGGTTCTATATCCAAAGGTAAAAACGAGACCCTATTACTAAGACTCTGCTAGACAGACAGCAGAGTCTTAGTAATAGGTCCGTCCGTCCGTCCTACCGTCCGTCTGTCACCAGGCTGTATCTCATGAACCGTGATAGACAGTAGAAATTTTCACACATGATGTATTTCTGTTGCCGCTATAACAACAAATATTAAAATCGGCCAAGTGCGAGTCGGACTCGCGCACGAAGGGTTCCGTACTATCATCTTTATTACTACAAAGTTTAGTTCTGTTTATAAAATAACGAGAAATCAACGAAATTCCAAGTAGTAAATTGCAAACTTATAGGTAGGTTTTCGATACACATCCGGGCAGCATAACGACGCTCGCACGAATACGCGCAGTTATGGCTCGCTCCGTGATGTTACCTCCCCCGCTACCCTCGCGGCCGTTGCTTATCCAACCGCCTCGCGCTCGCGCCACCACCATACCGCGGCGCGTTTAGATGCACGGATTATTATCATTTTGTGAGTTTTTATGTATTAGATTAGGTATTTATTTTTGTAATTAATATATTTCTAAATATTTACTTACAAATATTCAAATTTCTACCTGTTAATTAAGATCGAGTAAAAGTTGCTTAAAAATTACGTTTGTTGTATGAGAGCCCCCCTTTAATATTTACTTTATTGTTATTTAATTATTTATTTTGAAAGGTAATATACAAGTAAATATTCTGTGAAAATTTGAAGCGTCTACCTGTTACCGTTTTTAATATTGAGCAAAAAAATACGAAAAAAACACGTTTATTGTATGGGGACCCCCCTTAATATTTTTTTTTTTTTAATTTTTAGTATTTGTTGTTATAGCGGCAACGGAAATACATCATTTGTGAAAATTTCAGCTTTCTAGCTATCACGGTTTATGAGATACAGCCTGGAGACAGACAGACAGACAGACAGACAGACAGACAGACAGCGAAGTCTTAGTAATAGGGTCCCGTTTTTACCCTTTGGGTACGGAACCCTAAAAAACAGAATATTTATAATGATGATTTATTTGCTCGATATTGATAACGGCAACAGGTAGACGCTTGAAATATTCACAAAATATTGAGTTATATTATTCACTTTAAAAATAAATAATTAAAATAAAATTTTTATTTAAGGGGAGCTCCCATACAACAAACGTGATTTTTTTGCCGTTTTTATAGATAATGGTACGGAACCCTTCGTGCGCAAGTCCGACTCGCACTTGGCCGGTTTTTTTGTCTTGAGTTTTGTTCAACAACACTGTGTTAAGATCCTCTTTTTCTAAGGTTTTCGCGATTATTACTCATTGAAATGAAACAATGTTTTACGGATTTATCGCGTAATGTTCCAGAGAAAATTACGTGATTATTGGTAAATGTTATCATGTTTTGTATCACATTGTGACCTAACCCTGCCACGAGTAGCTGTGACCGCGAGTATCCAATACGACAACTATCATCAAGTAGCTGTGACCTCGAGTGTCCAATGCGACAACATCTCACCGAGTAATTGTGGCCGCGAGTGTCCAATGCGACAACATCTCACCGAGTAATTGTGACCACGAGTGTCCAATGCGACAACATCTCACCGAGTAGCTGTGACCTCGAGTGTCCAATGCGACAACATCTCACCGAGTAATTGTGACCTCGATTGTCCAATGCGACAACATCTCACCGAGTAATTGTGACCTCGAGTGTCCAATGCGACAACATCTCACCGAGTAATTGTGACCTCGAGTGTCCAATGCGACAACATCTCACCGAGTAATTGTGACCTCAAGTGTCCAATGCGACAACATCTCGCCGAGTAATTGTGACCTCGAGTGTCCAATGCGACAACATAATTCATCAAGTAGCTGTGACCTCGAGTGTCCAATGCGACCTCATCTCACCGAGTAATTGTGACCTCGAGTGTCCAATGCGACATATTCTCACCGAGTAATTGTGACCTCGAGTGTCCAATGCGACAACATAATTCATCAAGTAGCTGTGACCTCGAGTGTCCAATGCGACCTCATCTCACCGAGTAATTGTGACCTCGAGTGTCCAATGCGACATATTCTCACCGAGTAACTGTGACCACGAGTGTCCAATGCGACAACATCTCACCGAGTAATTGTGGCCGCGAGTGTCCAATGCGACAACATCTCACCGAGTAATTGTGACCACGAGTGTCCAATGCGACAATATCTCACCGAGTAGCTGTGACCTCGAGTGTCCAATGCGACAACATCTCACCGAGTAATTGTGACCTCGATTGTCCAATGCGACAACATCTCACCGAGTAATTGTGACCTCGAGTGTCCAATGCGACAACATCTCACCGAGTAATTGTGACCTCGAGTGTCCAATGCGACAACATCTCACCGAGTAATTGTGACCTCAAGTGTCCAATGCGACAACATCTCGCCGAGTAATTGTGACCTCGAGTGTCCAATGCGACAACATCTCACCGAGTAATTGTGACCTCAAGTGTCCAATGCGACAACATCTCGCCGAGTAATTGTGACCTCGAGTGTCCAATGCGACAACATAATTCATCAAGTAGCTGTGACCTCGAGTGTCCAATGCGACCTCATCTCACCGAGTAATTGTGACCTCGAGTGTCCAATGCGACATATTCTCACCGAGTAATTGTGACCTCGAGTGTCCAATGCGACAACATAATTCATCAAGTAGCTGTGACCTCGAGTGTCCAATGCGACCTCATCTCACCGAGTAATTGTGACCTCGAGTGTCCAATGCGACATATTCTCACCGAGTAACTGTGACCACGAGTGTCCAATGCGACAACATCTCACCGAGTAGCTATGACCTCGAGTGTCCAATGCGACAACATCTCACCGAGTAGCTGTGACCTCGAGTGTCCAATGCGACAATAAGATCGTCCGTGACAATAACTCCGCAACAGTAAACCCACCGCGGCCGTTACTCGCCGTTCGGATTTATAGGCACATTCTGTTTAGCGCGGGATCTCCCGCAGAGGTTTAACACCACTCGTAAACTGAACAATGAAGAGTGCCGTCAGCCGATGTGTTGATTTCATTAGAGGGACACCATTACTGGAACAACTTCGACGGGTAGGAAGAGTTCAAATGACTTAGCTATTTGAATTTGCGTTGGCACCATTACTTACGTTTTTCCACTTTACTTTGAGAAATAACTTAAGCGAGTATAATTTTTTTTTTAAATTACAAATAAAAATCTCAATCTAATAAGAATTTGACAATAATAGACAATAGACATAACTTTAATAAAATCGTCCAAGAGCGTGTCGGACCACGCACAGTGTAGAGTTTTCTAGTTGCACATCACAATGCTTACTCACAAATTTAAAGAACTCAAAAACCCCCGACAAATAAAGATGGCTTAATCGGTTTCCGGCAGCCTAGTCGGAACACCGTCTGACTAGCGATCCGCAGGTCCTGGGGTCGAATCACACGGCACGCACCTCTGTCTTTTCGAAGTTATGTGCGTATTGTTGATTGCCGCCAACTTCAAACGGTGAAGGAAAACATCGTGAGGAAACCTACATGTCTGAGAGTTCTCAATGATCTTCAAGATGTGTGAAGTCTACCAACCCGCACTTGGCCAGCGTGGCAGACTATGGCCTAACCCTTCTCACAATGAGAAGATGGCCCGTTCCCAGCAGTGGGACAGTTTGTACAAACAGGGCTGATAAAAAAAACGATTTTGATGAAACATAGCTAAGAACATTCTCGATGAAATCCTCTTTCAAACAAACAATAATCGGCCAAGTGCGAGTCGGACTCGCGCACGAAGGGTTCCGTACTATCATCTATAATACTACAAAGTTTAGTTCTGTTTATAAAATAACGAGAAATCAACGAAATTCCAAGTAGTAAATTGCAAACTTATAGGTAGGTTTTCGATACACATCCGGGCAGCATGACGACGCTCGCGCTATTTGCGCGAGCGCGCGGTTATGGCTCGCTCCGTGATGTTACCTCCCCCGCTAACCGCGCGGCCGTGGCTTAGCAACCGCCTCGCTCTCGCGCCACCACCACACCGCGGCGCGGCGCTCGCACCGCGTTTAGATGCACGGATTATTTTCATTTTGTGAGTTTTTAAGTATTAGATTAGGTATTTATTTTTATAGTTAATATATTTCTAAATATTTACTTACAAATATTCAAGTTTCTACCTGTTAATTAAGATCGAGTAAAAATTGCTTAAAAATTACGTTTGTTGTATGGGAGCCCCCCTTTAATATTTACTTTATTGTTATTTAATTATTTATTTTGAAAGGTAATATACAAGTAAATATTCTGTGAAAATTTGAAGCGTCTACCTGTTACCGTTTTTAATATTGAGCAAAAAAATACGAAAAAAACACGTTTATTGTATGGGGACCCCCTTAATATATTTTTTTTAATTTTTAGTATTTCTTGTTATAGCGGCAACGGAAATACATCATTTGTGAAAATTTCAGCTTTCTAGCTATCACGGTTTATGAGATACAGCCTGGAGACAGACAGACAGACAGACAGACAGACAGACAGACAGACAGCGAAGTCTTAGTAATAATAATAGTAATAGTACGGAACCCTAAAAACTAGATAAAACTCGTTCCATCCGTTTACCACACAGATATACACATATCAAACAAAAACTAGATAAAACTCGTTCCATCCGTTTACCACACAGATATACACATATCAAACAAAAACTAGATAAAACTCGTTCCATCCGTTTACCACACAGATATACACATATCAGACAAAAACTAGATAAAACTCGTTCCATCCGTTTACCACACAGATATACACATATCAAACAAAAACTAGATAAAACTCGTTCCATCCGTTTACCACACAGATATACACATAACAAACTTAAGTATAACACTCTTTTGTTTTGGGTCTGGGGTTAAAACGGTTTCTTGTTTGATACCTACTGAACATAAAAGTTAAGAATTTGTGAAATTTTATCGTTATTTTCAGTTGATCAATTTGCAATTTGTTGCTGGGCAATTGTTTAGTTGCTCGGCTGTTACTTATTGACTTGTGAACTGTGAATTTAGTGTAAGCTACAGTTAAATTTGACAAAAATATCACTAATTTACTTAATATTTCACAAACTTTTTAGTATTACTAAAATTTGAGCAAAGCCGCGGGACGGACAGATGGGCAGACGGACGGACGGACATAAGTTTAAGGGCTCCTTGTTTACTACGGAACCGTGAAAATGAAATAAGTACGTTTAAAAAATCGTTAAATAGGTACTCAATCGTAATCACGATATTGCTTTGTTTTATAAAACAGGAGAAAAAGAATTAAGTTTCTTAGGTTTTAGCTTTAGCAATTATTGCTCATTCAAGTTAAAAACTTGAAAAGTCGTCGAAACGTCAGGTCCTAGTAAAATATGCGACATAAACCCGTCCGAACTTTCAAATATTTAGTGTGGAAGTATGTATGACATTGTGTGTTCGCGCCGTCATAATAATTAGCGAGAACGGATGCAATTCCTAGTTCCTACGCACCAACACCAAGCTTTTCGTAGAATCAAAAAGGAATTAGCGTCGGAGCGGGTTTTGGCGCATTATAATCCAGTTTACCCCACGATTGTGACAAGTGATGCAGGCCCAGTTGGTCTGGGTGCAGTGTTGGCACAACGGCAGCCGGACGGTAGTGAGCGTGTAGTTGCATATGCATCTCGTTCTCTCTCTGCAGCTGAGGCTAATTATTCGCAAATACAAAAGGAAGCCACATCGATCGTATTTGCAGTAAAGAAATCAATAAAAAAAAAAAAAACAATGTCAATAAAATCAATAAATAAAACATATAAACTTCTTGGAGCCTTACTGGCCAGTACACCACATTCCTCCTCAACTAAATAAAAAACTAACATCTGTAATCAACGTCTGCATTTCTCGTCGACCTTACAGGATACCGGCGTACAAGTTGTCGCTCGGGTGATCTTTGATCCGTGTCAGAAGCTGACATATTTAATTCAGAAACTGAAGCATCTAAAAATTCATCTTCGGAATCATCATCTCTTTCCACCCCTACTACAGTCCTACCTTCATTGGATGCCACTGATGGATCAGTCGCTGACGTCGTTGCTATATTGGCATCCGATGAAGCTACGGGAAAAATCAATTCATTCGTATCTAAATCTGGAGTTGGCTCCATAACGGAATCATCTTCAAAACAGCTGACATCATCTTGACTATTACCATCGCCAGACAAACGTCCCTTGTACGCTAGTAACTGATCGACGTGCTTTTTCACTGTCATTTTTAACATTGGTATAAATACAATATACATTCTAGAGCCAATACAATTTTTTATAACTCCACGCTTCCAGGTATGATTATTACCGTTATTGAAATAATATTTCACTAAGACATTGTCACCGACAGAAAAAAATAACTTCCTTGATCCAAACTGCTTACTCTGCGCTACCTGTTTTTTAAAAACATTATTAGTAGCGGCTGTGGACGATGACGAAATTTTGACTTGAGATTTCAACAAATCGAGCCGACATCGCAAAGGTCTCCCTAGCATCAATTGGGCTGGGGAAAATCCTGTAGTTAAATGAACCGAGTTTCTATAGTCAAACAACAGTTTATTCAATTTTGCCGAAATATTTTTTTGACTATCCGTAGCGGTTAAAATGGCTTTCAATCCGTTTTTCATAGTTTTTACACTATTTTCCGCCTGTCCATTTGATGCTGGATGATAAGGAGCAATAGTTAAATGTTTAATTCCGTTCAAAGTGCAAAAAGAATCAAATTCATTTGAACAAAAATTTGATGCATTATCTGTAACCAAGGTACGCACTAAACCGAATCTGCTAAACATCTCGCTTAAACTTGCTTATGACCGTTTCGCTATCAGTCTTTTGCATTGAAAAGCATTCCACCCATTTAGAATAAGCATCGACTGCAACCAAAAATTGTTTCCCAGACAACATAAACATATCTAAATGCACACGTTCCCACGGCTGCTCTGGATACTTCCATGACGCAAGTGGAGCATGAGGAGGATCACTACGTAGCGCGTTACATATATTACAAGAACCTATCTTTTCTTCAATGTCTTTGTCAATATTAGGCCACCACATACGAGATCTTGCTTCAGCTTTAGTTCTTACTACCCCAAAATGAGAGCGGTGTAGTTCATCTAGAAGTCTTTCCCTAAACTGTGATGGAATAACTACTTTATGTCCGCGCATGATACAATCATTTTCTACAGACAATTCGTGGCGACATAAGTAAAAAGGTTTCATGTCTGAATCATTAAGTTTTGATGGCCAACCGTCGGTGGCAAATTTAGAAACCTGTTTCAAAATTTTATCTTGCTTGGTCTCTTTTTTTACGTCATCTAACGTAATCGGAAGTAATGCCGTGTCCCCAATAAAATTTACATATGCTGTTTTGTCCTGCACCTGTGCATCGTTTTTGAATAGAGAATCAACTGAACGCGATAAAAAATCTGCCACGTTATTTTCGCTTTTGACATATGCGATTTCAAAATTGTACGCTGACAAAAACAACGCGTATCTTTGCAACCTATTAGCTCCCAAAACAGGCACTCCTTTCTTACTACCAAATATTGCCAAAAGGGGCTTGTGATCAGTACGCAAAATAAAAGGCACAGATCTTCCATAAAGGTAGTGATGAAATTTCTTTACTGCAAATACGATCGATGTGGCTTCCTTTTGTATTTGCGAATAATTAGCCTCAGCTGCAGAGAGAGAACGTGATGCATATGCAACTACACGCTCACTACCGTCCGGCTGCCGTTGTGCCAACACTGCACCCAGGCCAACTGGGCCTGCATCACTTGTCACAATCGTGGGGTAAACTGGATTATAATGCGCCAAAACCCGCTCCGACGCTAATTCCTTTTTGATTCTACGAAAAGCTTCGCATTGCTCCTTACCCCACACCCACTTCACATCTTTTTTTAACAAGCTATGTAATGGGCTTAAAACTGAAGAAGTTTTAGGCACAAAACATCTGTAGTAGTTCACCAATCCTAAAAAGGATTTCAATTCCGTAGTATTTTTCGGTGGAATGCATTTTAAAATTGCTTCTACTTTTTTAGTCGATTTATGAAGTCCGTCTTTGTCTATTACAAACCCCAAATATTCTACTGAATCTTTAAACAGTTCACATTTGTCCTTCTTGAGTCGCATACCTGCCTTTTGCAACCTACTCAGCACCAGCTCCAATCGACACAAATGGGTAGCCTTATCACCAGCTGTTATCAAAATGTCATCTAAATAGATGCATACCCCCTCAATATCTCCAAGTAATTGCTCCATTGTACGCTGAAATATGAATGGGGCATTCGTCAGTCCAAATACAAGTCTAGTGTATCGATATAGACCCTTGTGAGTGTTTATACACGTCAACTTACGCGATTCATCAAGTTCCAATTGATTATAGGCCCTTGATAAATCAAGTTTTGTAAACGCCACCCCGCCATGAAGCTTAGCAAACAAATCTTCTATGCGAGGTAGTGTGTAATTATCTACATATAAACCTTTGTTAAGAGTCACGGAGAAATCCCCACAAATTCTAACATCCCCATCAGGTCGTAATACAGGAACTATGGGTGTCGCCACGTCCGAAAAGTCTACCTTCTCCAAAATGCCCAATTTCACCATTCTGTCGATTTCTTTTTCAACTAAAGGTTTTACCTCCAAAGCAACCGGACGCGGCTTACAAAACTTCAACTGAACGTCTGGTTTCATTTTAAGGTTCACTTTATATTTATTAAACTTACCTAACTCATCCCTAAACAGATCGGAATACTTTTCTAGCAAGTTCTTGCAATCATCATTCTCAACGTTCAATTTATTGCAATCTATATTACATATATGTAACTTAAATGATTTCATAAAATCGCGTCCAAGCAAAGGCGGTCGCTCGACGTTTGTTGATATA
Source organism: Lycia hirtaria (assembly GCA_947563715.1). NCBI lineage: Eukaryota > Metazoa > Arthropoda > Insecta > Lepidoptera > Geometridae > Lycia > Lycia hirtaria. Next base: position 45,886,805 of record OX387379.1, read on the forward strand.
ACGAAAAACTTCAAAGGTATAGTGCGACCTTGATACGTTACTGGTAAAGACAAACTACCTTTAGGTAAAATTTTCGCTCCCGTATAGAAATTAAACACTTCACTACAAGGCTGTAAGCGATGAGTTTTGGCCAACTGCTCATAAACTGCCGTAGGCAAAATAGAAACAGCGCTACCACAATCGATTTCACATGAAATTTTTCGATCTCCTAAAAAGACACTTCGCAAAATCGGCTCTTCTTTGTTGGATTCCTCAATATTGAATAATGTATAAATACCTTCTAAATTGTCATCGTCTTCAATGCCGACAAAATTACTATTTTTGATGTTAGCTTTGCACATTCTCTTCAAATGTCCTTTTTGTTTGCACTTCTGACACGAATAATTAACAAACCGGCACGTGTCTTTTCCATGATTCTTATATCCACATACTTCACATCGTTTCCATACTCGTACGGTACTACTAGCAACAGCAGTATTCTCGTCCGATGCGGTCTTTATCGCAAACACAGGCTGCGCCGAGCCCGCTGTCGCCTGTCCGCTGCCTACCGCCGCCGTTTCGCCAGCTCCTGTTGACTGTAATGCCACTCGTGCACAACGCAAACTTTGTGCCAACTCCAATGCTCTACCAAATGTTAATGTTTCTATGTTTTCTGCAAACAATTTTTCTTTCTCCTTAGCATTCTCTAGTCCCAAAACAAAACGATCTCGGAGGGCCGTTTCCAACTCAGATTTAAAACCACAAAACTGAGCTAAGCTGCGAACCCGCGCCGCCCATTCAGCCAAATCTTCACCAGGTCGTTGTTCTGCCTTGTAGAAATTATATCTCTCTGCAAAAGTACTCCTTTTCGGTGAGAAATGTTTATTTAATTTTTCAATCAACACCGAATACTCTACGCGGTCAAGTTCTTCTGGAAAAACCAAATCTCTTGCAATGCGATAAGTATCTTCCACTAAAGCAGTGAGTAAAAGCGCCCGTTGTTTTAATCCACCCTTGTCGGAATCGCTAGATACGTCGTTTGCAGTGCAAAACTGTACGAATCTGCTAAAAAATATGTTCCGCTCCTGACTGCGGTGGTCAAAAGTGAGGTTGCCTCCGAACAAGCCCATATTAGTCATTATAACTCAATTGCAACACTCTTAGTACATAATATTTACGCGTAGATTACGTCCTCGTCGCCATTAAAGTGTTTTCACTTGAATAAAAAACATTTTAATCTAAAATATTTTATAAAAGCAAACCAAATTTTACATGTCAAAAACACCAACCAACAAAAGACAATCAATTCCATCAAACTAAAAATAAAACATATAAACTTCTTGGAGCCTTACTGGAGTGTTTTCACTTGAATAAAAAACATTTTAATCTAAAATATTTTATAAAAGCAAACCAAATTTTACATGTCAAAAACACCAACAAACAAAAGACAATCAATTCCATCAAACTAAAAATAAAACATATAAACTTCTTGGAGCCTTACTGGCCAGTACACCACATTCCTCCTCAACTAAATAAAAAACTAACATCTGTAATCAACGTCTGCATTTCTCGTCGACCTTATAGGATACCGGCGTACAAGTTGTCGCTCGGGCGATCTTTGATCCGTGTCAGAAGCTGACATATTTAATTCAGAAACTGAAGCATCTAAAAATTCATCTTCGGAATCATCATCTCTTTCCACCCCTACTACAGTCCTACCTTCATTGGATGCCACTGATGGATCAGTCGCTGACGTCGTTGCTACATTGGCATCCGATGAAGCTACGGGAAAAATCAATTCATTCGTATCTAAATCTGGAGTTGGCTCCATAACGGAATCATCTTCAAAACAGCTGACATCATCTTGACTATTACCATCGCCCGACAAACGTCCCTTGTACGCTAGTAACTGATCGACGTGCTTTTTCACTGTCATTTTTAACATTGGTATAAATACAATATACATTCTAGAGCCGATACAATTTTTTATAACTCCACGCTTCCAAGTATGATTATTACCGTTATTGAAATAATATTTCACTAAGACATTGTCACCGACAGAAAAAAATAACTTCCTATGTCCAAACTGCTTACTCTGCGCTACCTGTTTTTTAAAAACATTATTAGTAGCAGCTGTGGACGATGACGAAATTTTAACTTGAGATTTCAACAAATCGAGCCGACATCGCAAAGGTCTCCCTAGCATCAATTGGGCTGGGGAAAATCCTGTAGTTAAATGAACCGAGTTTCTATAGTCAAACAACAGTTTATTCAATTTTGCCGAAATAATTTTTTGACTATCCGTAGCGGTTAAAATGGATTTCAATCCGTTTTTCATAGTTTTTACACTATTTTCCGCCTGTCCATTTGATGCTGGATGATAAGGAGCAATAGTTAAATGTTTAATTCCGTTCAAAGTGCAAAAAGAATCAAATTCATTTGAACAAAAATTTGATGCATTATCTGTAACCAAGGTACGCACTAGACCGAATCTGCTAAACATCTCGCTTAACTTGCTTATGACCGTTTCGCTATCAGTCTTTTGCATTGGAAAGCATTCCACCCATTTAGAATAAGCATCGACTGCAACCAAAAATTGTTTCCCAGACAACATAAACATATCTAAATGCACACGTTCCCACGGCTGCTCTGGATACTTCCATGACGCAAGTGGAGCATGAGGAGGATCACTACGTAGCGCGTTACATATATTACAAGAACCTATCTTTTCTTCAATGTCTTTGTCAATATTAGGCCACCACATGCGAGATCTTGCTTCAGCTTTAGTTCTTACTACCCCAAAATGAGAGCGGTGTAGTTCATCTAGAAGTCTTTCCCTAAACTGTGATGGAATAACTACTTTATGTCCGCGCATGATACAATCATTTTCTACAGACAATTCGTGGCGACATAAGTAAAAAGGTTTCATGTCTGAATCATTAAGTTTTGATGGCCAACCGTCGGTGGCAAATTTAGAAACCTGTTTCAAAATTTTATCTTGCTTGGTCTCTTTTTTTACGTCATCTAACGTAATCGGAAGTAATGCCGTGTCCCCAATAAAATTTACATATGCTGTTTTGTCCTGCACCTGTGCATCGTTTTTGAATAAAGAATCAACTGAACGCGATAAAAAATCTGCCACGTTATTTTCGCTTTTGACATATGCGATTTCAAAATTGTACGCTGACAAAAACAACGCGTATCTTTGCAACCTATTAGCTCCCAATACAGGCACTCCTTTCTTACTACCAAATATTGCCAAAAGGGGCTTGTGATCAGTACGCAAAATAAAAGGCACAGATCTTCCATAAAGGTAGTGATGAAATTTCTTTACTGCAAATACGATCGATGTGGCTTCCTTTTGTATTTGCGAATAATTAGCCTCAGCTGCAGAGAGAGAACGAGATGCATATGCAACTACACGCTCACTACCGTCCGGCTGCCGTTGTGCCAACACTGCACCCAGACCAACTGGGCCTGCATCACTTGTCACAATCGTGGGGTAAACTGGATTATAATGCGCCAAAACCCGCTCCGACGCTAATTCCTTTTTGATTCTACGAAAAGCTTCGCATTGCTCCTTACCCCACACCCACTTCACACCTTTTTTTAACAAGCTATGTAATGGACTTAAAACTGAAGAAGTTTTAGGCACAAAACATCTGTAGTAGTTCACCAATCCTAAAAAGGATTTCAATTCCGTAGTATTTTTCGGTGGAATGCATTTTAAAATTGCTTCTACTTTTTTAGTCGATTTATGAAGTCCGTCTTTGTCTATTACAAACCCCAAATATTCTACTGAATCTTTAAACAGCTCACATTTGTCCTTCTTGAGTCGCATACCTGCCTTTTGCAACCTACTCAGCACCAGCTCCAATCGACACAAATGGGTAGCCTTATCACCAGCTGTTATCAAAATGTCATCTAAATAGATGCATACCCCCTCAATATCTCCAAGTAATTGCTCCATTGTACGCTGAAATATGAATGGGGCATTCGTCAGTCCAAATACAAGTCTAGTGTATCGATATAGACCCTTGTGAGTGTTTATACACGTCAACTTACGCGATTCATCAAGTTCCAATTGATTATAGGCCCTTGATAAATCAAGTTTTGTAAACGCCACACCTCCATGAAGCTTAGCAAATAAATCTTCTATGCGAGGTAGTGTGTAATTATCTACATATAAACCTTTGTTAAGAGTCACGGAGAAATCCCCACAAATTCTAACATCCCCATCAGGTCGTAATACAGGAACTATGGGTGTCGCCACGTCCGAAAAGTCTACCTTCTCCAAAATGCCCAATTTCACCATTCTGTCGATTTCTTTTTCAACTAAAGGTTTTACCTCCAAAGCAACCGGACGCGGCTTACAAAACTTCAACTGAACGTCTGGTTTCATTTTAAGGTTCACTTTATATTTATTAAACTTACCTAACTCATCCCTAAACAGATCGGAATACTTTTCTAGCAAGTTCTTGCAATCATCATTCTCAACGTTCAATTTATTGCAATCTATATTACATATATGTAACTTAAATGATTTCATAAAATCGCGTCCAAGCAAAGGCGGTCGCTCGACGTTTGTTGATATAACGAAAAACTTCATAGGTATAGTGCGACCTTGATACGTTACTGGTAAAGACAAACTACCTTTAGGTAAAATTTTCGCTCCCGTATAGAAATTAAACACTTCACTACAAGGCTGTAAGCGATGAGTTTTGGCCAATCGCTCATAAACTGCCGTAGGCAAAATAGAAACAGCGCTACCACAATCGATTTCACATGAAATTTTTCGATCTCCTAAAAAGACACTTCGCAAAATCGGCTCTTCTTTGTTGGATTCCTCAATATTGAATAATGAATAAATACCTTCTAAATTGTCATCGTCTTCAGTGCCGACAAAATTACTATTTTGGATGTTAGCTTTGCACATTCTCTTCAAATGTCCTTTTTGTTTGCACTTCTGACACGAATAATTTACAAACCGGCACGTGTCTTTTCCATGATTCTTATATCCACATACTTCACATCGTTTCCATACTCGTACGGTACTACTAGCAACAGCGGTATTCTCGTCCGATGCGGCCTTTATCGCAAACACAGGCTGCGCCGAGCCCGCTGTCGCCTGTCCGCTGCCTACCGCCGCCGTTCCGCCAGCTCCTGTTGACTGTAATGCAACTCGTGCACAACGCAAACTTTGTGCCAACTCCAATGCTCTACCAAATGTTAATGTTTCTATGTTTTCTGCAAACAATTTTTCTTTCTCCTTAGCATTCTCTAGTCCCAAAACAAAACGATCTCGGAGGGCCGTTTCCAACTCAGATTTAAAACTACAAAACTGAGCTAAGCTGCGAACTCGCGCCGCCCATTCAGCCAAATCTTCACCAGGTCGTTGTTCTGCCTTGTAGAAATTATATCTCTCTGCAAAAGTACTCCTTTTCGGTGAGAAAAGTTTATTTAATTTTTCAATCAACACCGAATACTCTACGCGGTCAAGTTCTTCTGGAAAAACCAAATCTCTTGCAATGCGATAAGTATCTTCCACTAAAGCAGTGAGTAAAAGCGCCCGTTGTTTTAATCCACTCTTGTCGGAATCGCTAGATACGTCGTTTGCAGTGCAAAACTGTACGAATCTGCTAAAAAATATGTTCCACTCCTGACTGCGGTGGTCAAAAGTGAGGTTGCCTCCGAACAAGCCCATATTAGCCATTATAACTCAATTGCAACACTCTTAGTACATAATATTTACGCGTAGATTACGTTCTCGTCGCCATTAAAGTGTTTTCACTTGAATAAAAAACATTTTAATCTAAAATATTTTATAAAAGCAAACCAAATTTTACATGTCAAAAACACCAACAAACAAAAGACAATCAATTCCATCAAACTAAAAATAAAACATATAAACTTCTTGGAGCCTTACTGGCCAGTACACCACAGTTTTATAAAACAGGAGAAAAAGAATTAAGTTTCTTAGGTTTTAGCTTTAGCAATTATTGCTCATTCAAGTTAAAAACTTGAAAAGTCGTCGAAACGTCAGGTCCTAGTAAAATATGCGACATAAACCCGTCCGAACTTTCAAATATTTAGTGTGGAAGTATGTATGACATTGTGTGTTCGCGCCGTCATAATAATTAGCGAGAACGGATGCGATTCCTAGTTCCTACGCACCAACACCATCCGCGGCTGGTTGCGTAGCAACCGTGACACGGCTCTCCCGGAAAGGCCAGGGAAAGGGAGGGGCAGACATCTAATTCATTGCGAATGCTCTCGAGTCTCGGGAAGCGCACGCGCTGAGTGATATATCAACGCCACCCGACATCGCCGCCCGCGCCGCCCCGTAACCGTTCGCGTCGGCCTTCGCTTCACATGCTCCTGCTGCCGGCGGCTGGTGGGGTTAGTGGGGACGTATTCTGTTTTTACTTTGCCGAGTTATTATTCGTAAAACTACCTAGGTTCCCCAGGTGGGCCGAAACATTGTGAGAACATAAAATCACTACTTAAATTGTGTCAATTTGTGACTACGAGTAGGTATGAGCTAGCGAACTCAGAACTAAACATGCACAACATTATGATAACGTGACCGCGCGGCGTATAATACGCCGAGTGTGTTTCAAGGAGAATACATTTATGTACCATTGGGTACGTTATCATTATCAATATATTATTATTATTATTTTTTAATCTTTCAACATTTTAACTTTTCACGAACTCAGTTTGACGTTATAACGAAATTCGAAAAAAAAAACAAGATTAATAGGTATTTCGTTCATCACATTAAAAAATCCAAACTAATTCTCTTCCCGGACATACTGTAAAAATCAGTCAAAAACTTGTGCAAAATGGCAATATGTTACTTAAGTAGGCTGACTGTCATTGCAAGGCAAAATTTTGTACATTTTCCCTTTCAAAAAATTAAAAAAAAATCATTCAAATTTAATTTTCCCTTTAATAACAGTCAAATTTGGCGTCAAGCCAATCAACTGCTCTGCCTCCGCAACTGAAATAGTTTATGTTGTTTCAAAAATAGTCATCGAAATAATGGTACTTTAGATAATTCCTTTTGCTTTATGGAATAATGGGCGATACACAATAAATTATGTTAAAACAATATGCCTCCACATTTATGGATCAAAAAGCATCTTCCATTTAGTGTACGTTTTAGTGATAGGCAATAGGCGAGGTGGCAGCAGGCTCGCGTGCCAGTTCCGGGCGCATGGTATGCCAGGAGTACATAACCTTAAGCCACACGGTGGGTGCTAGAAGAGGATGGGGAGGGGTACGAACAAGTGCCGTTTGGCTGCACTTTGGAACTGCTCAGTTGTAGTTTGATGGATTCTTCGACGTAAATTAATATAGCTATAGTATTTTCTTTACAAAAATTATCCTACACGTGGTTTATGTATACGACAGTGGTGTAAGTGTTGTTGAGGCCATCTCTTCCACCTCACGAATTTACTGAGAAAATTAAAATACAACTGAAACCGGTCTCCTCTGTTTTCAGAGATTGATCTGTACTATTTTTTAATTTTTTTACTTTCTCTGTCTGTTTTACTATAATTTAATTTATTATATGCTACTACCAGAAATTTTATATCAAAAGCCAACTATTTAGATGGCCCTTGCCATAGATAGGGATACTTAATTCTAATAGAAGTTATGCACTTAAAAGCTTGCAATTTCGCAAACGAATTCCTAAATTTAAAAACAGTTTTCCCATACCCACAATATTTGTGAATTACCTGTCCAACGACATCCCGCGCCATGGGGTTGACGAAAACAAATAACATGGGGATGTTATGTTCGTCAACCCCATGGCGCAAACTTGACGTTTAAGAGAGGTACTTACCGCAAGATTTTTAGTACGGAACCATAAAACAGCAACTATTGCGACAGTAGGGCGACATTTTTCCAACATTTCCCTTAACCTTCAATTAGAAATTTGTTAAGAATGAACTCAATAAAGGCGAGCCCGGTAACGAACAAACAAAAACGGCAACTTAATTACCGAGTTCGCTTCTAACTTGTAATCTTTTTAATTCTTTTTATCATGATGTAATGCGGTTTCTCGGAATAACGTTAACAACTTTGTTAAAACAATCACGCAGCGCTATTTTGTAAATTGAAACCTTATTTTGTAAATTGAACCTCCCGCGGGGCGTGAGACGCGGGACGCGGGGCGGGGTCGGTTTAGGGAATTTAAAAACTGCGGGATAATTGAGGGTAATGTACGTTTTTGTTACGCAATTTTACATTTTTATGTGCTTTGGTAATTGAATTTCTAATTTATAACAGAATTTGCCTTTTACTTATACCTTTTATTTTGGTCTGTATGAATTTTGAAGTAAAAATAAAATAGATTTTGTAACTAACGTAGTGGTTCATTGGAAATAGGTATATTGAGTTCCCAATATATTGACGCCACTGCATGCGACCAGATTGAAAAATGTTATTGAATCAATTATAGTTTTAAGCTGAAAACCCGACTTCAAAATGCGCATTTTTTTTAAAGAAACTACTATTCCGATTTCGATAAAACTTGTATAGGATTAATTTGAAAGTATATCCTTTCAAACAAAAACAAACCGGACAAGATCGAGTCAGACTCGCCCACCGAGGGTTCCGTACAAACTAGTAGATAAACGGGAGTTTTTTATTTTATTTTTATATTTTCCTTCATAAATCGAAAAATATACATCGTATAAATATATGAAAGCTGTTTTAGCTGGCGCTAATTAAGCTCTTTCATATAATACCCCACATGATACGGTTAAAGCACTTTAAAATTTGGACCCTTTATGTAATTAAATTAAAAATGTACAGTTTTCGAAATTTTTCCTTTATGTGTATCATAGGAAAATGCTTCTTGCCAAATTTCAAAGTTATAGGTCAACGGGAAGTACCCCATAGGTTTTGATTCCGTTGCGTCTTGACAGACAACAAAGTGATCCTATAAGGGTTCCGCTTTTTCCTTTTTAGGTACGGAACCCTAAAAATAATCGGTTTATAAATGACGGAGTTATACGGTAATAAACATAAAATAAAAAAATACATCCTAATTGTTAGCCTCGTTTTTGAAGTCGGTAAAAGTTAAAGACAGACATGGAACTTAAATAAAACTTGAAACTACAAAGTGTGCTTGAAACCAAAGTACATATTCTGTAAACAGTAACGTGATTTATGTAACGTTATTAACGAAACGTCTCTATTTCAAAACTGATTCATTTTGGTTTTATTCATTCCTTTTTTACGGTGAATAAGTAATGTGTGAGATAAACAATATATTCAAATAAATAGATAAAGCTAACGTTCTTAATTTTGTCGGATTTTATGAAAAGTAGATCAAACTAAATCGAGGAGGAGGTACACAGTGCGAGCCAGTAGAACTCTTCGAGGGCAAGTTGTCGAGAAGTTGTCGACAATACATACCCGCAAGTTGTCGACGGCGCGGCGACGCATCGCTCGCGGCGCCGGCGCCGGCGTACCATCAAGTACCATGCTATTGTTACTGCTTCATACGTTGTCGAAGGCGCGGCGACGCATCGCTCGCGGCGCCGGCGTACCATGCCATTGTTACTGCTTCATACGTTGTCGACGGCGCGGCGACGCATCGCTCGCGGCGCCGGCGCCGGCGTACCATACTATTGTTACTGCTTCATACGTTTTATAAGAATATTGTAGGAGTATCTATATCAATAATAAATTATTATGAAAACTTGCAGCATGTTATGTTCGATTTACAGTTCTATAGTAAATACCTTTATCTATAGAATATAGATTAATCTTGTACTTACTATCTAATCATCATCATCTCAGCCACAAGAAGTCTTTTGCTGGACATAAGCCATGTATTCGTAGAAGCTTCTTGGCGCGTAGCTTGCAGTTAACGTCTTCCTACAACTTGTACGAGATCGTTAGTCCACCTCGTCGGTCGAGATACGCTTTTACGCTTTCAGTGCACATATTTATTTCGCTTGGCGCGGTATATGTTCGATCACATCTCTAAGAATGATATTAACTTATGTTGAGATCTCGCCGTGGTGTGGCACACATCCATGACGATCGACAAGCCGATACTACTAGAAAGTTGGCACTATTGTATCTTCCTATTATCATGTAATAGATTGGTCAAACGTTATCACAGCATTATTCATGAGGAATATAAGTACCATGATGAGGTTCTGATGAGGACACCAAATAAAATGCAATTGTGAACTCCATACGTGTCTATTTAGAGCTCACTTTTATTCATCATGAGTTTGTTTAATGACATTTTGTTTGTTTAATCAATCTCGAAGCAAACCTAAAATCAGATATCTAAAGCTGTAGTTTCAAAATGAAATAGCTAAGCACGTGATCGGTATTCAAGCCGTTTACAGCCAATCACATTCGAAAATAACATCTTGGGAAAATAAATCTTTCCCGGACATAAAAAGTAAAACGAGCCGTGGGCTCAGGATACCGACAGCGCACTCCATCTGATGCCAGTAAAGTGCGGGTTATGGCAGCCCGGGTACTGCGCATGTATTATTGACGGACATCGTGGGGCACATTAATAACGCATTGAATAGCTGACCTTATTCTGGTACTAGTTGCGCCTCGGTGTTTTACTTATTCTGGTACTAGTTGCGCCTCGGTGTTTTACTTATTCTGGTACTAGTTGCGCCTCGGTGTTTTACACACTGCAAAACAATATATATACTCTTTTGGTTTGAATGACAATGCATGGCTGTAGCGGACTTCCAAAGATGGTGAACCAATTATATTTAATGAAAATTTTATTAATATACTTTTTAATTCTTACATTTAGCGAATTTATATTTTCAATAATATTGATATTTAATTAAATATTAGATGTATAAAAGAGAAATTTAATCAGGCGTATATTAAAGTCCTACTCCACCGTTGAAAGTATCTCGGGGGCGGATATATACAGCGTCCTAATATAACATGGGGCAGGGTAACTCGTACTCATGTCGCCTCCAATAAGGAAAGGGAAATAAAACACATGCGTTAGTAGGTTAAGAAGACACGTATTAGGTCAATATTTGGCTCCTTTTCCTCATTGATCCGGCGGAGAGATATTATTGAGAAATATCAGTTTTATTGGAAAACATTTGTTTCCCCTGTGTAATGAATATTAAACGAGGACGTATGTACGTTATCCGCCCTGCTTCCGACTTCCGGTGCCGTTTCTACAAAATACTTACTCAAATGTTCGCCAAATAACTTTTTCACATATTAATATTGTCGAGTACCTAATCTAAAACATATTACGTGCTTGTCTTGTGGAATTAGTTATAAATACTGCAGTAATACCTCATACAAGTGGCGGGAAGACGCTGGATGCAAGCCGCTTCCAATCAGTATTTTTGGAAATCCATGGGGGAGGCCTATGTCCAGCAGTGGACTTCTTATGGCTGAGATGATGATGATGATGACTGCAGTAATTACATTATAATGCACAGCCAAAGATAACCTCACTTTCAGACAGACATAAAAAATAGACGTAACCATAGAGATAGATAACTAGAGCTGACACCCCTAATAGCTACATTATTACACTCAATTGTGGTTATATAGCTACAATTCACTCGCTGTTGTGACTGAGGTGTTATTACTGATATTTTGACTAAAACCAGTGGAAAATGCCGTAGTGCGTGTTGCGATATTATACAAACAACTCAAAAAACACATCGAAGTGCAAAGGAATAACTTTCCATCGGTGAGTAATGCAGTACAATCGTTTTACGAATTAATTAACTAAAAAAACATTTCTCAGCCACCATGATATTGCATCATGCGCCCTTTGACATAGACTAAAACGGTCATGTAAATTGCCTAAGTGATATTTATTTTTCTAATGAGAATATTTTTACAAGCTTTTATTTAGTTTCACCTGTCCGGATGTCTGTCTGTCTGTAATCAACTATTGAAAGTTAAGTGTGACCCACTTCCCGGTTTCCAATTGAGCTGAAATTTTGCACACATATATATATATATATCGCGTGATAATGCAATATTATGATGACATGGAGCTGATCTGATAATGAAACTGGAAGGTGGTCATTGGAACTCCGTAATAAAACGACATAACCCCATCGAGTTTGGGCTTGTATGATTCGTCTTGACCACAGAAGACAGAAGTAAATAGAAAGGGCTTAAACACAGTATTACGCAGTACCACTGTCGGCAAACCCAGACAAGTAAGAAATCTATCGTATATAGCACTACAAATGTAATTATTATCACATTGGCATTTTATAGTTCAGTTTACTAAGCACAATAATCAAATACAGCTCATTTGAAAATACACCTTAAATTCTAAACGTGAGACTTCATTTTGGCATTAGATCTCTATTATACTTATAACTTATTTCATTGCAAATCAACATGACACAAACTAATACAAAAATCTGCATTGCACGCTAGATGTCGTCTAAATTTATTTTAACTGATAAAGTTCTTAAGTTCTTAGTGTTAAAGTCGAAAATTACCTAACGCAACTTCATGTTGAGTTGAGAAGCGCTAACCAATTAGTGCAAATTATACTTTATTACGATAAGAATTTAGTTGTCTTTTGACTGTAACAATAGAATTAATTTGTGATCCTCCCGAAATTGTTTTATTTCGTAAAAAAATTATTAAATAACACTTACCTTTAAAATGAAATACCTCCATCTGATACATTTTTTGTAGTGCTACTATTTTTGCGTTCTAAAATGGCACAGTATGGCATTATTAAATTGTTACACGTCCACTTTGAAGCCCTGACGTACGTACTGTCTCAGTCGAATTACGAGCTCAACTGGTTCCGGTTCAAGGCTGCTGACCTTAACTAACTGTAGTGGTCGGGAACCGCCTACATAGCATTTCTATTCTGTGGTCTTGACGAATAATTTGTCTTTAGATAGTATCCAGGGTCTCGTGGTAGCTATATAAGTATATATATATATATATATATATATATATATAGTATTGAATTACGATTTATCACTAACTCCCCTGAAGATGTTTATTCACTCTAGCTTTGTAAACTCAAGAATATATCTGTCTGCTTGTTACCTTGTCACGGCTAAACATCTAACCCAATCGTTATAAAATTCGGCACAGAGATACTTTACTTTAAAATCTGAAGTAGGAACCTAAGTATGCTATATTTTGTCATCATCATCATTATTATTGTTATTATATCAGCCTACGTTTTTTCATTGCTGAGTACAGGCCTCTCTTCCCTCCTTCCATATTTGTTTATTAGCTGCTATTGTTTTTCATTATTACGCGGGTGAAACCATGGCGCGCAGTTAGTATAGTAAAGTTTGTAAGAGTGTAAGTTTGACGGTCCGGCGTAGTCTCTAAACTACTACTATTGTTATCTATCTCTATGATTGTAACTAAAGATATTGGTTTAATGACATTTACTTTGGCGGTAATCTCGGTTATCGGTTTGGTATCTTGCTACTATGTACCTACCTGCATTATTTATCTTTCTATAAGTACATTTTCTTGGTCGTAAAAATATTTCTAAGTATAGGAACTAACAGGGGACGCACTACATCATTTTAAATTATTCAGCCACCAAAATAAATAAATAAACATAATATTAAAATTTCTGAGTGAAGTGTAGTTGATTGAAACATTTCTGAGTGAAGTGTAGTTGATTGAAACATTTTTTTTATAAGCAAAAACATTATAAGCAAGAACATTAACTACCCAAACTTAACAAACAAAATTGCTACACGAAAACGAAATAGATTACCCTCCGAGCTATATAGCTCGCCGCATAGGATGTCATGTGAAAAAAGTCGAGGTCAAAGCACTGAGCACTATTAACTAAAAAAACAGTTACATTTACCATGAGACAAATTACTGATTTATCTGGCCTTACCTGCATTAAAGACTCAACTTATTGATCTAGTAAGCGTCTCGAGCTGGGTACGAACTGGGATATTGCTAAAAGTTGTTGTTTTGTACAAAGTCGCGGCGAGTTGTTGCAAGTGATCTATATGCAGGTCGCCTGCTCTGCTCGCTCGCCCGGGGATAGCGGCGGGTGAACGCGAATTACAATGGAATTACTTACTGGGAGAACTCATTACAAGTTAAGCTTTAAATATGTGCCTTTTAAATGTAATTCCCTAATCCGTAGCGCGCTAAGTACTCGCCTGTACTTAGCTTGGCTTCCAAAATGTAAACAAATATACGTTTAGAAAACTCAAAACTCATGACAAAAAACGGCTGAACCGATTTTGATCAAACATATATACCTACATATTAGTAAGAGTAAAAATTTAGCAATTTTCAACGGTAATGATGCAAGTTAAAAGTTATCAGTAGGTTAACAATGCCTCGTAACCTACTGGTAATGTAGCCATTCAGTTCCGGTGTAATCTTAAGCCATCCAGTTCCGGTGTAATCTTAAGCTATCAGCTAATATAATAACTACAACTAATAATAATAACTATTAACGATTGTAAGGGTGCCGCGATGAAGCCGTACCGTGGGCGTGGGGACTGGGCAGCCCCGGCACACAGCACGTTAACGTCCCTGGAGTCGCCAGTAAAGCGACACTCTGATCGACGCGCCTTAAGGAGAAGATAATGCTAATTCGGTCCTTGCGCCTTTATTAGCTGTAACTCTGAGCTCCAGATCAGCGTACTTTGTCCGCTCAGCGCCGCTGGACTTACGAACTCATTCAAAGAATAGGAGTTTAAACTGTAACTACTGAATGTTTTAAACTAGATATTTTTTTGTTATTGAAGTTCGATTATAATAACATAATGTTCCAAATTAATTAGAAAATATGATGATACGCCTAATCATAAACTGCCGCCGTTTCATAATGGTCCGACCTATACGCAGGCACGTCGTCCAACATTCGTCGTTTATCAATTTTCCTAACTTAGTTTTATTGTTTTGTGAGGGATAATTATATAATAATGACTGAGCACAATATCAATGACAAACACTGGGTGGATGACGTCGTAATCGTGGAAACGTGAAAAGGTACCCGTTTGTTCAGAATAAACAATGTCCGCCAGTAAACCGTCGAAGCAACATATTACGCTCCGATATAATGTAACTCTACTCGACTAGTGTATTCCATTACGTAACGCCGGCGCCGCCGAGATGAGACAAACTTGTGATATCAGAGAGCAGAGTTAAACTCTCGCCATTCAACTAATTAACTAGGAGTATAAATCTCGCCGCAATACGTGGATATTGGCAAAGTTGGAGACGCAGATTGGGCGATAGTTCCATCTCTACGGCGATACTTCACGGCCACGCGCGAGGATTCAAATCTGCATAGTTATATGATACCCTATAGTTTGCTGAAAACTGCTCGTTGGAGACGTGACTTACTAACTTTCGGGTCCGTTTTGCAACTTTTCTACCTTTCATATTTGTGTACCTGACAGGTGTAGCTCGTACGGTACATTCTACTCTCGAGTACGTCTAAACACGTCTGATTATTTTAATCGTACTGCGTAATAAAAGCTGCAAATTTTCTGGCAGGCGGAAAACACTGAAGAATTCTAATGATGAGGCCGGCCGCTCGGTAACGGCCCGAGTACGTCACAGTGGGGGGCGTGCGAAGTGCCAGTTCCGCTCTAAAGTAGCGGAGACTGTTCAATTCTGGTGTAACACTCCGGCGTCACAATAAACCCGGGATAGGCAGTAACCCGGCGGTTGAGCGCGACACGTCTTTATTCTACTATGTAAGCAAAAAAGCCCTTCGCAAGGCGAGCGCTCCGTTACTATGTTACTTTAACGTCCGAGTTCGAATGGCGCTTTTAAAAGTTTGCATTTTAAGTAGAGAGCGCTTTAACTATTCTGTTCTGTCTTGTGTTTACAATTCGCATTGTGATTTTTCTTAACAATTAGGTGCCATCCGAGTGTATTGTTTATAAACCGATGTTTGTTAGAGAATAATATACGAGTATAAGGAAACGGATATTTCTCAATATTGTTATTTAGAAATTATTTGTCTGGATAATTTCCGTTTGGTTCCGTTTTTTCCTTTTGAGGCACGGAACTCTAAAAACGGGGCTGATAGCTTGTAAATATGGAACCCACTGTATTATTTATAATATTGACACACTCACAGATCGGTCCACACTACTTTAAAAGATATACCCAGCCTTGATTTATGAATTACAATTATTTTAATGTGATTTTCAAAACCTAATATTGTATTTATAAAACAGCTCCAACTAGAAAGCTGCCAATTGCTACACTAGTTTAAGTGACTCTGCCTTTAATTAATGTTTATTACTTACTTACAATAAAATGTTTACATGGTTTGTGTTTAATAGAGCTGCGAGCTAAATGACTACTTCCTTCTGACGTTTGCCTAGAACAAAAACATAGGACGTTTGCTCAATGTTTTATTATATCTCATGAGTTTAACGAGTCATTTATAGTTATAATCTGCCATAAAGTGTATCCGGCGAGACGTTCCAACTAGCGTATGTAATTATATCACCTTCTTATGGCAGTCGGGCCATAAAGAGCCTCGTAAAGAGGAAGCTTGCCGCTGGCGAGTGTCGATCAAGGGAGTTTAATGTAAGGGAGTGAGTAACGCTACGGTAGGAGAGGTGCGCAGAATGGTAGTCACTGTTCAAGTGACAGAATTACAATTTGCAGACAAGTAAGGTTCGAATATTTATACTGATCTTTGCAAGGTACGAGTACGTCGGAAAATGGGGCAACAATATTAGTAAGCTTTAATTCAATGCTTTTAAATTACTCATTTGAACCTAAAAAGTTATGATTCTAATTATATATGTACATGTATCTGTATTAAAAGAAAAGTAAATATTCGACTGCACAAGAGTTTTGAGAGACTTTGCAGCGTACTCATATATATTGTTATGTTTAATATGATGTTTAGTGAACATTTTCACGAGAAAGTATGAGCAAAGTCACTCTAAATTGCATTTAAGTAAATGAGCATCCAATAGAATATTTCTTTTAACAAGTACTTACTTAAAAAAACTTTTAAGTTAAAAGGTTTTCTTGAAAAGAAAGATAATGATGTAGGTAATGTATTTACTGTATTTTACTAGAAAAGCCCTTTCATTCGATATCCATATTGTGTTAAAATATGAAATCCGTCATTTTGTGGCGGCGGCCATCTTGGATTTACAATAATACAGAATAAATTAAATTGTACTAATGGTGTATATGACATGAATGGTGACGTCATGAAAAATAGAGCAATTTTTTATTTTTGCAACAGTTATAATATTATTATTACAAAAATCTGGTCCATTACTATAATGTATTAATAATCCTTACCTAAACTACATTCCCCCATGCCCATTTGTCTATTGGACTGCAAGAAGCACGAAAAAGCGACATCGTTACATGGTTGATATTCCGAAAACACGTACGAAACGCTTTGCCTCCGTTGTCATTGTGCATACCGACAAAATGTGGAATACGCTTCCTGAATGGGCCTTTTAGAATAGATGTAATCTTGAAATCGCGGGTGAATAGGTTTCTTCTAGGAAAGCGCGTTCCATCGTAGACTATCGCTTAACACCAAGTGAGTTGACGGTCAAGGACAAGCCTATTTTCGAATAAAAAAAACTGTTAGCAGCACCGCTCGATATCAAACTACATTATCATCATCATTTCAGCATCAAGAAGTCCACTGTTAGACATAGGCCTCCAACTCGAATTTACAAAAACACATACAGATGTTAATTGTTTATATTTTGTAATTCCTTTTAAAAATATTCTATTAAAAAACAACAATGTTTACCGAACAGAAACTGCCTAGAAACTATAATGATAACTGTCAAACTGTTACTTCCCCCAGTGGAAACTCTCCTAAAAATTTTAGTTCTAGTTTATACTCATATTCTGAAATGGAACCTCTGAACACTCCTGCCTTAATGTTACACTAACATTATACTCGTGCCTCAAATATAACATTTAAATTATTTAAAACTTCGCCTCTGACAGTTTGGGTCTTGTTTGCTTTTGTTTAAAATAGGTCCTATTCAAATTCATCCACTCAATTCCCAGTTTAATTCTAGTGTTAACTACTATAATATTTCGGAACTCGCTGGCGGAGAAAATGCCGCACGTGAACTGAATCTAAAGCACTCATTTGCCATGGTGAAATATTAAAGTTTAGGTTATAAAAACTAGCAGCCACTTCGCGTAACTTACGACGCAACCGTTTAGTTTAATCATTTCATTTGTAACCGCTATATTGAAACTTTTTACTAGTTAGGGTTCCGTACCTCAAAAGGAAAAAACGGAACCCTTATAGGATCACTTTGTTGTCCGTCTGTCTGTCCGTCTGTCCGTCCGTCCGGGTGTCAAGACTTTTATCTCGGGAACGCGTAAAGATGTCGTGTTGAAATTAAAACCATAAACGCAGATCCATAAGTCTCTTGCTGCAGAAAGAAAAATTAAATTTCTCAATTTTCGTTAAAAAAAATTACAGCCGAATATGTCGTAAAAAACCCATATTTCGACACTCACAAGGGAATCAAAACCTATGGGGTACTTCCCGTTGACCTAGAACTATGAAATTTGGCAAGAAGCATTGTGTTAGAGTACCTACACATATAGGAAAAAATCCGAAAACGGGTCATTTTTTATTTAATCACAAAAAAAATTGTGTCTTTATGCAAGGAATGAGGGTTTTAAAGTGAATTTTAAAGTGAATTAACCGTATCATTTGGGGTATCATATGAAAAAGCTTCATTAGCATAAGCTAAAACAGGTTTTTAAATATTTTTACGATGTATATTTTTTGGTTTATGAAGAAAAATATATAAAAAATGTGTGATTTCCCCCTTTTATCTACTAGTTTGTACGGAACCCTCGGTGGGCGAGTCTGACTCGCACTAGTCCAGCTTTTATTTTTATTTGGTGTCAACTGTCCCGGTGTCTGGAATCCAATCTTGCATGTTCAATTTGATCCACTTTCCGGTTTTTGGACCAAACATTAATAATTTGATGAAAATTCAGTATTATTTATAATTATGTAATCGATCTGATATGAAATTAGAATGTAGAAACTGGAAGGATAAGGGTAAAGATAAGAAGAGTAAGGGTTACAATAAAATTGGTTTTTGAAAAGCGATATTTGTTATGCTGTAGTAGCATTGACCTCATACAAGTTTGACCTCATACAAGTGGTCCAATCGATCTTTTTGGAAATCCATGGGGAAGGCCTATGTCCAGCAGTGGACTTCTTATGGCTGAGATGATGATGATGATGTAGTAGCATTAGGTAGTATAACAATAGTTATTTTTAACCCCCGACCCAAAAATAGGGGTGTTATAAGTTTGACGTGTGTATGTGTATATAGTATAGTATAGATACACGGATACACATCCGTGTAAAAATCCTGAGAATGTGTCTCTTTGTTTGTTAATTTGACCTAAGTCCTAAAAAATTCGATTTTACATAAAAAGTGTGTAAAATACCGCAGAATCACAATATTTATTTGTCAGGTACTAGAGAGGGACTATAGGCAGTGGCAGCGCTCAACATACCCAAGTCATATTTTAACGGCGTTGCGTCATGCGAAGAAAATTTTCAGCATTAAAGTAAACAAAACAAAATATTACAAAAAGTTATATTTTCACCAAAGCTCGTAATGAACGTCAAACATCCCATGAACGCTGATAAAACAAAGTGAAACAGTGCGGCGCTGCGGAGAGGGGGCCCCGGGGTGGGGGGGGGGGGGGAGTAGGACGGTAACGAAGGTAACGGCGGTAACGGGTATCTTAACGGGCCATTACTGCGGCCGGCGGCGGCATATTGCAGCCGGAACCCACGCGCCACTACGGCATGCTGTAGTCGGGGCACAACTGAGTCACATCTATGGAGGTGGTTTGCAAAAAATAGCAGGCTCAACTCATCTGATAAGTGAAACTATAAATTTACTAGCTGTACCCCGCGGTTTTCCTTTCCTTGTAATGTTGCTTTCAATCAAATAATTTATGGTAAGAATTTATACTTGTAGGACCTTTATCCACACGTATGTATATACGAAACGATTGCCATAGTAAATAGTCTCTCAAGAATTATAATCACAAAATTTGACCACAATCTGCGCGGATACACAATTTGTGTGTATGCTCTAGTTCTCCAGGAACAAAAGTACTTAGCAGTAATGTGTATACCACGTAGTTACTGAACCTAATTTCCTGTGCACTAACTACTGCAGTAGTGCACCGCCGCAGACCCTGGCTCCTTCAAACACAGCGACGATCGCAATTATCCAATACTACTGTACAGTACTTTGAAATCTGGAAATAGTCCCCGACTTCATTATAAGCGCGAAACTTGCGCGAACTTGCACGAATAAAGGAAAAATATCGCCGCTACAGTGCACTTTGAAAGGTGAAACAGTGAAGTGAGCAGTTTCAGTGAACTTTTTGCCCGAAACTTAGCGAGGAAGCATGTGAACGGGTGACGTAATACGCTGCTTCTCTACTCGCTGAACAAACTTGAGCTCGTTTAAAATTTGCAAAGTTATTAAGTAACAGTAAATAATAAAAAAATGAGTCACTTACGTTCTATGCCTATTATGTAGGTATTGAGTAACAGGCATAATTAAATAAATTAGCAACGAATGTTTTTTTTTTTTTATGAAAGAATAGTAATAACATTTTAATTAACAAATTCTATAGCATTCTTATTGTTGTTGGTTGTAATTATCGATTAGAAAAGATTTTAAAATCAAAATCTGAATGCAAGAATAATTTTCGTGCTTGAATGCGGCTGTAATTACTTACTAGTTACTGGAAAGGCAATACTTGTGGTTTTCGTCTGCGTCTCCGGCACTTTAATCATTCGCCAACAGCACACACAGAATGCCCTAATAACAAAAACCATAAACATAATACTACTTATACTTACTATACATTAGACAAGAGTGACATGTAATAAGGAGCTTTTTTCCAAGAACAAAAAATAGTAAAAACGTTTACAAAACACGTAATCTGCGAAATAAAGCCGCTTCCTTTTAAAGTGACATCCATCTGTAACACTTCCAGGTTTATTAGCAAAAGCGAGCTCAACGCAGACCTACACAAAGGACAGAGGCGGCGGACGGCGGCCCATTCGTGTATAACAATCCATTTTGTTGTCGTTTTGTGTCTTTGCACGCGCCGGAGCCGGAGCCCCGACTGATACACACGTTCAACATTTTTAAGAGTTTATTTCATCTGATGAGTAGAAGTATGAGTCATGGACGCAAAAAATTCTATTGACTACAATTTATATGACTGACTATATATTTCAATTTTTATTATGCACAAATAGTCACTGTATTTTAATTACTTTGTTCAATGTCCAAATTATCGTACATAATAAGTACGAGAAACGGGAACAGAAAAACAACTCAATTTATTTGAAAGTTATTTCCATTTACGTCAAATATATTTTCTGAAAGCACGCGAATTGCTAACGAAGCCATATAGTCGGCGTAAATTGTAAATTCTGGCGTTAAAATTAAAATCTCCATTACATGGGCTTGTAAATGCGAGCGACGAGGAAGCGTGATTGGCGTCACTAAATCACGCCACTGACGTGAATATTGGATCTCGCTGCCGCTTGTAAAACTTTATAGCTCTATGATTATTACTACATACAGGAAACGAACTTAAATATGACCGTATTTCCAGTGTATATGGTTGAATTTGTATTTTTCTGAAGAGAGAAGTCGAATAGGTGTGTGCACTAAAACCATATTCTGTATTTTGATCGACTAATAAGCAATATAAAAGCTATAGATTGCATCACGCTACAGTGTAATGTTGCAGCTTTACGCTGCAAGTCTGACAGTTTATGTAAAGACAACACTGGCATGCAGCTTACTCAGTGTCACGAGCGAGTGAGGGAAAGAGCTTCATACTTGCTTCTTCTAGATTCTGATCTACGAGACAACGCAGGTGGCAGGCCACGCGCTAGTACTAGAACCTGTTACCTAATTTAATATTTTCGCATTTGAATCAGGCGTTACTTTGTTGTATTCCGGTCGAGGTCTTCAAGCTGGCACTCTCGTCGAACGTGACGCGTTTCACGAGTCATCTTTACAACTGTTATATTATATTTGTTACAAAAAACTATATTTATTTGTTAAATGTTTCATTAATATGTATTATGAACAATGGAGATGAAGAGAGAAAACAGATACTGTACCGAGCCCACCCTGAGCGAGAAAAGAAAGGGTATAAAATAATAATTAATGTATGTAGCTATACTTGTTTTGGGCCTACCACGTCGTTATATAAGTTGCCTTGTTTCTCTTCCTGCTTCAATCGTGTCGAAGAGCGATACAATCTCCACATACAGTTAATCAAGTTAAAGAATATGTATAAAGTAAACGCATATCGCAGGGCGTCGTGACTTCGTGAGGGCGCCGCCTTAATGGCAGGAATTACTCACGCCCTGATTGGCCCAAATTGATCGGAGTCGATGAGACGCTCGCCATAGCTTCGCTCGATCGTGAGCCCGGACCTTTATGGCTAGCCATTCCTGTTATGTGAAACAAGCCTAATATGCTCAGGTTATTTATTCGGCAGCTTAAAAGTTGAGAGAGAAAAAGATTCGTTTGAGATCTGAATGTTATTTAGTTAGTTATAGTATGGATGGTATGTTATCTATACTTATGGTATGGATGTTATGTTATCTATACTTATGGTATGGATGTGATGTGATGTTATGTTATGTTATGTTATCTATACTTCTGAAGCTTTTGTTACTGACATTGACCGAAGTGTTCGTACGTTTGCGTGTTTTATTTTATCCGTTTAACTAATGGCCAGCCGGTGCGTAATGTCTCAGTCTAGACCTGTGGGTTACTTATAAACTCGGTCGCACAAGTTAGTCCTCGTGGCCGAGTTGTTACTTAAAAGATAATATTATTTTCTTATTTTGTAGCCGTTGACTCGACCGCGAGTACAAAAAACAGTCAGCTATGAAAACAAATAAAAACCGAAATAATATAAAGTATATTATATTATTTTTAACCAAGCACACTAACACTATTTCTATTAAGTAATAAACTAACATGTAATTTTGTGTAAGCTGTGAGTTAAATGCAAAAGTCGTGCGCTTGCTAACAACCAGTTTTGCTCTGTAATTAAATTACAGTACAAAGACAATACGTTACCTGTCTAACGTATTGTATTTGTAATAATATGTTACGGCTCTTGTATCTATTACAATATTACTTTATGAGTGTCAATAAAGTGTTATTAATTGAATGCTATCTATCTAATACTTTTATAAGTAGCTGTAACGCATGACTTTATATGCGTCGGAAACCTACCAAACCAAAACCAATAACTAAAAAAAATATAAATAATAAATTATTTACATTATACCTACTTGTACTTTCTCAAAAAAATACAAATTTACAAAATGTACTCTACGTATTATATTTCAATGCAATCTATTGTTACTATTGCGTAAGCTGTGACGTCGCAGTTTAAGTAATAGTAGGTATTGTAATTTGCGTTCCTGAGCATGCGTCGCTCAACTACTCGACTGGCACTGGACACTATACACTTGTTAAAAGTTTTCACATTGTTTGATGATTCTTGATCCTAAAACAATATACTATGTGTTTCTTAGATCTCTCCTATCTACTTATGAAGTTTCAGATCTATTTAGCCGTTTTAGCTATTTAAATGCACCAAATAGAGTAAAGAAAAAAGTTTTTCTTTTTTGATAATATTTGGGTATATTTATTAGATTTATTTTTCTAAATTATACTAATATATATTTATTTATTTATTTATTCTTTATTTACTTTCTTCTCTGACTGTTTAGATTTCTGTCAATAGTTGAGTTGATGACAAAAATCGAAGGTAGTGGCTCGACTAGACGGACGGCGGCCGAGTTGATAAATCACTCAGAGCCTTGGTTCGCTGCTGGTTGAACAATAGTATTCATTAGACTACTCACATTAGCTGTAACGGAGTAACGGCGTTACGGCACCGGACTTCGTTACATTACGGCGGCAGATCCGATGGCTGTAACGAGGTGACTCCGCCCATTAAACACCCTCACTTGACTGGAATAAAGTTTCTACGTAATTAGTAAGACATGAGACACGTGAGCATATACCTACAGGGAAAACTTAGTGTTTCAGTTATGAATTGCTGTGCTTTAGAGGCTATTGTCGTTATCACAATTTCAACTTTTAAGATCCACTGCAGAGCATATTTTCTTTATCACACCATATTCTCCGGGTCTGCGCTGATCTCACTCGGTTGTTGCCCTCTGATTTCGTATATCTATCTGGCTGGTGTTTGCACTACATAGAAGTGGAATTAACGAGGAAACATCACAAATAAGTGCACTTGGCAAGGATAACATACCTCGAATTTTAAGTCTGTATGATCGGCGGCTTAGGCTGTACGTCATGTGTCAATCACTCGAAACATAACATATTTTACGTATGTACATATATAATGCAATGCATAATATGCACAAATTATTAGCTTCACACTCACAGATTATAACTCGTTTTAAAGATTACATTAATATATTCTTCGTGTTGCCAATATTTTACCTCCTTGTCCTATTAACAAAAACATTGATCACTAAATGATATGACGTAAAAGCTGAGTGGGCTATAGGAAGGGTCCTATTGTTGACTTACCACCGTCACGCGGCGCGGGGCCGGTGGTAACGCGCACGGTTAAGCAGTTAACCGCCGACCGTTGGTTAAACATGTCGGCTCATTAGATTTACTGCCGGTTACTGATTAATAATAGCCCATGGTAAGAATAGATAGCCGTTTTGCGTAATCAGCATTTGCCGCTCTAACTTCCTGTTTATTTTTTTAGGATTCCGTAGTAAACAAGGAATCCTTATAGTTTCGCTTTGTCCGTCTGTTTGTCTGTCCGCGGCTTTGCTCAAAGATTATTAGTACTAGAAAGTTGTAATTTGGCATGGATATGCCAAATTACAACTTTCGTCTACTAAGCGTCTTGTTTGTTCGCTGGTTATATGGCTATGTGACGTCACATTAAATAGAAGTACCTGGGCGACCGAGCTCCACTTGGATTTCTTATGACTGAAAAAACGAGCAAACCCGGGTTTACTAAAAATAAAACCTAGCAAGATCGATTTATCGTCCCCTAATCTACTTACAAACCATATGTCATTAAAACCGTTTCTGAGATTGAGATTATGTATATATATGTTACTGTAAAAGCTCGAATATTGGTACATCTTAGGTTTTACCAGTAAATCTTAGGGTTTACCAACACGAGTCGGTAAATGTAAGAATATGTAAAAAAGAAACGATTTTATCGGGCTTTTACCATTAGAATTTAATACATGCTAGGTTTTACCAGTGACGGTTGGTAAATGTTAGTTTTGGAAATAAAACAATGCATATGCCTTACTGTATTCGGCTTTTACAGTAACATATATAATAACATTTGTTTGATTGAACGATGTAGCTTGGTGCAACGCAGTCTTAGGTATAAGTTATAATTTCTTCAGAGATTACTTAGGTTTATGTTTTTTTTTTTTTAATACAAAAAAAAACATAACCTAATCTCTGAAAAAATTATTGCTTATACCTATACCAGGATTAACTAGTTTGGCCTAGCCTAAACTGGTCTATTATGCATTGTTTTATTTCCAAAACCAACATTTACCAACCGTCACTGGTAAAACCTAGCATGTACTAAATTCTAATGGTAAAAGCCCGATAAAATCGTTTCTTTTTTACATATTCTTACATTTACCGACTCGTGTTGGTAAACCCTAAGATTTACTGATAAAACCTAAGATTTACCAATGTTCGGGCTTTTACAGTAACATATATATATATATATATATATCTTCTTCTTCTTCCTCTCCTTATCCCGTTAAATGGGGTCGGGTCTCCTCACTTTCCTGCGCCAAGTCAAACGATCTTGGGTTGTCGGTTCGGGCAATTGGGCTTTCTTAAGGTCTCTCTCAATATTTGACTACCAGGTCAGTGGCGGGCGGCCTCTACCTCTCTTTTGTTCCGGTAGTTTCAATGCAATTTGTATCACATGGTCTTCGCTTCGTCTTTTGACATGGCCATACCAACGGAGACGGTTTTCGGTAATTTTATCAACTATTGGTGCAACTTTAAAGCTGCCTCGTATATATTCGTTACGTATTTTGTCCAGCTTAGTTACACCTCCCGCCCATCTGAGCATCTTCATTTCGTTGGTATGCACCTTCTGTTCATGCGTCTTCTTTGTTGTCCAGCATTCGGACCCATATAGTAGCGCCGGGCGGACTGCCGTTTTATATACTTTTCCCTTAGTCCTTATGGGAATACGTGGATCGCAAAGCACACCAGTGAGTGATCGCCATTTTTGCCATGCGACGTTAATCCTATGCGTTACATCTGCATCGATGTTGGCATCGGGTGTCAGCATAGAACCTAGGTATTTGAACTTTTCTATTGTGGGGATAGGTGTCGGCCCTATAGAGATAGTATCCTTTGTATAGTTTCCGCTGAAAGGACATTTTAAATACTCCGTCTTACTTCTACTGACCTTTAGACCGTACTTTTCCAGAGCATGCGTCCACATATTTAAAAGCTCCTGCAAGTGTCTTGCAGTATCAGCCGCCAAAACGATATCATCGGCATATAACATGGTCCACGGCAGTGGGGACTGTATGTGTCTTGTGAGGTAGTCCAGGACTAAGTTGAACAATAATGGGCTAAGTACAGATCCCTGATGGACTCCCACCTTGACCTCGAAGGCTCCACTGACGCCCGCCAAACTTCGGACTCTTGTGCTAACGTTTTTATATAAATCTTGTACAAGTTCGACATAGTATTCAGGTACGTTTTGAGCACGAAGGGCTTGCCATACTAGTTTACGTGGCACTCGGTCAAAAGCCTTTTCAAGGTCAATAAATACGAAATGTAGATCTTTTTTATTTATTCTATATTTTTCCATCATTATTCTGGCTGTCTGTATAGCGTCGGTGGTTGACCTGGATTTTGTGAAGCCAAACTGATTTGGAGAAATTTCTGTGATATTGGTAAGACGTCTATTAATGACTCTTTCCCATATTTTAAGTGTGTGTGAAGTCAATTTGATGCCTCTGTAATTTTCACATTGCGCCACATCACCTTTGTTTTTGTAAAAAGGTACTAAGTAGCTTTGACGCCATGATTCGGGAATGCGTTTGGTGACTATGATGATGTTAAATAATTTAGTAAGCCAGGTCAATGCTATAGGACCAAGATCCTTCCAGAGGTCTGCAGGAATCTCATCCGGCCCCGAAGATTTTCGGTTTTTCATTTTATTCAGCGCGTCTTTAACTTCGGCTACATCAACTATAGGTATTGGCCCATATGTGGGTCCACATGGCTCAGGATCTTCGTTTGGGAATTCTTCATTTAGAAGTTGTTTATAGTATTCGTACCACCTATCTCTGATTTTAGCATTGTCTGTAAGCACTGTTTGATCTTTATCTTTAATGTATTTATTGGTTTTTATATCTATGGTTAATTTATGTCTACTTTTCGCTATTTTAAGTACTTCATTTGCTGTTTTAGTGTTCTCTAA
This sequence comes from Lycia hirtaria, assembly GCA_947563715.1. Classification (NCBI taxonomy): domain Eukaryota; kingdom Metazoa; phylum Arthropoda; class Insecta; order Lepidoptera; family Geometridae; genus Lycia; species Lycia hirtaria. The sequence continues at coordinate 45,914,348 of OX387379.1, forward strand.
TTTGTCATAAAAATCTTGGTTACTTTTTGCTTTTTCCTGTGCAACACATATTTTTGCTTGTCTTTTAGCTTCTTTATATAGATCTTTATCCTCCTGCAGTTGCGAGCTTTGCCATTTCTTAAAAAGAGCTTTTTTATTTGCTAGAATTTCTTTCACTTTGTTGTTCCACCAGTTAGGATCCTTTCCATGTCCAATGGGTCCTTTAGATACTCCTAAGATTTCAGCAGCCTTTGCTTTACACTGTAATTCAAATTTGGACCACATATCTTCTGCTAAGTTATAATTTTCTATAATGTCAGCTTCCAGATACTCCTTTACAGATGCCTTTAGAATTTCGCCTTCAGGACCGTCCAAGCAATACCACTTCGTCCTTGGTGATCTATCTACCACGGTTTTTATCGGCTTAGGTAAGGCATATACTGCAATCAGTAGGCGGTGTTGTGTTGTTAAAGGTTCACCCGGAATTACTTTGCAGTCCTTGAATCTCCGTTTAATAGCCGTGTCCGCTAAGATAAAGTCTACTTGTGACTCCCACCCTGCACATTTATATGTAACAAGATGTTCTTGTTTCTTTTGAAAATGGGTGTTTATCAAGGATAACATGTGCCTCGCCGCGAAATCTAAGATATCCTTGCCCTCTTTATTTATCTTGCCAATGCCAAATCCGCCATGTGCAGTCCCACCAGTAGAGTTCACATCCCCAACATGGCCATTTAAATCTGCTCCAATTATCTTAAACTCATTTAATGGTATGCTCTGTATAAGGTCATCAAAGTCGTCCCAGAAATCAGTCTTTTCCGCGTCTGTGCAGCCTTTCTGTGGAGCGTATGCCGATATAATATTAATTATTTGTTGATCATCTAAAGCTAATTTAATAGTTATTAAGCGGTCGCTCTTCCGTGTGATACTTATAATGCGGGTCTTAAAGTTCTTATCTAAAACTATTGCCACTCCATTTCTTGTATTATTAGTGCCATGGTATATGAGCTGGTAGTCGTTGCCAATGTCTTTGGATTTTGAGCCTTTCCATCTCGTTTCTTGCAGGCAGCAGATGTTGATTTGCCGTTTCTGTAGAATTTTACTCAATTCTTGGCTTCTTCCCGTAAGAGACCCCAGGTTCCAAGTTGCGAGTCTGATCTTGTCAATATTCACATGCGAATGGTTGTTCTTGTCCCGATGTCCGTCGCTTTGGGGGTACGCCCTAGTAGTATTCGCATCAATATTCGCATTATTCGCATTTGCGTCGCTTACGGGGTACGCCCTAGTATTATAGCCCTTTTTCATATTGTTGTACATTCATGTGAGGAGAAATTTGTGTTGGCTATGATCCTTTTTTTACGGCCGGTTGCCACCTGACGCCAAGACAGTAACTCTTCTGAAGAGCTTAGGAGCCGGGTTCAATCGAAATCTCTTCCACCGCCATCCCTACTGCGCTTTCCTGCCTGAAAACGCAGCTCCAGTGTAACCTGTTACCTCAATATGTGAGGGCAGCTTACCACTGGGCTTGTGCTTCTTCCGCCTGCTCCGCCGTACCGATACCCACTATCTCCGCCTTCGCAGCCGTTGAAGTCTTCACCCGTAACCCTGAGCAAGGGACCGTGTTATACCCCACGGTACTGGGTCCCTATTCGAAACTTCGCCACTCCAGTATCTCGGCCTACTGAGATACGGGGTGCCCACCCCCGCGACTGGGACGCGCTGAACAGGAATTACCTAGGTGGGAAACATAGAAGGTGACTATGTTTCCCCCAAAGGCCGGGTTAATGGCTGTGTATGATACCACCGCCAAGGGCTTTGCAGTGCAGTTTTTCTGTTACTTCATTCATCCAGTGGCCCCACCTTTCTGTTACACCATTCATCCAGTGGCCCCACCTTTCTGTTACTCCATTCATCCAGTGGCCCCACCTTTTTGTTACTCCATTCATCCAGTGGCCCCACCTTTCTGTTACTCCATTCATCCAGTGGCCCCACCTTTCCAATCTATTTCGCCATTTTATCTATCCAGCGTTTATCCTGCTCTTACGTCCCGGTCTATAATATCATCATGACCTTGGATGAAGGGTCCAAGGTATCTGAGCAGACAGGTAGGGGTACACCGAAGGGTACTGGAATAAAGTTGGAAGAATTTTGAATCAAAAAAATATCACTTCAAAGCTTAATATTTCGCAAACGGATCCCTAAATTGGAAAATGTTCAGCCTCACCTCCAATGTTATATTACCAATTCAAAGATACTCCACGGTGTGTGGCGGGTGAGAAACAATCATTCATCATCACTTTAAGTGTGTACGGGACTCGGGAGGCACACATTTTTTTTTTCTTCAAAATTTTATTCTACTACTTTCTCGGTTAACTAATCTGCATATATATATATACATAATATATATATATATATATAAGAGCAGGATAAACGCTGGATAGATAAAATGGCGAAATAGATTGGAAAGGTGGGGCCACTGGATGAATGGAGTAACAGAAAGGTGGGGCCACTGGATGAATGGAGTAACAAAAAGGTGGGGCCACTGGATGAATGGAGTAACAGAAAGGTGGGGCCACTGGATGAATGGTGTAACAGAAAGGTGGGGCCACTGGATGAATGAAGTAACAGAAAAACTGCAAAACTATAGGATTATCTTGATACACGCACATTATGCGATTATGAAAATAACGTAGACGACATAACAAAAGCGACAATGCATATTATTACTTATGTGAAAGGTTCTTTCACTACTTCTATTGCAGTGCAGGCCCGGGGAGGACCAAAGAAAGTATGGATGGATAGCGTGAAATATGATAATTATGAGTAGAAAGGTGCAGATGATAGACACAGTAAGACAAGGAACTAGTGTTATTTATTACTTAAAAACGAGTCCTTGCAATACGTAAAGATTCTATTTCGTTGACATATTTCAAGCTTTCTGTACATTAAATGGTTGCTGTCCAATTTCTATAAATTTATATACCTACTTAATTTTTCTATAATTTAATAATTTCAAAAAGACCCAATCTCCTCTTTCATCTTACTAATGTTGAATTGTCGCAAATGAAATAAAAAAAACTAATCTGGATGTTTAATCTTGTTCAATCCATTTCTTGTCGTTTCCCCATCGGCGCGCTCGCCGGAAATCCGCTTGAAATTAATCAAGTCCCGCATTAATAAAACAAATTGGAAAAATAAACGCAAACAGCGGGTTTATTGGAAACTTAATATCCTGGACGGTCTCCGGTGCCGCTCGTGCGAGGCGGCCGGGTGCTTGGGCGGACGGCGCGCCGCGGCGTAACGTGCCGTTCTGTGCCGTTCTGTGCCGCTGGGCGGCTCTTGTGCAGCTCGTTGGGCGGCACTGTCTAACAATCATGATTAATATCAGATATGATTTATTGATAATCACAAAACGATGTACATTGCTCTAACATATATTTAAATTAAAAAAAAAACATACCGGAAAAAAGAGAATTGATAGATAAACAAACATATAGTACCAGACAACTTTCTGTAAGGGTTATTTTTTCCACGCAAGGAACTATAAATGAAGTAGGTACTGGAACGACTGCATTCCACGGCTCGGCGGTACTCGTACTCTACAAGAATACTTTAAACTTGGCCAGAACTTGGTCCGTCTCGAGATCTACGTACTAAACTAAGACAACGACAAACATTTTCGTATCGAATAAAGCTTTAACATTATTTGGGTATTTTTACGAGCGTGCGTTAAGTAAAATGGTTGTGTATCTAATTCTCTACCTGTTGTGTATTCTTAATGGCGTAATCGCGACTGATAGCTAGTCATTTCAATAAATTTTTTTCATTATTCATCATCATCATCATCATCTCAGCCATAAGAAGTCCACTGCTGGACATAGGCCTCCTCCATGGATTTCCAAAATGACCGATTGGAAGCGGCTTGCATCCAGCGTCTTCCCGCCACTTGTATGAGATCATCTGTCCATCTCGTGGCTGGTCTTCCTACGCTGCGCTTGCCGGTACGTGGTCTCCACTCGAGAACCTTTCGGCCCCATCGGCCATCAGTTCTACGTGCTATGTGCCCTGCCCACTGCCACTTCAACTTGCTAATCCGCTGTGCTATATCGGTGACTTTTGTACGTCTACGTATCTCTTCATTTCTGATTCGATCTCGTAGAGAGACTCCGAGCATAGCCCTCTCCATAGCTCGTTGCGTGACCTTGAGTTTCCTTATAAGGCCCATAGTTAGGGACCACGTTTCAGTGCCGTATGTCATCACTGGTAACACACACTGGTTGTAAACTTTCGACTCATTATTCATTACTGCGGTATTGTTCTTTACAAAACACAAATAGAAAAACAACTATCTATGATCTGAAATATCGAATATCATTTTGGCCACTCGTCTGATATCTAGACACGCGGTAGCGTGTCAAGTCAGGTTCAAGCTAACAGGGGCCAATTCAGTTATTCAAATATTCAAAACCGTTATGTGCGAAGCATTTCCTGACGGCTGCTATCTTTTTTTTGATTTAGTAACGAGCGAAGGACGTGTTACGTTTCATCAAATGTGTCAAATGTATGACATAAAAGTGACTGAATCAAAAAAACTATGGCGGCCGACGGGAAACGCTCCACATATGGTTCGGCTATGGAGCGGTCTTGAATAACTGAATTGGACCTCAGAACTGGCGTGCAGCACCGTGTGTATATTTATCTCGAACCATTTGGAACCACTTTTCACCTTCTCATAACTCAAAAACTACTTTATGTGAAGTGTCAAATACAGCTCGTATATTGAGCTCGACGAATTATTATTAAGTACCTACTAAAACAGTCTTGGAAGAGCCCTATGTTCGAATGCTAGTTTCTACCAGAAAACCAAATTTTCGGAATAATAAAATAAGAACTTACAGCTTTAAAACTTGAAAAGGCTATATAATTCGTATAATATGAAAACTAGCCAACCAGACCTTAGGTTTCAATATATTATCCTAAGTTATAAGAAGAAATGATATTTGAAGTTGTTATAAAATATTTTACGTTGCTATAAATAAATTTCAGGACTGGCCATTGAACTTGGCACCCATTTAGATCTCACTTCTTTTGTCGTTGAAGTCAACAACTAAGGTATATACCATAATATTGAACCTGGCTCTCATTTCACATTTATGTTTTTGATGGGATCTGACATTTGGTAGTAAGGTTTTTGTGTATAACAAGTATAAGTTTAGAAAACTCAAAAACTCCTGACTAAAAACGGCTGAACCGATTTTGATGAAACATAGCTAAGAACATTTTCGATGAAAACCTCTTTCAAACAAAAAAGTAGATTAAATTGAACCAACTGTTTGAGAGTAGACCGTTAGTTAGACCGTTATCTGTCTTTTTTTCCGCAAGTGTCATTACATGTCAGCAAGAAGTTGATAAAACATGTCGAACATGAACTCTTTGAGTAACGTTTTTCGACAAGACTTAATAACTCTGCTTGAACCGTTGGAATGAGTACCACGTGAAGTGGCGGCGAGCTCCGCACTCGTACGGTGCGGCGGCAGGTTCGTGCCTCACGATGGTTAGGTAAGGGTGCGTTGGAATGACTACCACGTGAAGTGGCGGCGAGCTTCGCACTCGTACGGTGCGGCGGCAGGTTCGTGCCTCACGACGGTTAGGTAAGGGTGCGTTGGAATGACTACCACGTGAAGTGGCGGCGAGCTCCACACTCGTACGGCGCGGCGGCAGGTTCGTGCCTCACGACGGTTAGGTAAGGGTGCGTTGGAATGACTACCACGTGAAGTGGCGGCGAGCTCCGCACTCGTACGGTGCGGCGGCAGGTTCGTGCCTCACGACGGTTAGGTAAGGGTGCGATGCTCTGTTATTTGTTCGCGTATTACATCTACACGGGTTATTGTTGGTAATGAATCGCTACTTGCTCGCCCCACGCATTCCACTTCGTGCCATAGATTTTCGACTCAACAAAATCATATTATACGAGTGTAATTTGTTGACATTAACTAATATTATAAAAGCGAAAGTACTTAACTCTGTCTTTCTGTCTCTCTGTCTCTTTGTCTGACACTTCACGGCTAAACGGCAGAACCAGTCCAATCCAGCCATCTTGCCGCCAGTCGGCCGAAGTCTGGCAACATCACATGCATGACTCCTGCAATATCGCGCGACGTTTACTCGGGGCTCATTGCCTACATAGTAGCTCTTATTAACTACTTCGGATGACATTTTAGTGTGTGTCGATTAAACAAATGAATTATGAGTTTATGAAGTAAGACGTAACGACGTGTGTCGACATCGACTTATGTCGGCCGGTGTATCCAGTTACTTACGTCGCGGAACATTTCGTTCGCAGCTATACGAGGTTAAAGTGTTCAGTACCTGTATATCTCTGTAGTCCGTATGAACCGGAGTGCGTAACATACGAGCGGCGCGCGGCGGGGGCGCGGGGGCGCGGGGGCGCGGGGGCGCGGGGGCGCGGGGGCGCGGGGGCGCGGGGGCGCGGGGGCGCGGGGGCGGTCGTGTGCTACCATCGACATTACCCGTGATTTTATGGCATCCTGGATGGCTTTACGGGCTGCTTCACAAGACGGACCTATCTGTTACAAGTGATGTACGCCGGGACGCCGGTTATTTGAGTGCTTCATTTGTAGCGTTCGCTCTCGTGTCGATATACTATTACGGGCTGTACACGTGCCATATGTAATGCCTTGAAGCTTTATTACGTTAGCGAATAGACTGAAACAAGCACGCGTAATGTTATCATTTCACGAGGGCCCCTCGTTTAGCCCTGATCGCAGTTTTATATCAAAATATTCCGTAAAGCACTCGTATAGTATTCAAATCGGATATGCGTTTTTAACCTCTGACGCAATAATATAATATATAAAATAATGCTAAGGTGATTTTGGAATACTTAAAAAAACTGTAAAATTAAATAATTTACACTTAAAATTCACTAATTTTATTCCAAATAAATGAATAAACAAACCATAAAATTGATTTAAAAAAAAACCGGACAAGTACGAGTCAGACTCGCTCACCGAGGGTTCCGTACAAACTAGTAGATACAAGCTGGAAATCATATATATATTTTTTATATTTTCCTTCATTAACCGAAAAACATACATCGTAAAAATATTTAAAAACCTTTTTAGCTTATGCTAAATGGAAATTATATTTTTTTTTTATATTTTCCTTCATAAATCGAAAAATATACATAATAAAAATATTCAAAAACCTGTTTTAGCTTGTGATAATGTAGTTCTTTCATATGATACCCCACATCATACGGTTAAAAAGCACTGTAAAATTTGGACCCTCCTATTTTCCCCTATTTTTGTGATTAAATTAACAAGTACTTACATAAAAAAACTTTTTAAGTTAAACAGTTTGATTGAAAAGAAAGATAATGATGTAGGTAATGTATTTGCTGTATTTTACTAGAAAAGCCCTTTCATTTGATACCCATATTGTGGGGGTTGTGTTAAAATATGAAATCTGCCATTTTGTGGCGGCGGCTATCTTAGATTTACAATAATACAGAATATACTAAATTGTATTGTGATCAGGACTAAAGGTGTATACCAAATTTCAGATCAATCCGTCAACTGCAAGGGAGTAAAATTTCAATTACTTTTGACCCAAACAAACAATTAAATAAACAAACAGGTCAAGCTAAAGAAAACTGTTTAAAAAAGTTCAGTTTACGGATTTTTCCCTTTATGTGTAGGTGCTATATGACAATGATTCTTGCTAAATTTTACAGTTATAGGTCAACGGGAAGTACCCCATAGGTTTTGATTCCCTTGCGAGTATCGAAATATGCGTTTTTAGCGACATGCTACATATTCGGCTGTAACATAAAACTGTGAAGTTTGATCCTGAGTTGAAGTTCCCGAGATACAGGTCTTGACAGACGGACAGACAGACGGACAACAAAGTGATCCTATAAGGATTCCGTTTTTTTTCCTTTTGAGGTACGGAACCCTAAAAAAAGAAGAATATTTGCAATACAACTTATAATTTCCGCGTAATACGTAGACAAACATACACATATACAAACATACACATATACAAACATAATTACATTTGGCACACATGTGTAGAAGCTGATTTTTTATAGACTAATACTAATATACTAAGACTGCAAATTTGACAATATTACATACATACATGTGGAATTGAACCTTCTTTTTTGAAGTTGGTTGAAAATAGGTAAGTATCTATCAGTTTTATACGCGACATCATGGTTAGATCGCGTCGTATCCGATGAGTTGTGTTTTATTTGCTCGGATTAGTTTCCTGTCGGCGCGTGGCGCAGAGTGGCGCCGTTCCGTGCTTTTTGCGCTATTTCGTGCCTTTTCGTGCATTTTGACGTTCCATTGTCCGGCGCGGATTAAGCACCGCCCGACGCGAGCGGACATTTACTTTGTCGACGCAATCCGGCCGGAGGACGCGAACGCTTTGTCAGAAAACATTTCTCAACATTAGGCTCAGCGTAAAAACACATATTTAACGGCTAAACTATATTCGACCTCGCCCTCGCTAAAATAAAGGTGAAATTGCCTGAAATACACTGGGACTGTCTCCAAACACATGTCACATGTCATGCGATACGTAACTCACGTCAAAAGGCTGTCAGCTGTTATAAAAAAATCTACCGTAGGTACACGTGACAGCGTTTATTAATTATCAATTTACTTTCAACTTTGTTCCCAGCTAATAATGTTCACTATCGTTTGTCAATGTAAACCGCACTGTGCTTCATTTTATCCTCTACGCCATTTGTATTGTGTAGGTAAAACCAGCGAGAGAGGAGGCAAGTCCGTGTAAGGCTAAGCAAGCAGTGTGTAGCATTTGGGTATGCAGTAAGATTGGTTCGTTGCGGCAGACAATAGAAGAGCTCCAACTTACCTCTCTCGGCCAACTCGAACAGTCCCCGTGTTCAACACTTGTTCGGAAATATTTGGAGTCTGGAAGCTGCGTCGACGCTCCCGACTAATTTTGGTTAATTCATTTAAAGCTTAGTTATTTTAGCTTCAGAGTTTGGGATAAACGTGTGAATGGATTCCATTCGAGCTTGAACTCTACAAGTTTGATCAGCGGTTCACATTCAGACTTACTTATTTTGGTAAAGACAATTTTATCATGTATAATTTTTCTATTAAAAAACCGACTTCAAACGCCACTTACTAAATCCTTCACGATTATAAACTTTTTAAAGATACCTCTCTTCACTCGCTCTTTTTTTCTTTTGTCAAGAATGCGAATTGTCATTGAATGTCAAATGCTCGTCTTCGAAGATTAGAAAATATGCAGATGTTTATACGATAATCCTTAATATTTGACACTCTTGCAAAGAAAAACGTGTAGATGGAACTCTGCGATTCTATAATCTGACGCACTTACTCAGGAATACAATGAAAATATTTTAAGTTTTAGAGATTATTCAAAAACTAATAAAGCGATGCTTATAAAATAATTATGAGGCCAACTTGGGAGCTTTCTCTATGCACCAATTCAGGAAACACAAAAATTGGTTCTCGAATGACGGAGTAACTAGTGTACATACCTACATAAAAAAAAAATATATATACGGTACGAATTGATAACCTACTCCTTTTTCGAAGTCGGTTAATAAAATAAATAGCATAAAGTTAGCAAGTTATCAAAGTTTTTTAACCAACTTGACAAAAGAAAACTCTCTTGAAAGTAGGTTGGAAAGCTTAGAGGTTAGAAACTTAATCCTTAAAGTATGAAGATAGAAAAACGACACATTTTGATATTTTAAACTTTAGTGTAATCGCCAGCTAACGCTGTTTAATTTTTAGTATCTGGGCGATCGAGCTCCACTCGGATTTTTATCACTGAAAATACGAGCAAACCCAGGTAATAAAACCTAGCAAGATCGATTTATCGTCCCCTAATCTACCTACAAACCAAATTTCATTAAAATCACTAGAGCCTTTTCCGAGATTTATTTGTGGACATTTCACATAACACCTTATTCTAGCCCAAACTAAGCAAAGTTTTTACTATAGGGAACTAGATGGCTGATAGAATACTTATATACTTTTTTTGTTGTTGTAAATATATACATAATATAATGAAACATAGAAACACCCAGACACAGAACAAACATCCTTGCTCATCACACAAATGTTTGCCTTGGGTTGGGATCGAACCCACGACCTACGGCACAGCAGGCAGATATACTACCAACTGAGCCACAAGGCCAGTCAAATATATTTAATGAAAATGTATAACAACTAAATTTCAGATACGTCACGCCACGATCTTCGCCGGTCGTGGCTTGTACTTTTATGATATTTGATACTATAAGATTAAATAAAAGATATTCATATAAGATAAAAAAAAAAAAAAGATTCACATAAATATTATACATACATATTTTGTTCATGTGCCTCATATTGAAGTCAGTTATTGTGTAATTTTTTAGTATGTACTAATCAATCAAAACTTCATGTCCACTACGTTTTAGTCACATCTTTTCAACAGATAAGTAAATATTTTTATTTATTTCAAAGATAGTACCCAAAACGTTGTTTATCTCAAAACAAGTCATCTGGTGATGCTGCCTTCTAAATTATAACGACAGTGTAAATCTCAGACTGTAATCACGTCGACTCGCCGGAATCTGCAATATCCTGCAATATTGGGTCCTGTACGATACAGTATGAAACGCGCCACCATGAGTCCTATGCGACCGCATGATACGTGTCGTCCGCACCACCTTGTATCCATGCACCCTTTACACGCATCACGCCACACATGCAGGGTTGGCGCGGTGTCGTCCGCACCACCTTGCGTCCATGCATCCTATACGACAGCACGCCACGCATGCAGGACTGGCGCGGTGTCGTCCGCACCACCTTGCGTCCATGCATCCTATACGACAGCACGCCAAGCATACAGGGCTGGCGCGGTGTCGTCCGCACCACCTTGCGTCCATGCATCCTATACGACAGCACGCCACGCATGCAGGACTGGCGCGGTGTCGTCCGCACCACCTTGCGTCCATGCATCCTATACGACAGCACGCCAAGCATACAGGGCTGGCGCGGTGTCGTCCGCACCACCTTGCGTCCATGCATCCTATACGACAGCACGCCACGCATGCAGGACTGGCGCGGTGTCGTCCGCACCACCTTGCGTCCATGCATCCTATACGACAGCACGCCACGCATGCAGGACTGGCGCGGTGTCGTCCGCACCACCTTGCGTCCATGCATCCTATACGACAGCACGCCACGCATGCAGGGTTGGCACGGTGGCACCCACACGGCCGCTACGAGTGCTACGTTGCGGCGGCGAGCGAGCGCGTCACCTCGCGTCCGCCGCGTATGATTCACGGCGGCGGCGTACTCGTACATCCGACGGCGGATTTATGTCCGCAACACTCGCTTACAAACACTCGTCACGTACGCTGCTCTTTTTATATGTTAATTGATGGCCTTGTTTAAATGCAAATCATTAGGGTGCGGCTGTTTACAGAATTAGCTCGTTCATTCGTATGGGACGAGTACAACTGTCGCTATTGTTACGACCCTAAACAACCTCGAGACTCACTTCGAGATTTATGTCTTCGAAATAATGTTTCGTTCTTTCGTGTATATGTCGCAATAAGGACGATATTAGAATTTATTAGAAGCTCCAATATCCAATCTCCAAAACATCGAAGCGGTGGAAAGCGACGAAAAATGAGTATTTTTCCACTTCCTTGCTTTGTATCAGCGACTGAAGTATCAGAAGTCGGTAATCTCCGTCGCCTCACGAGCGAGCGTCTTGCGTCCCGGACGCCCCGTAGTACAATGTACAATGCCGCGTGGCTCATCGCTACATTATGAGTATCCGTATCGGCCCATAAGCGGCAATGGTTATTGGACGATTTTTTTTTCGTATTTTGAGACGAAGCCGTTTTGTTGCGCATCGCTAGACAAAATAAGTACCTACATTAAGGGGTTATTTGTTAAATAGAATTTATTATACTTAATAAATTCTATTTAACATACTTTTGACTTCCTCGATTTGATTTGGATTAATATTCTATCGGAACGCGCGCCGTTTCAATGATGACAAGTTTGTTAGGAGGTTCTTCGCTCTGCAAAACTATTCGTGGACAGCTTGACAGCAAGGCAGCGAGACAGCGTGGTCGCTGTCTCGCTGCCTTGCTGTCTTCCCTGATTACACCTACCGAGTAGAGTGGCGAGACAGTGCCCTCGGCCGAGCATTCGGTATTTGTAAACACATAGCAAGTGCTCGGCCGAGCGCTCGGCCTAGGAACAGGCCGAGAGCGTCACTCGGACCCTATTCTATTTACTAGGCCGAGTACCCAGCCCCCCGCTTCTCCGCACTGTCTCGCTCGCTCGCTCGGTGGATCTGAACACGCACACTCGGCGACCACTCGCCACTCGATGCGTACACGTCACGTTTTCCAGCGAATTTTTGCTCGCACGTGTAGTCTATAAACGTAAAAAAATGTCTAGGAAATGGGATTGTAACACCACAGTGAAGTTTATACAACTGTACACATTGCATCCCTGTTTATGGGATTTCTCGTCGAAGGATTATAAAAACAAGCCAAAACGTGATGCAGCTTACATATCTATTATCGAAGAAATGAACATTTCTGGTTTTGGTGTTCAAGACGCAAAAAATAAAATTAAGAACCTAAGGTCCACTTATTCTCAAGAAATTAAAAAAATACGAGATTCTAAGAAGTCTGGAGCGGAAATGTTCCACAGTCGTTCTCAGAAGGGCTCTAAACTCATCAGGGTCTTCCAACTGTAATTCACTAAAAATAGTGTTTGTAACTCCTAACTCAGGTCTTCTTAAAATCCATGGCCTCGTCCAAATGCGAGATTTCTCTTGAGCCAACAATTCAGTTAATTATTCTACCAGGAGAGGTACAAGTAATTTTATAGATTTTCTAGTATTTTTTTTCTGATCCGTTACAGCGTTTCACTTGTACCTAGTACCGGGTATAAACTGAACTGACTGACTGTCTCGCCGCAATTTTAAAAATATGTATAAACACTCACTCGGCCACAGCACTGTCTCGGCCCACTGGCATTTTGCTGTCTCGCCACTCCACTCGGTAGGTGTAATCAGGCCTTGACTTTTACTGCTTGGCTGTCTCGCTGCCTGGCTGTCTCGCTGTCTGGCTGTCTCGCTGCCTCGCTGTCTCACTGCCTGGCTGCCTCGCTCCCTCGCTGCCTCGCGGTCTCACTAAATTAAAAATAAAACAATTATTAATAAATAAATAGATAACAGTTTTTGGAATTCGCCAAAGTCATAAAAGTATGGGCAATCAACAATTTTTTTAGTTTACATTTAAATATCCGGGTGGAAGCAAAGAGATTTAAAAATTTATAAGTATCTCTGGGTGGAAGGTGTATTTCGCAATTCATCCGGTAGTTTATTGTATATATTAGGTCCGTATATACTGACAGTTTACTAGATTTTCTACGTGTTAAAACACGTAGATTAGCTAGATCTAGTAGAATGTCACAAGTTTACATCTGCGCGTAGAACGGTGGTGCGCTCCAAGCTCCTAGAATATAGCTTAGTGTTGTATTGATATACCTGAACTTTTTATAATTCCTAGAAATTTTCAGACCTATTTCATCCATTCAAATGGTAATATTCTGAATGGATAAAATAGGTCTAGCTTCATATTTCAGGTGGTGGTCTGCCTTCTAAATTGTAGGTTATAGGTTCGGTCTCTCCATCAGGTCAAACATTTATGTGACAACCGTGTATGTTCTTGCGCAGTCCTGTAAAACAAAAGCAACACACTATCTTAATCAAAATAAAAATTAAACACCCTTCAAAGAGTTATCACAATGTACACAAGAAAATGGAGATTCATTCTGTTTGTCACAATTCCTAAAACAAGTACCGTCCCACCGTCGCCGCGTAGCACCGTCTCGCCGCGTAGCACCGTCTCACCGCGTAGCACCGAGCAGCGAGCGAACGAATAATGTATCAAAAGACAGAATAAATTATTTGAGTCCTATAATACCAACTTAACTCTGCAGCCGAACAGGTGAGTCGACGTTGTATTTATTGAAGAATATTGGCAGATGTACTAGAGAAAAAATAGTGGTACTATTTTTTCGATTCTGCAAGTTTGTTGATACATATTCTGCGCTGCGCCGCCGCCGCGAGCCCGCCCGACCGCACGCCCGCCCGCGCCTGTCCGCCTGCCCCGGGCCCCGGTGCGCTGTTATAAGCTCATGTGGAGAGGTACAAAAACACGCGATAGAAGGAATTATTCATTTTTATTTGAACACAATACGGCGCAGCTGCGGCGCGATGTTTAATTCCACTTTCATCAGATTTATCTCTGGCGCTTGATTTATGTATTTGGACAACATGTACGCGGCACATCACGCTCGACGCGCGCAAGGAGACGCCTGTGAACGGGCGGACAGCTGCTACACTATTGAAAATCAGTCTACATGAAACTTTTGTATATTTTTTACAATGATATACTTATAGATAATTCTTTACTTATAATTGGCGGCTATGTAGTTTAGACGGATTTCTCCCAAGCAACCATGCAACGCATGCAAAGCGTAAAAAAAACACATTTTTGTGTTGTACAGTAAATGAACGGAAACTAAATAAACCAAAGAAACTAAAACAAAAAAACAACAAGTTGCACTCCGGGAGTGCCGGCAGAAGTGAAAACTCGTCTTATGAATTTTCGATTAGGTCACGTGTCCTGACGCGAGTTTAACATTTTTTACTCATCCCAAAGTGCACAACACCGGTAAATAAGTTTTCACTTCAAAAATAAATTATCTTAACAAGAATATCATATGAGTTACAGGAATACTTACTTTTAGCTAGTTTGGTTTTCTTGTGTAATTTTAAAATTTTATTTAAAGTATTAAAGTACTATATTAGTTAATAGTATTGAAAATTCTATTAAACTAAGTAACTCTATTCAGCTAGGTGTTATATAAGATCTCTATTTTAATCCATTTCAGGCGTAAATTATACAAACAATCAAGCTGAAGGGCTCTGCAACCGCTACAGTAAGACGATAAGGCTCACTTGAACGCGTAGAATTACTCAATTTGACGTCAGCGTTATTACAAACTGGTTCGGTAACGTGGCGCCCCCCGGGCCCCAGCCTCGTGTTTACTCACACACATCGCCAGAACGAATCGTAAATAATACGCAGCGTATAGAAGACGCAACAACACATGCCGCCGTCCCGCCGCCGTCCCGTCGCCGTTCCGCCGCCGTCCCGCCGCCGTACTCGCTATAATAAATGGATGGTAGGCGTTCGAGGCGAAAAAGGACTAAACACAGACCTTTTGATGTCTAAGAATGTAAAAACTTTAGTTTTTGTTGTATAATGTACATGTTTCGCAATAATACTTTAGTTTCGGATATAACATTGGAAGACGGGCATATAATATAAGGGATACAAAATAGAATGTTAAAATATAGACATAAAAATATTGACATTGACAGTGATTGTATCATTGTATCAGTATGGAACAGTATGGATTGTATCAGTATGGAACAGTATGGATTGTATCAGTATGGAAATGGAACAGTCCGTTCATTTCGTCATTTTAGGTTTGATCCCGAACCGAACCGAAGGGTTTCAATTTCAAAAGATTTTATTTGACATAAAAGAATACAGTTTGATACAACGCTAGTGTAGGTACATCACATTATTAATACAGTTTGATACAACGCTAGTGTAGGTACATCACATTATTAATACAGTTTGATACAACGCTAGTGTAGGTACATCACATTATTAATACAGTTTGATACAACGCTAGTGTAGGTACATCACATTATTAATACAGTTTGATACAACGCTAGTGTAGGTACATCACATTATTAATACAGTTTGATACAACGCTAGTGTAGGTACATCACATTATTAATACAGTTTGATACAACGCTAGTGTAGGTACATCACATTATTAATACAGTTTGATACAACGCTAGTGTAGGTACATCACATTATTAATACAGTTTGATACAACGCTAGTGTAGGTACATCACATTATTAATACAGTTTGATACAACGCTAGTGTAGGTACATCACATTATTAATACAGTTTGATACAACGCTAGTGTAGGTACATCACATTATTAATACAGTTTGATACAACGCTAGTGTAGGTACATCACATTATTAATCCTAGCGGAACAATCGTATAAGAATGTAATAAACGTTTATTCCAAGCGCAAGAGGCTTAGTTAAAACTTAAAATATGAAGATAAGGTGTCCGTATTATCAGGTGAAGGCTAAGGCTAATGTTTAAGAATTATATTCTTGACATAAGTAGGCACGTACTTAAACTTTAGTGATTACCATTACATATTGTAAAAATTGTGTTGTGTACCTATTAAACAATATGTGACTCTAAACAACATTAGCGTGAGTACTTCGTGAGTACGATATATTTACCAGTACATTTTTTCCACATTAGCGGTTGAAGAACTCGATTAATTTGAATTTATCTGTATATAGAGAAGTTTAATATCCTCATACTGAGACAGGTCTCTCCTGTGTTGCCCTGTACCCTGAACCGCGCACGTAACGCGCGTGCGGCGTGCGGCTGTAATCCCTGTGAGTAGAGCGTTACAACGCGCGGAGAGAACTAACTCCATGCATCTGTAACGCAGAGATAACACTTATCAGCGGGCTTCGGAGCACCGCTCCTACATTCAAATGAAAATAACGTAGACATGAGCCGCCGTATCTCGACGAGGAATCCGTGGAAACTCACCTTAAGTGAGTAGTCGCGTCGCGAGGGAAGGCTTGCTGTGAGATGACGTCATGTTTAAATTTGCAATTCAACGAGTGTACCTCCGGCCTAACTGCGCCGTGCGCCGCACGCGGCGCGTGGCACACCGAGTACAGCACGCACGAGGTCGGTCCCTTGAGTTCGGTGGAGAGCTCTGCTCACCGTACTCCGGTGTTTACTTATTCTACCTTACCCGCACACATAAGCTGGTCTTTACAACTGAGGATAACAATAGTAATAGTAGTAATGATGCATATTCAATACTAAATATGAAATATTTAAACCGAACTAATTTAGGTTTAAATTAATTCATCATATTCTCGGGACTTTAAAAAAATGACAAAATTAAAAAAAAACTTAGCCATAATGCAACGCCCGTAACAAAACGTAATATTGTCAGAAGCACAAAATGCGTGTGCAAGCGGGGACCGCGTCAAATACTTAGTCTGGCCATAAATACTGTTACAGTTAAAAATAAGAAAGATATTACATTTGAATTTGGAATCTGTCATTTTTATACGATTGTTCATTGAGTTTTCTAATTTTGGCGCCAATACATTGTACAATATTTTGCGATATTAAAATGGAGTGGGGTGATAAAGAGAACCGAATCGCTGTGATTGCATTACACAAAGTTGGTATGGAGCCAAATGCATTTTTTAAAACTCTCCATACGCTTGGTATTAGTCAAATGTTTGTGTACCGGGCTATTAATAGGTACAATGAGACCTCCTCTGTTTGTGACAGAAAAAGATCTGGCCGTCCACGTAGTGTTCGTACGAAAAAGGTGGTCAAAGCAGTAAGGGAAAGAATTCGAAGAAATCCTGTCCGAAAGCAAAAGATTTAATCTCGGGAGATGAAGATAGCACCCAGAACCATGTCGCGTATTTTAAAAGATGACTTAGGACTTGCAGCCTATAAGAGACGCACTGGTCATTTTTTAACTGATAATTTAAAAAAGAATATGGTGGTAAAATCGAAACAACTACTGAAGCGGTACGCAAAGGGAGGTCACAGAAAAATTTTGTTTACGGATGAGAAAATCTTTACAATTGAGCAACATTTTAACAAACAAAATGACCGTATTTATGCTCAAAGCTCTAAGGAAGCTTCCCAATTAGTCGACAGAGTGCAACGTGGGCATTATCCGACTTCAGTGATGGTTTGGTGGGGTGTTAGCTATGAAGGAGTGACTGAGCCATATTTCGGGAATTAATAGGTTTTGATGCCCTTACGACATATTTGGCTGTAACTTTAGACGAACAACAAAGTGATCCTATAAGGATTCCGTTTTTTCCTTTTGAGGTACGGAACCCTAAAAATCACGTAAAAAAGCTTCACTTAAGACATTTACATGTTCTAAAGGAACATAACTATCATGTTACGAAAGCGTTCAAGAATCAAGAAAGCAAACATCTTGTTCATACGAGAAAATTCATAAAATTATGAGCTGTATTAGCATTTTTTACAATACCTACAACTCATAAACTTGTGAGAGCATGTTAGCATTTCATTCTTCAACGCTATACTTGTACAACCAATTATGTAAGTACATAGTGAATCATGCCTAAGCTAAGATAGAACATAGGTACTTCGTTGTGAGATCGAGACCCAAATATCAAGGAAGTGTCGGGATCAGGCCACGTCGGCACCTCCTACTGGCAGGCGTAAAGCTGACTCAGGAGCCTAAATAAAGTAAATAATACTGGTTCCGGGAGACCGGCGACTCAGGAAGAATGAACGTTCATGTAATTAAACATATACAATAAATAACTGACTAGATTGGGTAGTACATAACTAATTATTTTTATTTCAAAAATTGAGCTCCTCCGACTCAAGGGTACGTGGCTTTTATAAACTAATACAAACTAATTCTTAACTAAATT
The DNA here is from genome assembly GCA_947563715.1 of Lycia hirtaria. Classification (NCBI taxonomy): domain Eukaryota; kingdom Metazoa; phylum Arthropoda; class Insecta; order Lepidoptera; family Geometridae; genus Lycia; species Lycia hirtaria. The sequence goes on from OX387379.1 coordinate 45,933,012, forward strand.
TAGATTTTTTATATAATATTAAAACGCAAATTGAAATGAAAATATTTACAACATACTACAAAGCTAAATATAAAAGCGTCTGTCGAATGCCTTACTAGGCGGAGCATGTATCAAGGCAACCTGTATCCTGATTACAATATAATCTTCGCTAACCTCATATGCAAGTTTTCATGTAACTATGAATAGGTGACTTAATAATAATTTTATAGTTTAAAAAACTGAAACAACCGACTTCAAAGTACGTTATTTTGTTTACTTGTAATACATTATGTAAGGATAATAATTAAACAAGGCGCTCAAGCGTTGAAGTAACTTTATTTTCTCCTTATACACATTGGATGAGGAGTAAGTAGGTTTTACTTTTCAAGCTCAATAAATCTCTCACGATTGTAAACTTTTTAAAAGACCTCTATTCACCCGCTCGTTTTTTTTTTCTTCAAGAATGACATTTGTTACTGAATGTCAAATGCTTCGTCGTCGCAGATTAGAAAATGTGCAGATGTTTATACGAAAAACCTCAACATTTGACACTTTTGCAAAGAAAAACGTGTCAGTGGAACTCTGCGATTCTATAATCTGACACACTCACTCAGGAATACAATGAAAATATTTTAACTTTTAGAGATTATTCAAAAAGTAATAAAGCAATGTTTCTAAAATAATTATGGGACTAACTTGGGAGCTTTCTTTATACATCAATTTAAGAAACATTAAAATTGGTTCACGAATGACGGAGTAATTCGTGTTCATACATAAAAAATATATACGGTACGAATTGATAACCTCCTCCTTTTTCAAAGTCGGTTAAAAATACTAGTGATATTGTATATCAGTATACCTACATAGCTTTGTACTAGATGCTTTGATTCTTCACTTTAAGGGTGTGGTATTTTGCTTAAGTACTTATAGGTAACAAGAGATTGGACCACTTTATTAGTTTTTTCGTTTCTTCATATTTTATAATATAGGTTATTGCTAGAATACCGAATTGTTTTAGGCATGCGTCTACTATACAATATAAATCAAATCTTGTTCATATATTATATTAGGTGCATATAAGCTTCCCGAAAAAATAGAATTTATTTGAAAACGTTTTAATTTTTGTGACAAAGTGATCCTCAAAGGATTCCGTTTTATTCTTTTGAGGTATCTCATCCTCCTCTCTACATTCAAGAACATTCATTCGGTTGAAACCTAATATAGAAAATAAAAACCTTCTATTACTATTTTTTGCAGACAAACTTGACGTAACTTTTCAATCAATAATTTCATCAATCTAAGACGACAAATAGTCCACGACTCGTTCTATTTGCCGTCAAAGATCAGACTTAGTCCTTAGACAAGCAATAACACAACACGCAGAGACAGCTGGTCGCGACTCGCAGCCGTCACGCCGCACGCGAGATTTATCGCGTCGACGACACGCGCCACATTTTTATCCCGCCCTTTGAGTCAGTTAGTCGCGTCGGATCTCGGATCCGGCCTCGGCATTTACATCGCAATAAAGTCTAGGCTTGTTAGCCGTCAAGTGGTGTCGGCTTAGTCACCCTCTCGAGCCCACGACACCTACTGGAGCCGGGACAGGAACTAAACCTCCTTCTGGCTTTTAGCTTTCGGGCAGGCTGGCTGTGCGCTCTCTACTCTTTTATTTACCTATCTCATATTCACGGTGTATGTGAAATTTTAATTTCTCCGATTTAATAATTGAGTGATGTTTTAGTTTTACCGTAAGTTATAATTAGATTTTGTATAAATACGAACTTGTTTATCTCATTATTTTAAACTGTGATCTCTTTAAGTAAGTCTAGGCCGTATTTTTGAAACAAGTGATACATTATTTTCACATTTGTAAGAATCAATAAAAATATATTTAAAAACATCTGAAATTAAAATACTGAAGGATAGCGGTAGTGTGAGCAGTGAACAGGGCGGATCGAGGGCAGGCGGGCGCGGCGGCTGAATACGGGATGAGGCCGGAGCCTCGCGGGGAAATAAAAACAACAAGACTCGATGGAAATATGAATCGTGACGTCACGGAAATGATCGCTGTGATGACAGCTGACGTCCGTAATATAGGTGCAGAATTTGTTGCTGACTCACCGATTTTGTAACAAATAATGGATATTTTATCGCATTACGAAGAGTTTTATATTTCTTTACATAGTTACATTCGTATGGTTCTAGAATTATACTTACATCTTGTCAGACTACAGACACCTTTAGCTCCACAAACAATGACCATCAAATGCCAATTCTTAAAACATACATCTGACAGTCCTCAAATTTTATATTCTTTTCTACCAGATTTGCCCTTATTACGAGAAATGAGAAGTATTAAAACGTTAGAACTATGATGATATCAATCAAGAAAACCAATTTATTTGCACAACTAGTTATATATGTACCTAATATTATGTTCTATTTCTTCCATATGTATTCAAGAAAACTACCGTAATAAAGCCGCTTACTAAACGAATGTAGCTTTAAAAGAGCGATGAGTTTAGCTGAGAGTTTACGAAAATAAACGAACAATTTGTGTAATTCGTGTCAATTTCACGAGCAAATTCGTACCTAGATTTTATCTCTCGCTGATCTCTCTTACAACGTAACTGAAATAAGTAGTTACTTAAATTACGTTTATGTTCTATTTTAAGTGTAACTTGACATTTTGGGAGCACAGACTTTTGTTTAAGCTAACATTTGAAAAATAAGATATGTTGTTACTATATTTTTAGACGATGTGTTTGGCCAGACCATTACTTTAGCACAGTTCCAAAGCAAAGCTGCAGGAATCTCCAGATACATAGCGATTGATTTTAACTTCAGTGCAAAAAATTGTCAGCAGAATTATGAAACCTGATGATGCAAAAACTTGTACATAATAATTGTCAGTTGTTTGTGTGACAAACCGTTAGGGTTCGTCATTAGCGCGTTACGTGAAACGACGCGTCACCAAGCGCGTTAGGCGTTACACGTTTACTGAGATACGTCGCATGCTAGTGTCGCGTCTAGGCCAATCATAGTTTATTAAAAGATTAACACTTGGACCTGACGACAACGGACAGCAAAATATTAAATGAATAAACATAAACATAAATTCATATTTATTATTAACTATATTGTGTCCATGGTCCATGGAAATCGGTCCAAACAAGACGGACATGGCGAAATTTGCCCCTTTAAATTTTGAATTTTGTATTACGGAACCCTAAAAACATACCTTGACTAATTTTTATATGGAACTTAAAAACAATAGAACGAGTGGCGAGCTATACAAATGTCGGTATTGAACCGTCCCCGATGTTTGGTTGCTCGATCCTTGACTACCGACTATTTTTGTAATTTCCAGCCGCAGCCAGCAGCCGCTGTGTTTGCTCCGCACTCCGCAGCCCGCTAGTGAGTCGTGGGTCGTGGCTCCACGGGCCATCGGCCGCTTTATTGGCGAGCTTTACTCAGATTAAACTATGTTTGTGTTCTCTCAGCGCTTGTTTTTGGCGGTTAGTTTGCGAGCCCGATAGAGCAATACTGCCATCAAAAATAATGTCCCATGAAATGCTCGACCGCGTTTTCAATTTGCTGGAATTTGTTTACGGACCTTTTTAGTCTTGCGAAATTACGTTTCGTGCTTGTAAATACGACTCAAAGACGTAAATACAAATATATGCTTCGGAAATACAAGAGTTGTAGAGCTTTCAGTATTTTCTTCCATTTCGTGCTTTAATTTTCATATATTTGGGCACGCCTACTCAGATATACTATGAATAACTATACTTTGTCGTCAATTATAGTTTATACATAAATCATTTACTGGCCGATTTAATTAAAGTTTCTCAAAAAATTAAAATTATAAGATTATGGATAGAATAATTTTCAATAATATGATTAATAGACATCATATGATTAATAGGTTGCTATTTCAATGTTTAATCAATTTTCAATCGCTGGCAAATGTTGTCTAATAGCAGCTTTATTTAAGCTTGTTATTATAGTAGTTTTGCCTAACAAGAGACTTCACAAATTTTAATAGGAGATCAAGTTGGTCCAGAATTTTTCAAAATTATACAGACAGAACACAAAATTTGTGCTCACACGGTGGTTCTCAGAACTATGAGTATGATTGATTACTCAGCATTAATATTGTGCCTATGTGTAATTCCAATAGCCAGTGGTTCCAATGTAGCGTATTGTTTCAGTTTCGACGTGCGCGGCAAGCACCTGTCGGAGGCGCGCCACTGGTCCGCGCCGGAGGTGTTCGGCCCGCGCGCGCACTTCTCCACCTCGCCGCCGCCGGCCGCGCTGCTCGTGCGCGACGTCAAGCGGCGCGACGAGGGCGTCTACCGGTGCCGCGTCGACTTCCGCAACACGCAGACCACCAGCTTCAGATACAACCTCACTGTCGTCGGTCAGTATCATACATACAACCTCACTAACGACGCTTATTATTATACTTGCAACCTCATTGTCGTCGGTCTGTATGATACTTACAACCTCACTAATGACCCTCATAATTATACTTACAACTTCACTGTCATCGATCAGTATTATACATACAACCTCATTTTCGTCGGTCTGTAAGATATTTAATGGATCAGGTGTAAAAAGCCTACGATTCATTGGATTTTGACGGTAACCTCTGAGTTTATTGACTTGGTACTCTGAGTACTTACCCGAACGGTATATTTTACTTTGTTTTTTTATATTGACATGCTAGGCGTATTGCCCATTTGACATTTTTATAATGACATTTTAAATGATATTGTATTTATATAATTAATATTTTGTAATCCTCAGACATGAATTGTTTAAGAAAAATTTTTGAATCATCATTATCATCATCTCAGCCATAAGAAGTCCACTGCTGGACATAGGCCTCCCCCATGGATTTCCAAAAAGACCGATTGGAAGCGGCTTGCATCCAGCGTCTTCCTGCCACTTGTATGAGGTCATCTGTCCATCTCGTGGCTGGTCTTCCTACGCTGCGCTTGCCGGTACGTGGTCTCCACTCGAGAACCTTTAGGCCCCATCGGCCATCAGTTTTACGTGCTATGTGCCCTGCCCACTGCCACTTCAACTTGCTAATCCGCTGTGCTATATCGGTGACTTTTGTACGTCTACGTATCTCATCATTTCTGATTCGATCTCGTAGAGAGACTCCGAGCATAGCCCTCTCCATAGCTCGTTGCGTGACCTTGAGCTTCCTTATAAGGCCCATAGTTAGGGACCACGTTTCAGTGCCGTATGTCATCACTGGTAACACACACTGGTTCTAAACTTTTGACTTGAGGGACTGGGGAATATTGGACGAGAAGACGCTTTTAAGTTTCCCGAACACTGCCCAGCCGAGTTGGATACGACGATTGACCTCCCTCGTAAAGTTGGACCTGCCTAATCGGACCGTTTGTCCTAGGTAGACGTATTCGTCAAGAACTTCAAGAGTGAAGTTCCCCACAGATATTGGGGTGGGCACTACATGGGCGTTCGACATAACCTTCGTTTTGTCCATGTTCATTTTGAAGCCCACCCGTTGGGAAACTCTATTGAGGTCTTCCAGCATCGTACTGAGCTCTTCCATCGACTTTGCCATGACTACTATATCGTCGGCAAACCGAAGGTGTACTCGCCGTTAATATTGATGCCGAGCCCTTTCCATTCCAGAAGCTTATAGGCATCTTCCAAACCGGCGGTAAACAGTTTCGGAGAGACAACGTCTCCCTGCCTCACGCCTCTTTTCAATGAAATTGCCTCTGAGTTCTGGTCTTGTACTCGGACTGACATGGTGGCGTTGTTGTACAAGCACTTCAGCACTTCGACATACCGATAGTCAATACGGCATCGCTGGAGAGCCTCAAGCACCGCCCAGGTCTCGATCGAATCAAAGGCTTTCTCATAGTCCACAAACGCTAAGCAAAGGGGCAAGTTACACTCTTCGGTCTTCTGTATCACTTGCCGCAGCGTGTGGATGTGGTCTATGTTACTATAGCCTTTTCGGAAACCGGCTTGTTCGGGAGGCTGGAAGTCATCGAACCTGCGTTCAAGACGATTCGTGATGACCCTTGAAAACAGCTTATAGACATGGCTCAGAAGCGAGATGGGTATGTAGTTCTTCAACAAAGTGTTGTCTCCTTTTTTGAAGAACAGCGCCACCACGCTTCTGTTCCATGCTTCTGGCGTTGTACCTTCAAGCACGACGGAATTGAAGAGCCTCTGAAGGACTTTCAGTACCGGTGTTCCACCCGCTTTCAGTAGCTCTGATGTAATTCCGTCGTTGCCCGGTGCCTTGTTGTTCTTGAGCTGTTTCAAGGTCATCCTAATCTCATACAGGCTGATGTCCGGAATATCTTCGGTATAATGTCGAGTCAGTTTGGCTCTTGGATCTTTGCCCAAACTGCTAATAGGTTTTGCGACCGATGTGTATAACTGTCCATAGAACCTCTCGATTTCCCTCAAGACTTCTGCTTTGGTCGACGCTAGACTGCCATCTTCCATCTTCGGCTTCGTCAACTGGCTCTGCCCAATAGACATGTCTTTTGCGAACACTTTGGAGCCTTTATTCCGCTCTATCGTCTCTTTAATACGATTAGTATTAAAAGTACGGATGTCGTTTCGCATAGACTTTGATATGAGCCTATTGAGCCGCCTATATGACTCGGCATCACCGGAAGACTGCAGTTGCAATCGTCGTTCAGCCATGAGCTCGAGGGTATGGCTCGAGAGCTTTTGCGATCTATTTGTACTGTGGGGTTATAAAACTTCGCGCCCACCATACGGACAGTTTCCACAAACCTATTATTGATCTCATCCACCGATGCGCAGCTCTCCAGGCACTCGAAGCGATTTGATAGTTCGAGCTGAAAGCTCTCGGGGTTTTGGATATGGGCGCGAGTGGATCGGAGTGTAGACTTCATTATACGGGACCTCTCAAGTTTAACATTAATATTCAAAGTGCCTCGTACCATTCGGTGATCACTTCCGGTTTTAACCATGTTGATCACAGAGACATAAAAAATATGATTTCCTCCTTTTATCTACTAGTTTGTACGGAACCCTCGGTGGGCGAGTCTAACTCGCACTTGTCCGGTTTTTCACTAACACTGCTGTGCACTTTTGTCTTTACTCTGTGACTTTGTTTCATATCTCGCGGATCTCTTTGAGCGCGCTGAGCCTGAGCAATGTAACACTAGTGATAGCCTCCATAAAGCCTACATAAAGTTAAGGAGAGCTCAATTCTATACACGAGTTTCCCTCTCGAAGGCTCGAGTAGGTACATTAAGAGTGGCAGACACGGAGACGTAATAAAACCTCGTAATCCTAGCCCAAATTAATTCCGCCGTCTTCATAGTTTCCGGGAAAAACAATAAAGCTCTTACGTACAAATAAAAATAAAGGAAGGAATGGGCGGGAGAGTTGTGCGAACAATTGACCTTAAGGAAAAATGCCATGTAAATGCTAATCGCACCATTCCTTCGCACTTGAAGGTGAGAGGTGCAGATATAATGCCAGACATCGCGCCTAGAGCTGAGCGCTCCCCGCTCCCCCCCGCGCCGCGCGCCGTACCGTGGCGCTCGGTAATGCGATATCTTGCTTGCCCTTTGTTTGACATACTGGCTCGGAATTACTTAGACATTCAATATCGGCACACATTATACTATAGGTAATGCATCTTTAGAGGTCTGTCTTGAAAATTAACACTTGTAATGAAATCCTATTATTGAGTTTGCCTTTTCTTTTTGACGTGACAACGTCTAATAAATCGATGAACGCCTGCTGCACGCACGAAAAAGTATGACTCATTGTCCCGTTACATCATCATCATTTCATCAATGTTTTGTTATGACGTTGTCACGTTAAACTGTATCGTCCGTAAACCAACTTTACAGACAACCATTTTTTTTTCTTCATACCTACCTCAAAAAGAAAAAAACGGAACCCTTATAGGATCACTTTATTGTCCGTCTGTCCGTCTGCCTGTCCGTCTGTCCGTCCGTCCGGGTGTCAAGACCTGTATCTCGGGAACGCGTGAAGGTATCGAGTTGAAATTAAAACCATATACGCAGATCTATAATATCTTGATACAGAAAGAAAAATCAATATTCTCAGTTTTCGTAAAAAAAAAGTTACAGCCCAATATGTCGTAAAAAACGCACATTTCGGCACTCATAAGGGAATTAAAACCTATGGGGTACTTCCCGTTGACCTAGAACTATGAAATTTGACAAGAAGCATTGTGTTAGAGTACACAAATAGGACAAAATCCGAAAACTGGACATTTTTAATTTAATCACGAAAAAATTGTGTTTTCATGCAAGGAATGAGGGTCCAAATTTTAAAGTTCCTTGACCGTATCATGTGGGGTATTATATGAAAGAGCTTCATTAGCATAAGCTAAAACAGGGTTTTAAATATTTTTACGATGTATGTTTTTCGGTTTATGAAGGAAAATATAAAAAAATATATAATTTATCTACTAGGTTGTACGGAACCCTCGGTGGGCGAGTCTGACTAGCACTTGTCCGGTTTTTTTTATATCTAAATTAAAATCATATTAAATTACAATATTGTTGCAGTGCTTGCATTTATATATGTCTGTCAAATGTATGTCATTATATTGTGTTATGCATAGGAGTACGGAAGCCTCGGCGTGCGAGTAAGTCATTCTTTGTCGGATTTATTGTCACAAAAAAACAAACTAAATAATTTATGATAGAAACATAATATATTTATAGGGTAGATATAAACGTAGATAGAAAATTTACTTTATTTTATTCGACTTGTCACATTTCTAATTTACTTCCAATTATTTCGTAAACTTGATAGAAATTGATTTTCATGCGTAGATATATTGCGTGTTTCAGAGATAAACAGATACCGAATATTAATACAAGTAGTGGTTCGAACAAGCCGCGGTCGCGGTCGAGGGTGAGCCACGGGGGACTTGTTCACCAATCATTTTTAGTGCTTCGTCAAGGTTACCTAAATCGAGTCTCACTTTTTGTGTAGCTATTCTAGATTAGATATTTTAAAATGTATGAACACCTACATAGCACCGCGTTTTAAATATTACACCCGTGTTTTCAACCATTTGTGAATTAAACATTCTGGTGACACAGAGATCACGATTTCTTCCTGAAAATAATCAAACAAACAAAACAAACAAACAAATTCATTTATTACTCAAAAAACAGAACAAACATGCATGCTCATCACACAAATATTTGCTTTGGGTGGGGATCGAACCTACGACCTACAGCTCAGGAGGCAGTCGTACTACCACTGAGCCACATGAGGCCTGTCCATTATATTATAATTATATTATAATGTGTTGTTTGAGTACAGTATTTAAATGATATGATACTCGTAAAACGACAAATTTTATGGTATCTGATCTATAAGAGGTAGGTAATTGTAAACCACAAATTCAAATACTCCTAAATAGTATATATAATGCATGTCCTAATTAAATAGCCTGGTCATGGTCCCAGGGCCCGGGGCCCCGCGGCCCCGCGGCGCGCCGGCCGGCCGGCCCATGTAATCGCGCCCTACATGCCACATTAATTGGATGCCTCCCGTAGGACCATCGCCTGTCGATTGACAATGCCCTATTGACACACATCTACTACGGACTCATAGGTTTACCTCCGACGAACTTCAATTTAGTCAAAATCGACTATTTCTTGTCATTGTATTGTAGAGAAGCTCTACATCGTTTGTAATCCTATCGGCATACAGATTTATAGTTGATCCTAGACCTTCGTATTAGATACAGAGTCCAACCTCCGCAAACACTGATTATCTTACGTTTCCGAATCCATTGGAGCAATCAGCCGATACAATCGAGTTAAGAAGTTTAAACCGGTCGGAAGGGCATCAGGCTTCGATCTGATTAGTGTGTTGTCTTTCCATCAGCAGCGGCGAGTCACGGCGGCGCTCGCGCTGAATATCAATGCAGATTATGTCACTCGCCGTCAACGTGAGATGGTCCACTTTAGATTGATTTCCGCCGATTGAATTATTCATCTCGAATCGGCTTCTTGAACACCCCTTTAAATAAAATTGACAAAATCTGTTTTAGGCAAACTTTTCTTGTTTTTTTTCCAATAGCGACTTGGTCCTTTGTATTCCCGTCACTAAACGGAAATACTAGGAAAATTGAAAATAAGAGTTAAAACTGAAAAATGCAGGTAGTTTTGAATCGAAACCTGTCGTTTAGAAGCTGCAATTTTACGAGCGCCGCGCCTGGAGTTAGATTGGACGCCTCTATGTCCGATGTAAAACCCAATTGGGCTTTGATGCTTTAAACGGAATCGACCGAAATACCCTAACGTGCGGTGGTATCGACAACATGCGCGCGTGACCGGTGCCGGGTGACTTTAAACTCTATCACCCGGGAATAAGAATAGAGAGAGAGGAGAAAGATAGGAGAGTATCGTCGGCAAGCCTGATGGTAATCGGAGGTAGGTGTTAGCAATCACCTGCGTTGTATCGTGCTGATTAATTGCGATCTGTTTGGGCGCTCTCGGATATTGTTTTAATTAATTAAATCCTGTACATATAGTGGGTCTCTCGGCAAGATTATTGCCGATGAATAATGATGCGGATTCAGAACGGATTCGACGCGGCTGTGGTTCATTATCCAGTCGCGCGCGCGTGTCTGCGGAGATTGCAAGCCGAACCTCTCTTGTGTTACTTACTCTGACACGTGGAACTGATTATATAAACACGAAATATAATTGCTTCGAGAGTTATTCAATTTTGCGTCGCTATTTTAGGTTGCGAAGGTGATCGTCTAATCACTGTTTTATGCAATACTTTGGAATGGGAGATGGGTGAAACTGTATGAGGGGTCACACAGCTTAGCTGATTCAGTACAGTTCTATTTGCCAATCAAGTACGTTAAAAAAATATGATTCATCATGATTTTACCATGTCACCACTAATAAACGCAAAGATATCGTAGACAGTTATTCAGAAGCTATCATTTAAAAATTGAATTTATGTCCAGTACCTACTCAGACATTTACAAATGAAAGTCGTCTGTAACGGTATTACAAAAATTACCGTTTGCATAAGTTACATATTTAGAAAACTTAAAATTCCTCGGCATTAAAACGGCTCAACGGATTTTTTATTCTTTGTTAAATATCATACACGACAGAATGCAATAAGAGAAAGTACACAAATACATAATTGATAAACTGTATCGCATCCTAAAATTATGTATACCACGCTAGATAAGGTAAAGTAGGTAATTACATTTCTTGAAATATAGCTGAAATATTTATCCTTTCAAACAAAATAATCTAGACGAAAATAAGACCATCCGTTACGATGCTCGGACTACGTTGCCGCACAAATAGACACACACTACAGACACAAACTTCAAATATATAACATTGTTAGGCGTCGGGGTTCACTGATCATAAATAGTAAAATATATGACAAGTATAACTTTAGAAAACTCAAAAACCCCTGACAAAAAACACAGCTGCACTGATTTTGTAAAAATTTGATCGAAATCGGTCCATCCGTTTGCGAGCTACGATGCTACAGATACACACGTCAAACTAATAGCACCCCTCTTTTTGGGTCGGGGGTAAAAAAAGAACTTATATGACCGTTTTATTATATTACTCGATCAGCAATCCGCGAATATCACGATAATATCGCGGCAGTATCGAGGCGTATCACGGTATCGCGGTATCACGGCCATATCTGGTACCCTTTAGGTATCTGTGATAGTGATAGGATACTAGGATCGTGATCATATTGACCGTGTAACTTTACATATAGGTAGTATGGCATGGTGTGGCAGGTGTAATATGACGGTGGTGTGGTGTCTGTCCGCAGTGCCCCCCGAGAAGCCGGTGGTGGTGGACCGCTGGGGGCGCGTCATCAACAGCACCACGCTCGGCCCGCACGAGGAGGGCGACGACGTGCTGCTCACCTGCCGCGTGCTCGGCGGTCAGTACTTGTCTACTTCACATCTCACTCACGATGGAATCATATCCCTACTAGTTTGGGTTAAATTCTTCCCGCACATAAACTGGATAAATTAAATGGTAAGTATATCTTTACCCGACTGCGTTAGAAGGAGGGATATGTTTTTCGAGAGTATGTATGTATGTTCCTACTATGATGTGCGAGGTGTCGTTAAATTCGTCTTCACTCTCTGAGTGTCATAGGCTATATTTATTTGTAATAATAATAAATACATCTCTCGAAAAAATCAAACAAATTATGCGTTTTTAGTAACCTGCAACTAATTTTTTTCGTAATGTACAAGTGATTTTACTAGAATTATTGTTAAAATGCGCATTTATAATCTTTTACAAAAAATTTCCGCTTTTTTTCTCACAAAAATTGTATACTCAATAGCGTATCTCTAACAATATCAATACCTCTTTTCTACAGTCGGGTATTTTGTTTGGTTCCCTTTTTAGGGTTCCGTACCCAAAGGGTAAAAACGGGACCCTATTACTAAGACTTCGCTGTCTGTCTGTCTGTCTGTCTGTCTCCAGGCTGTATCTCATAAACCGTGATAGCTAGAAAGCTGAAATTTTCACAAATGATGTATACTCGTTGCTGCTATAACAACAAATACTAAAAGTTAAAAAAAGTAAAATATTAAGGGGGTCCCCATACAATAAACGTGTTTTTTTCGTATTTTTTTGCTCAATATTAAAAACGGTAACAGGTAGACGCTTCAAATTTCACAGAATATTTACTTGTATATTACCTTTCAAAATAAATAATTAAATAACAATAAAGTAAATATTAAAGGGGGGCTCCCATACAACAAACGTAATTATTAAGCAATTTTTACTCGATCTTAATTAACAGGTAGAAACTTGAATATTTGTAAGTAAATATTTAGAAATATATTAACTATAAAAATAAATACCTAATCTAATACATAAAAACTCGCAAAATGAAAATAATACGTGCATCTAAACGCGGTGCGAGCGCCGCGCCGCGGTGTGGTGGTGGCGCGAGCGCGAGGCGGTTGCTAAGCAACGGCCGCGCGGGTAGCGGGGGAGGTAACATCACGGAGCGAGCTATAACCGCATGTATTCGCGCGAGCGTCGCCATGCTTCCCGGATGTGTATCGAAAACCTACCTATAAGTTTACTACTTGGAATTTCGTTGATTTCTCGTTATTTTATAAACAGAACTAAATTTTGTAGTATTATAGATGATAGTACGGAACCCTTCGTGCGCGAGTCCGACTCGCACTTGGCCGATTATTTTAATATAATCCTAATTCAAATTGTACCAAAGCAATTTTTCGTTCAGATTGTTATTTTATAGCAAAGCGACTTCCAAAGCAAAATAACCATTATTAATTCAATCGTCGCAATCAAAGCGAGAGTGGTTCATTAGGAAGTCATCGCATTCGCGCCGCGCCGCCGTCACGCCGCCGTCACGCCGCGGCCGCGTCGCCGTCGCCGTGACAACGATCCTTAGTAAATCAATTTGATGCGAGTTCCGCTAATGCCGTAATCCATTGTCACATTATAATTTATTAGATTGTCACCGAGACGTGTTTACGTGTTTCTCACTGCTCACCCGCCACTCACGGGAGGGTAGTCCAACTAATTCAACCTGCAGACATTTTTATTATATTTTTACTGTAGTTCTAACACTCACTTATATAATATTATATGTAATGTTGTTGCACAATTTTCAAGACAAAATTTGGCTTCCATACTTAGTTGACCAAAGTGAGACTTAGTTGAACAAAGGTCTCAGCATCGAATGGCGAAATGTTCTTTCTTCCGTCCAGTTGTTTGTTGATACTCGCGTCGTATTTTTCAACTAATCTTGACGAACCTGAGTATACAGGTTGTAATTGTAGCCACATAGTTTAGTGTTCGTGATGCGTGATTATATGTAGATAATAAGAGTATGACTGATATAGATAGGAGGCCTCTAGCACGTAGTACTTAGTATATAAGCTTAGTTATTTGTTACAATAAATTAGACCGATACCAGCATGTGTCTCATTAACACCAACCCTCCAGCTCCGGCATATTGGTGACCCCGCGTGTATCTTTAACGACCAATGGGGTCTCGGCATATTGGTGACCCCGACGGGCATCAAGACTAATCAATGGGGTCCCAGCATATTGGTGACCCGCGTTCATCACAGCACCAAACTTTGGAGTCTCGGCAAATTGGTAAACCCGCGTTACCAACCTTCGAGGGTTTCGCCCGACGTCAGTGTCTGCAATGATCGGGTTTCGGGGTTTTGACAAATTAGTGACCCCGAGTGTCGACTGATAATACGAGAATAAGACTTTCAGCATGACATTATCACCGTGCAAGTCAAGTTGCAGTCATGGATCTTTGGAAATAGCAGCGAGTTTATACAACCTCCACTTTATACCGCATTCCGGAGTTCTGGAGGGACCAATCTCGACTATGGATCAAGCAACTGGAGGAAATTTGAGCACCGCAAAAGCCATCAAAACTTCTACACGCGAAATGCAAGATTTGGGCAGATGGAAAATTGATGACAAAACCATTGAGCAATTGGAATGGAAGTAAGGAAACTGGCTAAAGAAATCAAGGAAATTAATCAAAGCACAGACTAGTGCGATTTTCGCCCGTCAAATCGTCTCATTGCTACCTACCGAAAAAGTGATATGAGATTTTTGATTGATACGGGATATTTTATATGAACCTTCATTGTTAACGATGGTAAGCAACCATTTATCGATGCAGATTTTTTGAGCATTATAAGTTATTTGTAGATATAGCTGGTCGAAAAATTATTGACAAAGTAACGGAGCGTACAATGCCCGTAATTTTGAGCAAATCGACGCAGCACTACTTATCTACGCACTTCGTATTTGTCTATATATGTTAACGAGAAAGAAGGTTACAGACATTTTGAAACAGTTTTAAGCGCCTTTATGAGAATGGGATAAATATTAATCTCGAAATGCGAGTTCTTCAAGAGCGAAATGGATTTCTTAGGTTATCATATAACGAGCCAAGGAATACGCCAATTGAATGTTACCTCGTAATATTGTACCGATATTCAACATTCAACACGTTAGTGGACGTGACAACGACATGCCTTCACCGATTAATTATGCAGATTCAGCAAGATGCCGATGCCGTACAGCGATCAAGAAACGCGACTTCGTGACAATTAGAATTTAAGATTTGAAAACGTCAAGCTTCCTGGTTTAACTGGAGCATTAGCTGCGGTACATTTACAGGGAAATATCGTCCTTATTTACCGAAAAAGTGTTAAGGACAAGTTTTTGACGCTCTTCAAGAGCTAACTATGGTTGTCTTTATAAATATGGTGGAATGTAGCAGTTAGACAAGCTCACAAACAGACGTCAGCAAAACTGTGGCATCGAGTGCATCGACCAGTCGGTACTATGCGTTTGTCAGCATTATTTCTACTTCATTCAAATATTCGTTACTGAATTCTCAACAAGAATTTCGAATATCGGTAGTAAACCTTGTGAGCACAGACTTTTAATAAGTATCAAGACCTCCTTATGAACTCTTTATGACTTCCTTATGAAGGCAGTAGTAGTTATAACAAGAAAAGTTATGAAATGAAAAAAAACCTGATCGATGAATGATGCTGTTCACAACTTACATGTTATAGTAATCGAATTCAAATCCATTGTAACCTGACATACTCGTATGTTAGGTTAGCATATATCCAGTTAGGTAGACAATTAGCGGTTGGGCTTGTTTCTCGTGAAACGGTACAATAGTGTTAGCGGATGCCATTGTAGCCGCACTCATTGTGGAGAGGGGAGACGTCCAGCCGTCGTCCGGCGCGCGAGCTACTCGTATCTGGGAGGACATGGATAAACTTATGTCACCGTTCTCGAGATATTTTTTGGCTTACACTCTACTCTGTAACTTAGCTTAGAAAAGCGAGAATGATATGTTGGTTGGTACTTAGTAATAGCTCCCTGGTTTTTCCCGTTTCCATTATTTCACGGGTCCCGTTCAATTTTTCCGGATCAAAAATGTAGTCTGTGTGTTGTTATTTTAGGGTAAAAGTGATTTCTATTTCAAATTACATTGAAATTAGGTACGTGAGTTGTTTTAGCGTTAAACATTAATAAACAGAATCATAAACTTTTTCATTTATTGTAATACAAACACTAGATGTGCCCCGCGGTTTTACCCGCGTAAGAATGAAAAATGGTAATGATTTTGATGATCAGTTGAAGTCTGTGCCTATCTCCAGATTTTGATGATCAGTTGAAGTCTGTCTCTATCTCCAGGTTTTCAGCTATCTTCATGTCAATCGTTTCAGTAATTTGACCGTGATAACATTAGTTACAGTTATAATATTACCTAGTTAATATTAAAAATAATATGTTATCCAAAATTGCATTTATGATTATATGCATATAACAATGTGATTACGAAATGTTCGTCCAGGCTCCACACTAGAGAATGAAAGTATTCCCAACATGCAGTCGACACGCGCCACGCAGGCGAAGAGAGCGGCCGCCCCGCGCCCCGCGCCCCGCGCCCCGCGCCTGGCTGGACGCAACTGTGCTGTCGGGAGCCGAACACTGGAATGCTTTTATCAATGAAAATAAACTACACTTTTAAACTTCTTCTACTCTTATCTTAGTAAAACTCGTTTTAGAGACTTGTTATTGCGAAATATTCAATAGCCTGAATATGCGTACTTGCTGATATAGGTACTTGCCCTAAAATTTTCTTTGGATTCCTCGACAATGATGTCGTTGAAATGCTCGAAACTTATTACACGTGTAAAAAACGTATTTAAGTATCTGTCCTACCGTATGCAGTCGCTTCAGTGACATTCAAGAGGAGTGCATGTCGGACACTCCATTCAACGGCCGCTAACGACACATGAAAATTGATGTGTGTGTGACATAAACTCGCACACATGTGTGAAGTTGTGGTCGTCATCTGATTGCCGTTCGCTCGTGACGTCAATTTGAATTCGTCCTCTTAAATTCGAAACGCTTGTCTCTGCTAACAAATGATTGCGCCGTGCCGCCAAACTCCGATAAACGACAGGACGAGCGGGTGGAGCGGGTGGCGGATTGTGTCCGTTCTGTATTTAATACTATCAATGTCTTCTGTGTCGTTGTTTTAAAGTTAGACCTACCACACTGAGCTCACTAGACACAGCGAGACACAACTGCTTAAAAGACATGTTTATTGTTTTTGTTAAAGCTACCATCGTGTACACATTATCATAGGACATCTTTACAGAAGCAAGTTTTATTTGTCACAACCCTAGTTTCTCTGCTGGAATGTTAGGGCGCCGCTCGTCTCCCCGTTTGTATTACTCATCGTCCATGTCATTGAATAATCTTCGTTCGTTTCATTCGCTGCTTTAAACAAATTGACTGTATGAAATCTTGAACACCTTAAACCACCTATTTTCTTACGTTTATTACATCTCTAAGTATATTAGGTACTTACATACAAAATCGAACTCCATTGTGATCCCCGTTCTCAATCTAATAACTTTGTTTCGCGGGCTCCATCATCGATCTTAAACATCCAAGGAGCGTACAAAACGCAATAATAATACATTTTTCCGAGTTCCCCGCTACCCCGTCCCCCCGTGCCCCTCCCCCGCACGTCCGGTTCGAGACAGAGAAACGCTTTCACCGACAAAACAATCCATCGGATACAATGCAGCCCTCTCGACTCCGCGCCGATACGTCGCGCGTCGCCTCAACACTGTAATGCGCTCCCGTTATTATTGGATCCGAATCACCGAATCGCTACAGAAGCTTTTAACTCTTATAAAAGTGTTTGAAAGGTTTAATGGAACACCCAAAAAGCATTTTTTCCATATTCGAAGACTTACCGAGACGAGGCAACGTAGCGCTGCCGGCTGATTGATGTCAGCTTAACCACAAACCCGATAAAAGGCCCCCGGATCTGACGGGGGACGTTTCCCGACGAATCATGTACGAATCGACTAATTAAAAGCCTACGAAACGAAGGAAAGCGTAAACGTCGTTAAAAAGAGTCACGAAGTCAAAATTACGCGATCCCAATCAAAAAGGATCGCGTCCGATTACCGCCGAGTGCCGCCCCGCTCCCATCCCGCCTCCGTCCCGAGCCCGCCCGCGCCTACAGAGCTAAATTTGAATTGACGGCAGGCCACCTTATTTGCATAATCGAGAAATTGATTGAAGCGTATTCCCAGAAAATACGGGGAGAAAAATTCAATTCTCCCGAACGCAGATGCCTTTCTAATGACGGAGGCTCAGGAAGCTCTGTTTTCACACTTTTTATGAAGAAGAGTGCCTGTTGCACGGATTGAGACGATTGACGCGAGCCGAGTCGAGCCGCCCACCGCCGGCACCGTGCGGCGAGCAGCGCCTGGCTGCACAGCGCCTGCAGCGGCGTGCAGCGCCTGGCTGCACAGCGCCTGCAGCGGCGTGCAGCGCCTGGCTGCACAGCGCCTGCAGCGGCGTGCAGCGCCTGGCTGCCCGGCCGGCCTAGTAAGTGCGACCTGAATACATTTACGGGGGAATTATGTTTCCATTTGTGGCTAAAGACTTATTTCACGAACAAAATTAAAAACGTTATCTCGTTCCCGGGAACGAATACTCCAGGCTGACCTCGGCTCGATTATCATAGAAAAGGTAAAATCAACAAACGCCCGGAAACGCTACAAAAATAAATGTTTTGTTTACCGAGTCTGCAAACATCCGCCGTTTTGGATTAGGGGCACAAAACAATTGATTGCTTCATTACAACAATCCCTCGAAATCAAATAAATCTTAATTCCGGGTCGGCGGCGTTCTGTTTATTAACCAAACAAAAACCAATACAAAGAAGCGGCGATGTTGTTTATCAAAGGGAAACAGCAAAACAATAAGTCGGAAGCGGCCGTCGACGGCGATTCAGAACGCTCCGCCCGCCCTCGTCGCGCCGCGCCACGCCGCCGCGACTCTGACGACTCCAAATTAGGCCGCTTTCTCGACAATAACCCGACCGACCCACTTTCTTGATTATGAAAAACTGAACAAAACAACGAATCAATTCGAGAGACGCCGCAATCGGCACCGACTCCACTCCGGCGGAGATTCAGAGTAGTCGGCAAATCCAAATTAAATCCATTGACATACAGAATTAGATTTCGCCGTGGCACTCGAGAGCTGAACTAATTCAATTTGGCCAAAGTGGGTGGAAGGATAGTGGAGCGTCGGAACGGCGGGCCGAACAAAAGCGCACATAGTGGTCGACAAATAAACAAGCGGCCGGGGACAAAGGACGCCCGCTGGAAGAGAATGCCCGCCGAAATGTATTTACGTGCGGAGAGGATAGCGCGGGCCGCTCCGACCATGGCTGTCCGAAAATCATTACGGGACGCTCTCGGCCCGGCTTCAGCTGCTCACTGTCGTATTGTTAAGTTCGAGGAAGACAAACGGTGGTGCAATCTCTCCCGCGAGGTCACGCCGCTTTGCTCCGGAATCATCTACTTTAAGTCCGGTACCAACGGTAACTGGTAAAAGAAGAATAATGTTTCCGTTTGTTTTAGTTTAACTCGCTACAAACTGTTATAAAACTCGTCCGTTTTAATTCTAAGTGCAGTGAACGTTTGCGGACTGCAGTACTCCGCAGTCCGCAAACGTTCACTGCACTTAGAATTATTAAATATAAGGATTAGAATACCATTTTTGTATCCGAAACCAAACTTTATCACTTAAAGTATTAAGTGAATAAGATACCTACTTCATTATATAAGAACGAGATGCGTTATGCTTGCAGCCTTCTTTATCTCATTGTCGAATAATAAACCTCTCTCATCATGTGATGGCGTATCACAGTTGTAGGCTTTTCTAGTTCAAATTCCACTTGCAATAATCATTACAATAGGAACAGCGTATCTCTCAACGCTCTGCTAAGTTAGAGCCGGCCACCCCTCAGTCCCGACCTCGATCTACCTGTCATCGCCGCGTCCAACCGGGTGCCCTGCTTCATTCCAGTTTGATTTGAGGAGCGCGGCCCCACCCCTCTAACCGTAACGCAGTGTATGATTGTGTTGTGGTCGCGGTGGCAGGTCGTCCGGAGCCGTCGGTGCGGTGGCTGGTCAACGGCGTGCTGGTGGACGAGGAGTACGAGCACAACACGGGGGACGTGATCGAGAACCGGCTGCTGTGGCCGGCCATCCGGCGCGGGGACTACGCAGCCGTGTTCACCTGCCAGGCCGCCAACTCGCACCTGGTGCCGCCCAGGGACCTCTCACTGGTGCTCGACATGTTCCGTGAGTGTGTCCACCGCACCACCTCCTAGAAGGCTACCATGTTACCTAACTACCATCTCTATCTAGTACTATCAATATTTAGTACTATTTTTATTTACGGGATGTTAACGCTCCTCGCAGTAAAAGACAAAGAAAGAGGGTAGACAGATATGTCTGCTCGTAACCGTATCATCCACCCACATTCTTCAGTCGCCCGTGAACATGGTACATGTAACTGTGCCGAAATATCGGGAGCTCAAAATGAACGCGAACCACGGTAAATATCCCGTTAATAATAATAGTGATTTAATTAATGACCGTGATAGTTTATAAAAGTGTATAGTTTGTTCTATCGGCGCCTCTTGTGATAAGTGGTTATCTCCCCAGTCCGTCCTCTAACAGTGGAGATAAAGAAGCCTGCCGAGCTGGGCGAGGGCGGCGCCCTGACGGCGGAGCGCCGCTACGAGGTGGCGTGCGAGTCGGCTGGCAGCCGCCCGCCGGCCGCCATCGCCTGGTTCAAGGGCAAGCGCCAGCTGAAGCGGATCCAGGTCAGTGTTTCATGGAATCACGTAAACAAACAAACCTAATACACATTCGCACGTACAATACAGTAATGCTGATTCTTTGGCACTTACTGCTAAAGAACCAGTGTGCAACGCGTGTAACACACGTGTTTCTAAAGTAATAAACCACTAAGACTAGATGTATTTATACATCTAGCATCATAACAGTTCAGGTTCACAAGGTCCAGTGAGTCAAGTATTATTTATAAATCCATAAAATTTTGTTTAATATAAATAAGCTTAGAATTAATGTAATTGAAACTATAAAATATAAGAAAAATAAGTTTTAGTTGAGATATTAAATAACAATAAATACAACTACAAAAATTTATATAATGCACCACCACCGAAGAAAATAATAGTTAAAATGCTAGCCTTATTGTTGAATTAGGATGATAACTTTCTCTATTTGGAATAGATCGTAGCCTAAGTTCAGTTTCAGTGACAACACTAAGTGATAGTTAGGACTACTTAGTGGATAAGGACCCACTAAGTAGTCCTAACTTTTATTAGGTGATTATTTAAATTCAAATTCAAAATACTTAATATAAACACATTATAGTCCAATGTGTTATCAACAATTTATAATGGCTTAAAACTACGGTTAGTGCTTATCCTACTTACATAACGAAAAGTATAAAAATACTACAAAACAATCAGTGAGTCACTCACTGCGTATTATACTAGCGAGATATCCCGGTCGGAATCATTTGTCCGCGTGAAATGCTTCATTCCACTAGAAAAAAGTCTATATTGCATATCCAGAGAAACTTTGAGTACAATAAACTACAACCTAAACACCATCAACCATTAAATCACCTCTCAAGTTCGCTCCAAACTAGAAAACATCGTTGTGTTGCCAGCGTAGAAAGTTTCTCTCTCACCGGTCATTTTATCGGGGCACAGGCGCGATAGCGCGGCGTCGAAGCCCGCTAATTGGCGGATCGACGCCGGCCCGGCCCGGCCCGGCTCGGCCCCGGCCCGGCCGGCTAAGCCACTCGGCCGTAATCCGCGCCTGATAGCGCCATAACTAATAGCCGGGTAATAAACACCGGCGAAACTTGGCCGAGTTTTTCTTTAACAAACTTCTTTCTTTTCTCTCCTCTTTTATAGCCAGTATCTAGATATACATCTAGGTGTGCCTCGACTTTGTTTCATTATAAATGTTGCTTAAGAAAAAAAATGCTTTAACCTTTCAACTTTAATGCATATTTTTCTTAAAACATAGTAGAATACAAGAACGGCGCTACAAACTAAGACTATTCAATACTAAGTAAATAAGTGTAAGTTCACAATTGAGCAGTTCACATTTTGCTTTAACCTGTATGTTTTTCTCTTAATTCATATCTACATTTCAACAACTTTTATTTTCATTAAGGGGCTCATTTAAAACAGGGGGTGATCCCTTCAAAAAGGGAAGCGTTTGCGACAGCTCCATTTAAGACAAGATTTTGATAAAATTTAAAGAAACACTTTTATTTCTACTCGATTCTAAGTAAAGTTTTGTCATGAATAATAAATAAATATTAATACATATTTTAATTTCTGAAAATTGTAGTGTTTTACAAAGTTTCTATTCATTACTTATATAACTAACCAATAACCTTCTAAACATTGTTCCTGCGGGCCCCAAACTAGGCACTGCCTGTATCTTGGGTATATACCCGTTGGCCAGTTTACTAAGTGAGTTTATTTATTTTTAGCACTAACTTTCTAAATTTCTGTAACTAATAATAATTATCCTAACTAATAATAATGTTCAGTAACTTTCAAAGAGAAAAAATAAATAAAAAGAATCAAATAAAAACTATTACAAAAATTAATCAAATAATTATATTTACGTTATTATATATTTTAAGTTATAAGTTTTTGAATACAGTGCAATTATAAACCTTACATTTTGAAGAAGGACTCATTTTAAACGTCCTATTTTATAGTTTAAAAAACTGAAACAACCGCCTTCGAAGTACGTTATTTCGTTTACTTGTAATATTAGTAAGGATAATTATTAAACAAGGCGCTCAAGCGTTGAAGTAACTCTATTTTCTCCTTATACACATTGGATGAGGAGTAATAAATCCCTCACGATTGTAAACTTTTTAAAGAGACCTCTCTTCACCCCGTCGTTTCTTTTTCAAGAATGACATTTGTCATTGAATGTCATATGCTTCTTCGTCGCAGATTAGAAAATGTGCAGATGTTTATACGAAAAACCTAAACATTTGACACTTTTGTAAAGAAAAACGTGTCAGTGGAACTCTGCGATTCTATAATCTGACGCACTCACTCAGGAATCCAATGAAAATATTTTTACTTTTAGAGATTATTCAAAAAGTAATAAAGCAATGTTTCTAATATAATTATGGGTCCAACTTGGGAGCTTTCTCTATATGCCAATTCACGAAACACAAAAATTGGTTCAAGAATGAGAGAGAAATTCGTGTTCATACATTAAAAAAAAAATACGGTACGAATTGATAACCTCCTCCTTTTTCGAAGTCGGTTAAAAAACAACAAACTCGATTCTTAAATAGACTCAGTAAAAAATGAAACAAAGAGAAAGCAGTTAATGAAAGAAGTCAGTACCTAAGTACAAAGAAAATCAGTTCCTTAGTGATATATACAGGCCTAGCGTTTTCCGTCAATTTTGCTGCAGCACTTTGGCCGTATCATTATGACAGAAAAAGGCCTCTTGTATGGGATGGCACGTGCGTTGATACTTTGTACAGCGTGGAGCTAGCGTAGCGCGGAGCGACTCCAGCGCAGGGCGGAGGTAGCACAGGTTATACAGTTGGCTATAAACAAGAATTAGGTCGATTACCTTCAGTAGTTATTAGTCATGTGTTGTCAGGTGCGCCGTATATCGTGCTACCGCCGCCACGTCTCTCTGGTGTAAGTGACGGCACTGTGTCCGCGACCCGCGTCGTAGAACACAGTCCGTCACTATTCTGAGCTACATTTCTTCAAACTATAAGATGTCTTGAATATTTTACGTGTACTACGAAATGTTTTTTCTTATTATAGAAATAGAAAATAGAATAATTTATTTGTTGTCTACAAACATTTAAATTCATTAATGTACATGAAGTATATATATCCTTATATGATATTCAAGGTTGAGGAAGCATATTGTTACCCAAGCTAGGAATAGTCCTGTGGTATGGCGTAACAATACCCTCCGCCGGACTGTTGAAGTTAGTGATCATTATTATAGATGTAATAAAATAAAAGAAGAACAAAACAAAACCAAGTTACAATTGAAGATGACAAAAAATAACTAAATACATTAAATTACACTGAATCATCTCTGCAACCCTATAGTTACACAACATATTCAAGGTTATAAAGATTTAGAGATGTGAGTTGCAAAGATGATGAAGTACTGCTGTGTTATATATATATATGAGTGTAAAAACTATAATAAGACTATATTATTATATATAATTTTTATTATGATTAAGAGCATGTTGTACATGTTTTTATGTAAAAAAACTACCAAACCACCTATTGAAGTGAAATCTTCTTTAGCGGCGTTGTGCATTTTTGGGATGGGTAAAATATGTTAAACTCGCGTCAGGTGTCAGACGGACGGATTATTTTAGTCAGGAACCTATTCTATCATTCTGCATTTAAAGTTCATTATTGTATGTACAAGTTTGTCCTTCTAGCATGACGTCATTTCGTTGCGCCAAATGCTTATTTTCGACACATGCACGTAAGACCCGTTAGCTCAGTAAGTTAGAGCACCGATATAAATTTCAATTTTTCCATCGGAGGGCGGATGTTCAAATCCTTCACGAGTCAGTCTTTTTGCTATTTTTTTTAATCGACATCTCAACAATGATATAAAGTGTTTAAAATATGGAAACATTTTCACTTCTGCGGGCACTCCCGGAGTGCAACCCGTTGTTTTTTTATGCAAGATAGATCTACGATTACCAACTCGCTTGATGTTAAGCGATGGTGTGGTTGAGGATGGAGCTCGTCGATCTAGAAGATATCTATTCACTCTAGCCTTGAAAATTTCAAGATTGTAGGTCTCAGGAAACAGAGATTATGATTATGGGATGGATTTATTTTCAACTATAATAAACTAATTGGCGATTTCTTGCAATTTCACTTCTGCGGTTTATCCACCACATTAATTAATGTAATGGATAGATAATGGAATAATTTGAGATTTACCAGCTAGCCAAGTTTTTTCTCTCTGTTCCTTCCTTTCTTTCCCCTTAGGGGACAAACAGGAATTAATAAATACGCGTGCAATAGTTTTTGGTAGTTTTATTGGATAACATGACATAACCTGTAGCATACACTGTATTTCTAGGAATAACGGTTGACTCCAAACTGCAATGGGGTCCGCACATAAATGCACTTACCGATAGGCTTAGTTCGGCTGCACACGCAGTGCGACAAATCAGAAACTCACTGATGTGGCAACAGCTAGGCTAGTTTATTTTGGTTATTTTCATAGCATAATATCTTACGACATACTGTTGTGGGGATCAGCGGCAGATATCGAATCAATTTTTATTTTGCAAAAAAGAGCAATACGTGCCATATATAATTTGCCTACTAGAGAATCACTTAGAGATATATTTAAAACTATAAATATCTTGACGGTCCCAGCCCTCTATATATACGAATGCATTATGTATGCTAGAAAGAATCTATCAAACTTTAAAAAAGTTGGTGATTCTAATCCCAAAACACGTCATAAACATAAACTTGTATTTCCAAAGTGTAGACTGCAGAAAACAAATACTTCCTTTATTGGTAATTGTGTTCGCTTTTATAATGTTATTCCTGAACAGTTGGTAGGTCTCAATGAAAGGCACTTTAAAAATGCCATAAAAAACTATTTATTGAGTAAAGCATATTACACTGAAAATGCATTTGTAGAAGACAAAAAACAATGGAAACAATCTGTTTTGAAATCTAAATTATATACCTGATGATTAGAAATTTCGTGTATACTGACTGTATAAATAATTATTTATTGACTTTTTGACGAAGCCCCTTTACAGCTGCACCTAGGTAATTGACAAGGCCATTTTTTACAGCCGCTATGTTATTGAATTGTAATTATTATTATTGTAAAAAACTATATTGTAATTGACGTTACCAAGTGTTATTTAAATAATCTATGGTCCGAAATAAATTGAATTGAATAAGCAATTAAGCACGATACTCGGTAGGCATGTTCAGTATTCACAGCAAGCGCCGCCGCCGCCGTAGCGCGCACATCGTGTAGTACCGTGGACGCAGGGCGCAGGCGCAGGGAGAGTGAGGACGGTACACTACCGTCACCTCCATCAGGGATAATGCACGATTGACTCCGCAGTTATTCACGGTTTCCTCTTATTGGATGAACTACTTGATGAGGGTGACCGAGCGATCCAACGCGACTGTGCCAGAATGAACAATAGATTCCAATCTCTCGTACGTACCTACTCGTATATAAGATGCAACTAAGCCCACAAATTTAAATCATAATGTTATTTTTGCAAGAAAAGTCGATACCGAGATATTTTATGAATCTGATTAGTTGCGCGAACCGGAACTGAACTCCAGGACGTCGACAAATAAAATGAATAAGATTTCCATCTTATGCAAATATATCTATCGTGTAACATCGATATGCAAGATATGACATCGATGTCAGCCTACAATAGCGGACCGCGGGCAGCGAGCGGCGAGCGAGCAGCCATCGATTCATTCGAATCGAATAAAAGTGGTATCGAATTCTAGCGACGTGTCGCACGCTGAGTCGCGCCAGCTGCACGCTGAGTCGCGCCAGCTGCACGCTATATGCATATTTCGTTATAACGACTTGCAACTATTGCACTATCGGTAATATTACAAGACACGAACGTGTCTTGTAATATTACCGATCTGGCGTAATTCTTTGGTGGATATGTTACAATAAATACCTATTATTAGTAGTTCTATGAACAGTAGACATCGCAAGCACAAATTCTGTATTCATGCGGTCTGCCGCTTATTTTCTAAAATCTTGTTCAGAATGGAATATCGAATTTTTCTGTTTAATATTATCAAAATCGGCCGAAATAATATGACCTCCAGTAAACTTTTCTTTTCAACCGAGATTTACCAAGCTTGTATTTCGAGAAATTTTTGACAGATTTTTTTAAATTGAGACATTTTATTATATTAAAAACAGACTTATTTATTCCAAATTATTTTCAAGAATCTGTGCTGATTGTGGAAAAATATTCTCCGTGAAATTCATTTTGGAATGAATTCATCTCGCTCGCGCATTCACAGTAATTATGATTCGAGATCTTTTAAGTTCTGAAAAACAAATTTTTGAAGTAAGTACTTATCAAGTTTTGATTTTTTGGTAGAAGTTGATTAATTTAAAACTAATGCTTGAACTGCACATACGACTTTAAAGTTAATAAATTTTATATTAAGGAATATTAAAATATCTTTTTAATCAATGCTAATAAATAAATAAATGTCCCGTTATACGTATAATAACTGTAACTTTATAACTTAAATCAGTCGCAACGTCATCTGATCTAAGTTACAAAGAAGTAAACTCGCAAGCTTTCAAATAGTAACGATGTACAGAAATGGATAAAATCCAGTTCCTTAAATACCAGAAAAAAGATAAGTCGACCCGTTCATTCGAGCAGATTGCAGATAGTTGTACAATATCCACACTGAACAGAGGGCGAGCCGTGAGACGAACATAACACTGTGTCCAACTGGCGAGATAACCGACCCTATGGGTGTTACTCGCAATAAAGTTAACTAGCTAGTATCTTATTAACTTTAAAAAATCGCATAATCCTTATAAAATGCCCCTCAACATTTCATGTCTCTAGGTTATAGTTCAGGGTGTATACTTAATGCTTGTCAATCATTCACTCAGGACAAACCCGCTCGTCTTCTGAGTATGGAATTCAGAACGATGGACTTTAAAGTTATAATATTTAGAAAGCACCCAAATGAGGGGATAAAACATTATGAATATGTCATCGTGTCTCGCTTACGAAACTGTAGATAACATAGTTTTACGTGAATTAACATCTAACTCACTCGTACTCCCTCTAGTGTCACCTGCACACTGCATGGACCTCCAGCTCGCATGTGGAACCGCGGGGCGCGGCGGCGCGACAGGGAGAGGCGACGGGGAGGGGAGGGGTTGGCGTGTTGCCAGCCTTCAGATAATTATCCCCCATTAATCTCGTCAAATTGTTGCCGAGCCCCGCCGTTAAAAAAGCGATAGAACTTGATACGAAACAATTTAACAATTTACCGTTCATTTTCTTTCATAAGTATTCTATTTTTTTTTTGGTTATGAGCTGACAAAGTATAGCTACGTGTATAAAGTTATATAAGCTATTTTCTATTTAATGTAGTAAAGTAAGGTTATTTTTTTTAGTTTTTATTCTTTCATTAATTGATGCAAATGAAAATATTTGTAAAAATACATACAATTTAGGAACATAACGGTATGTATTTGAGACATGGACAGCCTGAGAATGATATTGAAATTAAACAACATTCTATTAAAATTTTAACCAAATTATTGCGTATATTTTACATAATTTCATGAGCTGATGTTTCGAACAGTTCACAGCGTCCGTGGTCACAGGTGGGACTAGGTGACAGTTGTCTTTTATGTTATCAAAATATTAATGACTACTGTCTATTTTGATGCGTTCCGTTCCCTATGCACGCAGAAGTCGCTCACGGCGGCGTCAACAGGTACAAAATCATCGCAGATCTGTGGCTGAGATTATATTAATTTGCACTAAGTCTACACACCGGCGTCCACATAAGCCTAAAAAACATCCAGTTTGATAATCCTCAATTCTAGGCTACAGAGACGTGTTATGTACCAAGAATGTTACGGGAGGCTATTGTATTTAAGAAATACCTGAAATTTAATAGAGAAGATAGAATACCAGAACTTTAACAGAGAAGAAAGAATATATGTATAGGTATACTTATATATAAGTGCATATATGAAGATGGTTGGCAAGTGTCACCTGCATTAGTCCCGGTCATCAAATTGATAAAATCTCATCCTCAACACAGATCTGTGATGCCTGTTGACACTGTAAGCGACTTCTGCGTGCATAGGGAACGGAGCGCATAAATGTAATAGGCGGTAGTAGGTAATTAATATTTTGATAACTAAAAGACAACTGTCATCTAGTGTCACCTGTGACCACGGCGCTGCACGCTGCAGTGCTCGAAACGTGACTTCATACAATTATTATGTAATATACACACGTTACATCCGTTATAATTTATTGAGTAACAATGGTAAAAACCTCTGAATATGATAATTGAAAGCACAAAATGAAGTATATTACATTCATTAGCTGTAGAGGAGGCGCCACACGTTGTACTACGAGCTATGCAAATTGTAATGTATCGTTCGTTGTAGGTTGTGTCGTAGAACCAATATGGAATGCATACAATTTTGTGGGTGAATTTTGTCTTTGAATTTGTGTAGTATTTATTCCGGTGCTCTCTCTCTCTCGTGAGTCTATTCCTATTGTATATATTGACGACTCAGACTGGGAGGCATTCGTTCCGATGAACTCTTCTCTGGGCGACTGTACGCTGCGCTGTACTGTAAGTACTGTACTGTACTGTACTGGAGTAGCGACAAATTGGACGGTACTTCGCGAAACATGGAACAACTATGGCTTTCGTTTTCTTTTGTTGACTTTTGCGGATGGAATTTGTTTTTTAGAATGTACTGATGTTTATATTCTGAGTACATAAACCTACCTACTACAGTAGGTACATATATACATACATTTAACTAAATAATTGGATTTTGGAATTGCTGTATCTATATTAAACGAAAACTGTTTATGGCTAATGTTTTCCCATTAATTTCATTATTTACACTAAGTAGCTGTTAGTTTTCCATATAAAGTAAAATAAATATTTTTAGGCTTCCGTACCAAAGTTGCGGATGCAGTTGCGGCAGCAGTATACTCCATCCTCGACTACACCGTCGCATACCATCAGGCGAGTTGGTGCTCAGCGTAGATCTTTTTAGTGTAAAAAAAAAAACTTTTTTTTTTATTTGTCATCTCAAAACTGATTTATTAACTGATTTGGTATTTTTATAGTAGACGCGGACGCTGGCAGCGCACCTCGCCCTCCTTACCGTAGCCGGTCACTACCCAGGATCTTACTTAGCCTTCAAAATGTTACTTGACAAACAATTTAAAACCAAGATAAAATATATTTTTTGCATATAAAAATCAAGATATATACATATGCAAGTGTACAACAATATAGTCATATGTAAAACGAAACTAGTAGAACAAAACAGAAGTGTGAGTGCTCTAAGCTCCGTGCATACATAATATTTAGTTCCGTGTTATTAATATATTGGAAGTTAGATAAAACTTCCAGCACAGTTTTCTCTTTGGGATCGTGATCGAATTCTTAATAATGCAATACAGACTAATCACTTTATATGGCTAAAGATCTGCTGTCAAACATTAATTGCGCTCTGTTTCAAGTGTTACATTACAAATTATAGTTTAGTGGTTGAATTGAACCCTCATTGTATTAGGATGCGACACCGCAACCAACGAGCTTCACTTGCTAAATACGAGCTTCGCAT
The DNA here is from genome assembly GCA_947563715.1 of Lycia hirtaria. Classification (NCBI taxonomy): domain Eukaryota; kingdom Metazoa; phylum Arthropoda; class Insecta; order Lepidoptera; family Geometridae; genus Lycia; species Lycia hirtaria. The sequence continues at coordinate 45,963,439 of OX387379.1, forward strand.
AAAGTGACACTTGCAGCACGGCGATGGGCATGCGTTCAGGCAACCTCACTGCACAGATTATTCTCGTCCTAGACTTACCATATCTACTGTCATATACATTCGTAGCTTTAAATAGACAATAACGCCGCTATATTGATTTCCTACCTTCAAAAATGTATTTCATTCAAGTACTTGTACAAGTAAATTCATCGCGCTAACAGGAAACATTTCCGTATTCACATCGTGCACTGTCCATTAGGTACACAACACACAACGAGAATTCATAAAAATAATTGCGCAAAAACTCAACATTTCACACAATAAGTGGAAAGGTGAACAAAAAGGCGAATGTAGGGAGCATGCGAAGCGCGTGCACGTGGGAGGGCGCTTTATCATGGGAGGGTCCATCGGAGACGGTCTGAAAACAAACGATGAGTGACGAAAACCGCCCGGAGAATAAGCCAAGGACGTGTCGGGGCGAGCGCTATGCGTCGCACACCTTACACCTTACAGGGATAACGATTTGGATTTATTCTCTTACATTGAGTCAGGACTAACTTGACGTTTTTGTTAGTTAATTATTGTTTATACCTGACTTCTCGTCGATAAATTGAGCACACTTTGTTATATTTACAATTATAATATTACAAGTGTAAGAGTGAGAGCTCATCCTACTCGACAAATTGAACATAACCATAACCATTCCCTATTAGGGAACATGCAATATTTTTATTTTTGTTTTCATTTTAAAGAATTCCATGTAGAATATACCACAAATAAGTTAAAAAATTAAAACATTGTAATTTATCGGAAAAAATGTGCTTTTAAATTGACAGTTTAAATTATCGCGCGAAAACGGACCTGTTGTTCTGATGACGTCGTTCCTGTCTGCACTGGTCGTACTTGTTCGTCGCTGGCTTTCATACTTTTGCATATTTAAGATATTTTTTCGACTTTCGAGATTTTTTTTGTATAAATTTGAAATGCACTATCCATCAACATCAGGTGATCATAACAATACCACTAGCCGTGTTGACTCATGTTTTGTGCCAATGTGTCCATCTACTTTCCAAAGTAAAAAGTAAAGTAAAGTAAAGTTTCCAAATAAATTGTTTTTGACTGGACCTTCTGACCCAAAACTGAGAAAAAAGTGGTTTCAAGTTGCGAAGAGAGATGATATAACCGATTGCGTTATCGCCGTAAGATTCTCTTGTTGAGCTGAAATAACTGCTATGTGTAGAAGCCGCTGAATAAAATACAAAGCTTAACACGTACGATCTAAACATACCGTAGTCATTTAGTCCCTTTCATATCTACACTTGAAAACTCTGCACTTTTTTTTTACTTCATTGTTACACCAACAAAGCCAAACCTCTACAAGTATAAATTCAAACCTCTACCGATAATTACTCAACTGTGCAAGGAGGGTTATGTTATGTTTTTCGAGTGTATGTATGTATGCATGTACGTGAGTATGTATGATAGATAGATATAGATAGATGAACTCTTTATTGTACCTTAAAAATAATAACAAAGAACTTAAATAGACTAGTGCGACAAAAAGCGGCCTTATCGCTAAAAGCGATCTCTTCCAGGCAACCATGGGTGAATAAAAATATTAAATATAAATCAGACGGGGCGTGCAAGAAGATATTTAACAAGTAACATATATATAAATAATGGCATAGACATACATAGGTACTAATACTAAATGTAAATATGAGCTCCTACAACCGGCGGCGTAACGACATTGATGTGCGAGGTGTCGTTAGGTTCGTCTTCACTTCCTGAATGTCAAAGGCTATATTTTTTTTTTGTAATAATAATACGATTCTCACATTTTTTTACAAAATGCGCTTTTTCGTTAACTCTAACGAACTTTTTCCTAATAAATAAATGATTTCACTATAATTATTTTTAATAATGCGCATCTATAGCCTTTTACAGCAATTTTACTCATACTTTCTCACAAAAAACGCACACTCAACTACGTATCAAGCGTAACGAAATCGTAAGTGACATAGCAAAAACTGCGGGTATTTTATTTTTCTTTTAATATAGATAAGTACTTATTTTTAGATTGATATTCAGAGAGTAGGAGTAGGATCAGAGCGTGGCGAGTAGTGGACCGACATGTCAACTGTATAAAGTTATTCCGGACACGGTTAGTGTAATGTACAATTCATATTGTGAATCATACGTTACTCGCTATTCCCGGCCACACCGCGGCCGTCGCTCTCTGCGGCTGTGTTGTTTCCAACTGGTCCCGTCCCGTGCTAGACAGGTATCACTGTCACCCGTCAAACACCACACTGTATCACAGTATTGCGAAGCGGTGGTAAACTTTATGACAGCTGTCAATTTCCCCCGGGGCATGTTGACAAGTGCTCGCATAACCGCGTCTCAAACAACTGTTCTGTCGTGTCTAATAACTGAAGTGTCAAACTAACTTGCCGAGAGGCAAACACCGAGTCTTGAGATTCCGACACACAGCGGAACCGGATCTTTGTACCTACCTACAGACAGACATGGTTACATGATGCGACCAATGGGGAAATACAAGAGAAACCTATATTGGGCATAAAACAAGTAGCAGCAGTACAGTTCACCAAGTTGAAATTAAAATCAAACATGTAAAGCTATGCTCTTTGGAAGCTATAAAAAAATAAGTCTCTAAGTTCAAAAATAATAATTGAACACTAAATAATTAGCCAATACGATGTTTAGTAGAATTACTACGGAACCCAAAAAAATTTATAAAAGGATATGTCAAAATGTTTATACCGAAATTAGGTGTTAATGAAATAGTAGTGAAATGTGTTGAAAATTAAACGAACTTACCCAGTAAAATTATGTGAATTTAAAAATCTAATTAAAACATATCCACTTTAAAGTTTGTGTATAATGATAATGAATGTCCATCATTTTAATAATTTATTTATTTAATAAATCTTCTTGCGTAATCGGGTAAAAATGAAAGTAATAAGAAAAAATAAAACCGGATAAGTGCGAGTCAGACTCGCACACCGAGGGTTCCGTACAAACTAGTAGATAAAAGGCGGTAATCATATATTTTTTATATTTTCTTTCATAAACAGAAAAATACACATCTTAAAAAAAATTTAAAACCTGTTTTAACTTATGCTAATTAAGCTCTTTTATATGATACCCCATATGATACGGTTAATTCACTTTAAAATTTAGACCCTCATTTCTTGCATAAAGACACCATTTTTAGGGTTCCGTACCCAAAGGGTAAAAACGGGACCCTATTACTAAGACTTCGCTGTCTGTCTGTCTGTCTGTCTGTCTGTCTGTCTGTCTGTCTGTCTCCAGGCTGTATCTCATAAACCGTGATAGCTAGAAAGCTGAAATCCCACCAAAAACATTTCATGTAAAATTGGTTGCCATGTGTCGCATTGTCATGCCACTTTCACTGACAAAAATATATCAGATGAGATCTGACTGAATCTGAAGAGCCAAGCCACTAACTCTACAAAATCTAAGGCTACAATACTTATCTCTGTAAGCCTTCAATCTTGGTAAAAAAGCATGGCTTGGTCGTTTTCCGACGGTCAGTTACAAACATATGTCGCATAACATGTCGTACATGGACAAGGAAGAAAAAGAAACTAAAAGTTCTGCTCTTGAATGTTGTATAATTGGAATAGTAATGTAATAGTTCCATGAAAGTGAAACGACCAAGCCATGCTTTTTGACCAAGATTTAAGGTTTACAGAGATAAGTATTGTAGCCTTAGATTTTGTAGAGTTAGCGGCTTGGCTCTTCAGATTCAGTCAGATCTCATCTGATATATTTTTGTCAGTGAAAGTGGCATGACAATGCGACACATGGCAACCAATTTTACATGAAATGTTTTTGGTGGGATTTAATTTCTTTTTGTAAGAGACCCTGTAATTTCTGCAACGTTATGTTTTAACGGAATGTATTTCCCTGTGCATCTGTTACCATTTCTTTAGCAGTACACTCTCTGTCATAGCCTGTTTTTCTTGTTGACTAATTACTTAAAATAGATGATAGCTGCTGTAACCTTCAATTCTGATGTGGCGCCATACTATAGCGCGTGAATAAGAGTCGGTTTCCAGATACACTCTTCAGCACAAGTATAAAGTTGCAAATCATCCCAATATTCTACAACATAACGAACAATAGCACACCTTAACTTGCAACGCCACATCAAATACGGTCTTCTATAGATTGAGTAAATGTCAATGAATGGAAAAGGCATGAACCATTTCCAGGCATACTATGAACTGTAGTATAGACGATAGGGCCCTAGCCCTTGAAAGCCTTCAAAGAAATTGTTTCGTTACTCATATTGTTCGTCTTATTTCCTTTTTATAGGAATACGTCCACTAAACCAACTTTAGATTTATTCTTGTATCCAGAATATTATTCAATAACTTAAATTCTTAACCTATAACCTAATACCCCTTCTCTAACAAGATCGGTCCCGAATCCAAGCTTCTAAATAAGCTCTCGGTTGAAAGTATTATAATTTTCTGTGTAAATAAGTCCCTAAGCCTAAGTAAGTACTACCTAAAACAAACCAAGTCATCAATTAAAGTCGAATAATGTATAATATATATATAACATACAAACCTATAACCTAATGTATAATTGTATATATATATAATACAAACCCATATTTACTAAACAAACATGAAACAACGAACGAAAACGATACTATTTATCCTTATACCAAACAAACCAACCGTTATCATAAACGAGAACCAAATCAGAACGAACGAATACACAACACAGACCAACCATAAATACGGAATACCTTTTTTTTTTTTTTTTTTTTTACGTGAGGAAATGCATTTACGCATACACCGCCGCCCGGGGGGGAGCAGCGGGTTATGTCGGGCTCGACACCAGAGTGCCCCTACCGACTAAAACCTCACGCTGTTCCACCTTGGCGCCTTAACATCGGAGCCGCGGGAACTCTTCCGAACTCTCCGCAGCGATAAATACGGAATACCTAGGTGACTCAGCGTGTCGACTTCCAAAATTGATTTGCGACAGAGCGCGAGAAATGATACCGTGTGCTAACTTGAGGCGCACGCCATCTAGTATCGCCTTTTGAAACTAATTAGATAAACGATCCTCACTGAGTGGTAAAATTGTCGTATTTTAGATGTGAATCATATCTAAAGTACAAAAGCTAAATAAATGAAACTTTGTATGTTTTATTAATGTACTGTCTACTTTTTATCCTGAAAATTTGGGCTCTCTAGTATTATCCATATCGAAGTTATGTTGTGTTACAGAAATATAGACACACACACAAGATCACACTTTAAGGGTGTTTTAATAGGTTGGAGGGTGAAAAATACAAATATCGTAATTTTTCTGTTGTTTATGTACCAATCGTAGTTTGCATACCAAATTTCAGATTTCTGAAACTTCAGGAAGTACCCTATCTTTTTGATTACACTCAGGGGGTGTGCTCCCACAAATAAAGGGTTGGAGGGTGAAAAGTAATAATATCTTAATTTTTTCGTGGTTCATATGTAAATATTAGCTTACACACCAAATTTCAGCTTTCTAAGACTTCAGGAAGTACCTTATATTAATTATTGATAAGAATAACGTAATAGCCCCCAAATAAGGGTAGAGGGTGAAAAATACAAATATCATAATTTTTCTGTTGTTTATGTACCAATAGTAGTTTGCATACCAAATTTCAGCTTTCTACTACTTCAGGAAGTACCCTGGAATATTGATGACGAGAACGGGATAACCCCAAATAACCCCAAATAGGGGTTGGAGGGTGAAAGTTACAAATATCTTAATTTTTCTGTTGTTTGTGTGCAAATTGTAGCCTACATACCAAATTTCAGCTTTCTAAGACTTCAGCAAGTACTTTATCTTTTTTATGATCATTAATTAATTTGTGCCAAATCGGCTTATTTCAGGTATTAATAAAATCGAAAGTATAAAAGCTAGATACATGAAACTTTTAACATTTTATTAGACCGTGGACCACACTTGATCCTGAAAATTTGAACCCTCTATTGTTATCGAGGCCGAAGCTATGAGGGTCTAAAAATCCGACGAATGTGTTCGAGAAAAGATAGTCCCGGCCGTACCCGCTGGCTCACATGGCGGGTGCACGGCCGTGCCCCCAGATTTTCACAAATGATGTATTTCCGTTGCCGCTATAACAACAAATACTAAAAATTCAAAAAAAAAAATATTATACAATACAATAAACATACAATAAACGTGTTTTTTTCGTATTTTTTTGCTCAGTATTAAAAACGGTAACAGGTAGACGCTTCAAATTTTCACAGAATATTTACTTGTATAATAGCTTTCAAAATAAATAATTAAATAACAATAAAGTAAATATTAAAGGGGGGCTCCCATACAACAAACGTAATTTTTACTCGATCTAATTAACAGGTAAAAACTTGAATATTTGTAAGTAAATATTTAGAAATATATTAACTATAAAAATAAATACCTAATCTAATACATAAAAACTCACAAAATGAAAATAATCCGTGCATCTAAACGCGGTGCGAGCGCCGCGCCGCGGTGTGGTGGTGGCGCGAGCGCGAGGCGGTTGCTAAGCAACGGCTGCGCGGGTAGCGGGGGAGGTAACATCACGGAGCGAGCAATGGCCGCGCGTATTCGCGCGAGCGTCGTCATGCTGCCCGGATGTGTATCGAAAACCTACCTATAAGTTTGCAATTTACTACTTAGAATTTCGTTGATTTCTCGTTATTTTATAAACAGAACTAAACTTTATAGTATTATAGATGACAGTACGGAACCCTTCGTGCGCGAGTCCGACACGCACTTGGCCGATTATTTTAAATTAAATTTAAAATGTCCAGTTTTCGGATTTTTTTCCCATATGTGTACTGTCGGCAACGCGTGAAGGTATCGAGTTGAAATTAAAACCGTATACGCAGATCCATAGTATCTTGCTGCAGAAAGAAAAATAAAATTTCTCAGTTTTCGTAAAAAAAGTTACAGCCGAATATGTCGTAAAAAACACAGATATCGACACTCACAGAGGAATCAAAACCTATGGGGTACTTCCCGTTGACCTAGAACTCTGAAATTTGGCAAGAAGCATTGTGTTAGAGTACACATATAGGAAAAAATCCTAAAACTGGACATTTTTAATTTAATCACAAAATATTGGGTCTTTAAGCAAGGAAAGAGGGTCCAAATTTTTAAGTACTTTAACCGTATCATGTGGAGTATCATATGAAACGGCTAAAACGGGTTTTTAAATATTTTTATGATGTATATTTTTCGATTTATGAAGGAAAATATAAAAAAAAACAAAAAAAAACCTTTTATCTACTAGTTTATACGGAACCCTCGGTAGGCGAGTCGGACTCGCCTTGTTCGGTTTTATTTATGACATATTCGGCTGTAACTTTTTTTTACGAAAACTGATAAAAAATATTTTTCTTTCTGCACCAAGATATTATGGATCTGCTTATTATGGTTTTAATTTCAACACGATACCATGACGCGTTCCCGAGATAAAGGTCTTGACACCCGGACGGACGGACGGACAGACGGACAGACAGACAACAAAGTGATCCTATAAGAGTTCTGTTTTTTCTTTTCGAGGTACGGAACCCTAAAAACGAAATTGTCAACTCAAACAAGTATGCATTTATCTATGTAATATTGTAACAGTATTGATACATTTTTATTAGAGATAATAGGTTAATAGGGAACGTTAAGCCAAGCGTTCAATGGAATAATGAAAGTGAGTATCCGCTTCCAAAAAGACAAGGCTACGGCTGCTCCTCCTAATGATAAGACAAGACAAGAGTCTTCCGGTGTCGACAGACAACGACATCAAGCAAATTTAATTGTGCGACGGATGAATTTTGATGAATTCTGAAAAAGGATAAAATCTGGCTCGTCGGTGGGTTAGCAGGATTCGCATTTTCAATTAATTCGAGATGAGATTAGACAAGTATCTGTCCCTGTACGTTTAGTGTGACAGTCGAATAAAAAAACATAGTAACAAACAAACTGCAATTGTGTATAACGTACAAAATATTCTTCTATTGTCGACAATACATACTGCATATCACGTACTAGTACGTATGTATAGCATCACACCTTATTCCACCTTCCCCATTCCACTACAGGACTAGTAGAAAGTGTGCACATTTACCATCCGTTATCCATTAAAATGCCAAAAATCAGTAAGCACCGGTTTTTGGTCCATGTTCTCGAGGCTTACCTGCTCGTACTGTATTAGAATGGAACTGTCTACCGCCTTCTCTGTTTCCTGAGAACAACTTGGAATTTTCAAGACTAGAGTGAATGACATCCGCGTCTGGTTGTATGACATTCAAATGAGAGCCAATTAACAGAAACGTACATTTTTCAATTTGATTAATTTTATTTGATAATAAATTATAGATGTGTGATGAACGACGTTTTAGGGTTCCGTATCCAAAGGGTAAAAACGGGTCCCTATTACTGAGACTTCGCTGTCTGTCCGTCTGTCCGTCTGTCATCAGGCTGTATCTCATGAACCGTGATAGTTAGATAGTTGAAATTTTCACAGATGACGTATTTCTGTTGCCGCTATAACAACAAATACTAAAATACAGAATAAAATAGAATAGAATAAATTTAAGGGGGCTTTTGCTCGATATTGATTACGGCAACAAGTAGACGGTAGAAATATTCACAGAATATTGTGTATAATTCACTTTAAAAATAAATAATTAAATTAATATTTAAGGGGGGCTTCCATACAACAAACGTAATTTTTTGCCGTTTTTCTAGATAATGGTACGGAACCCTTCGTGTACGAGTCCGACTCACACTTGGCCGGTTTTATTTTAAACTGATTTCAGTTAGAATCTAATAACATCTGATGTAAGTAATACCTAATAGTTGATTAGCTAAATACATTTCAAAGACGGTTATCTCTCTACATTTGATATTGTTTAAGCAAGTGCTCTCATGTAGTAGAAGCAGTGATCCCCTCTGACGTCCGTGTTTCATGAATCAGTATTGTTCACATCTCGTGGGCCGCCACCACGCCACCTTGTAGCAGGACGTTATATTAATGAGCTCCCAGTTACACTCGCTCGCCGGGTTTGTTTCATTTCACTAAGTAGAAACCTGCCGACTGGATTCATTACTATTTCACCGCCACCTGATTTCTCGAGATACGTAGAACCGTTACCGTAGGCGTGCTACCAACCTACACGAATTGCTTTCGTTCGAATTGCCTATTGTAAATTCTCGGCTATTTGCCTATCGGCAGTTTGTATGCGTACCTGTTTTTCTTTGTCAGAAGTTTCAGTTATAATAATCTGTGGGAGTGATGAAAAATTGTCTAATTTTTTGAATCGATGAACGGCGGCTGCACGCACGAAAAAGTATGGTTCATTGTCCCGTTACATCATCATCATTTCATCAATGTTATGTTATGACGTTGTCACGTTAAACTATCGTCCGTAAGCCGACTTTACAGACAACCAATTTTTTTTTGATAAAACATTTAAATCGTATCTATCTATATGTGAGTGTGACACATATTTTTGAATGTGACGAATAATATTAATTATGTAATGACTCGACACAACATGTACCTCATCAAGTATTGTATTGTAAAATACGTTATATGAGTATATGCACAGAATTCGCCCTATTTACATATATGAATGTGTGTATCGTGTTATGTCAATAAAAAGTCTATCTATCTAAGGTGTGAAATCCCCAGCGTAACCAGTGACTATCTATCTAAGGTGTGATATCCCCAGCGTAACCAGTGACTATCTATCTAAGGTGTGATATCCCCAGCGTAACCAGTGACTATCTATCTAAGGTGTGATATCCCCAACGTAACCAGTGACTATCTATCTAAGGTGTGATATCCCCAGCGTAACCAGTGACTATCTATCTAAGGTGTGATATCCCCAGCGTAACCAGTGACTATCTATCTAAGGTGTGATATCCCCAGCTTAACCAGTGACTAAAAAACATTTTAATTAATCTGAAAGAAAAAAACCTCGCTGTTAAATGAACTTTTCCTATTAGAAAGAGGGAACATTAAGCAGTGAAACGGCGGCCGCTGCGGACAGGGAAAAGGCTTAATAAAGTAACTAGTACCATTTACTCGTGGAACCCTTTCAGTGAGTGCGGTGAAGCTACTCTTTCTAATCCATTAGCGGCGACTTGCACGAGTCGCTGGCACGAGCTGACCCGCGACCGCGCCCCTTGCTTCTTCGGGCTATTCTCGTGCTCTCACATTTCAGTCTTAAACTGGATTTGTAATGTTATACATAGGAAACAACACCAATTCGTATAATTTTACTGTCAAATATGAAAATTGTCCTAACAGTTATTTACGAGTTGCCTGTGATTCGGGGATCAAATTAGTCCCATATGCTGAAGGTAGGTACTCGTATTAGCAGTAGCATCCACTATTAAAGTTTTCTGTACTGAGGCCCTGAAATCGTTCCACGAATTGCGATTGCAGGTTGGAGCGATTAACAATCTGAAGCAAAATTACAAGTTTACAGCTGTTGTGGAAACAGAGGTTTAGGTAATCAACAACCACTAAAGTCAACAACTAAACTGAAATTTCTACAACTGAAAATTATATGAAAAAGCTAGTTGTAGTTTTCAAGCTACCATTAGCACAAAATATGGATATTATTTATCTGCTGAAATAAGAAAAAAATAAACTAAGGTACTAAACATGTAATCAATCGATGCATTAGTGACAATTCTATTGATATTATGGAAAGCGACTGAGCAAGGGTCCCCGGTCGATCGCGCAATGGACTTCCGCCGGAAGCGGATGTGATTATCCCCTGCCTTCTGTTTGGCGGCAAATATAGATAATGAATTGCTGTAGAGCGCCGCCGGGGTACCGCACTGTGTCCACATAATGCACTGCTCTATTTAACTTCTATAAGGTTAATGTATGTATTTCGGGAAAATACTTTTCTTTTTCTATATCTCTTCCCACAATCCCCCAACCAAGAATACTTTAAACTGTATACAGCAGGATTCATTAACAAATTCTGCAAAGAAACCCTCCGATCCTTCAGAGCTCACTTATGAAAACCCTGGTACTACTGGGCTCGATTATCACCTTTGTTTTTATAGCTGGACTACTTACAGATATGACGCAACACAAAAAAAATAAAACCCGTATCCATGTTCACAGTGAATGTGGGCTTTTGCAACGGAGCAGTAACCTTAGAAGCTATAGATACTCTGAGTCTATGAGATTAAAATATCAAATCCATTGTTTAGTATACTCGCTTTGGACTTGGAGTAGAGTGTAACGTCGTTTCATCGTGGACAGCAACCTCTATTTAAACTTGTCGTTCAAACATTATAATCAAGTAAAAAAGAGATTCCGACGAATTGAGAACCTCTCCTCTTTGGAAGTCGGTTAAAAATATAAGCGAATATCACAACATTTACGCAAATGTTTCGGTGTTATACCAGGACTTCTTTTGCCCCTAGCTCCGTGGTATAATCTCAGTTGCAACTATGAGATTTGAAACAAAACATATTCGTATCATCACCACAACCACCGCAGACGAGTTGTATTTCAATCAAGATCAATAGACCGCCGCGCCGTAGAGAGCTGCTACATGTTTAGATTAGCCACGGTTAACGTAACCTTTCTATTTATAAATTTTTAGGGCAGAAACAGTTCTGGCTCATTTAGCAGAGGCTAAAATCAATCGATCTACGAATAATCGCTCCAGCCGAGTGGCGAGCGGCCGGGCCAGGTCCGCGACTCACGCACACAGTCGCTCCAGCCGAGTGGCGAGCGGCCGGGCCAGGTCCGCGACTCACGCACACAGTCGCTCCAGCCGAGTGGCGAGCGGCCGGGCCAGGTCCGCGACTCACGCACACAGTCGCTCCAGTGAGTGACGAGCGGCCGGGCCAGCTTCGCAACTCACGCACACAGTCGCTCCAGCCGAGTGGCGAGCGGCCGGGCCAGGTCTGCGACTCACGCACACAGTTGCTCCAGCCGAGTGGCAAGCGGCCGGGCCAGGTCCGCTACTCACGCACACAATTGTATCATATTATATCTCAACGCGCAGACACGGTAAATTAATTACATCGATTAAATGTACCAACAGTGCTTAAAGTATTTCAATCTCGGCTGGAGCACTTAAGCTTGTATGAATCCATGCTTTAATTAACAAAAATTTCAGCAACTAAATTATTTTGTCGAAAAAAGATTTTTTTCCGGCGGTAACCGCCTTTGTTGCACTAATTTAATTGTATTTGTTATTGTGCTTTGCTTTATTGTTAATAAATACGCGTGTAAATAAAGTTGATTTTCTAGTTCTACAATACGGTAAACCAGACCATAACCGCTCTATCGTAGACCGCTTAACACCAGGTGAGTTGACGGTCAAGCGCAAGCTTATTGTCGAATAAAAAAAAACAGTCAAAAATTTGGAAACGATTTGAGGGTAACTTTCACTAGTCTGATCAAATTGATTTGGCATAATACTCTACTGCTGTAATGCGTCTCAGGAACTTTGTGATGGCTAAAAAAACAAACAGATATAAAAAGGCAATAGTAACCGCAAGTGGACTCACATTTTTAATATACTTAGATCTAGCTAGGCGAAGGACTTAAGTACAAGGAAGCCAAAAATCATACAGTAATTAATCAATCAATCAGTAACACTTTATTGACACCATAAAAGTAATTATGTAACAAAATACACAAATAAAATAATGGCACAAAGGGCGGTCTTATCGCTAACAGCGATCTCTTCCAGACAACCTTAAGATGTATGAAATGAGATAAATCACCCGTATATCAGAGGGATCCCTTGAGTGACGACTCATTTTAGTCCCCATGGGAATTGCGTATTTTTAAAGTACCTAATGTAATATTTTTTCTATCATATAGTCAGAATTTTCAATTTATTTTATTAAAAGAGGGATCAGAGTATTTTACAGCTGCTACCTAATGATGAGATGTTGACTACACCGTGTATAGTGAAATGTAAGCGAGAGCTCTAGTCGCTGCATCACCGGCGGTTGCCAGTTGTTCGTAATGTCTTGTTTGTGTGTGTCGAGTGCCAGTGTCCAGTACAATGCGCTGTGACCACACGCAGGCTGGCCTCGCCGCGTGCGCTGTGACCACACGCAGGCTGGCCTCGTCGCCGCGTGCGCTGTGACCACACGCAGGCTGGCCTCGTCGCCGCGTGCACTGCCACGTAACTTATGTGATTCCTCATGGAGGCGCATGTGCGTGCGAGCCCGGCCCTGCTGTTACTCATCGGTCCGACTGGCCGCCGGCCAATTTCGTTAACTATTAAGTAGGTTGGGCCGGTTAACCTCCTCCTGCTATATTACGTGTTGTGTACGTTCCCACGATTTGTGGCTTAAGTTGGTTCGTGTTAGAGGGCAGTTTGCAGATCCTCCGTTCGCCTCGATGGCTAGAATAAACATGCCGTTCTGGATCGGATATCGGCGCTAAAAACTTCAACCTAAATGAAACGGCAGACGGAATAACGCACAACAGTTGTTCTTTAAATAAGGCTTTATTCATTACGTACTGTACACATTTGTTCAAGTCCGGCATTTCAACTACGCTATATTACTAAAACATACATCTGCTATAAATATCTCAAATCTACTCTTACGAATTACTTCTTGTAAATCTTAGTGCAGTTGTAATGCTAATCTTAGTGTAATTATGATAGTGTCATAAGCTGGTGACCGCACACCGCACTGCAACCGACCGGTGACGCTGCGGCGCGACGTCGCCGGCTGCGCCCGCGCGGGAGATGCACTTCATATCAAACTACCCATTACCCAATCAGCGCGGTAACAGCATGCCTTCATCAAAACAAGTGCCGCGGGATCGAGGAACACTCCACGTGTTATACTGATTATAGACGAAACGTAGACATTCATCGTTACACGTTATTATACTACTATATATAATCTATATCGTAAATCATGCATAATCCATATAGCTTTGTATTCCGGAAATCGATGTGATGCACTGACTTTTATGTGATATTTAAAAGAGAGGGTACATTTATAATGTTACTATTTCACGAATAAACGGTCATTTAAAAATAAAATAATTAGATGATTGGTTAGTAAAGACAGCTGGGCCCTGTAAGAAAGAGACAGCCAATAATTTGCCATTACTAATGTGTCCAGTTGTCATCATCACGCAACTGACTGTAGCACGCTACGAGTTACATAATAGTATTGCTATATTATATTATGTACTCACATAATTGCAAATAATGCTCTTTATCTTCATTAATAAACGATAAAAAAAATATATAACATATAAAATACAACAATAGTTCATTTAAAACTGCATCACAGGCCTTCACAATGCAAATTTCTACTCTACATTAGCAGCTCTATATTAGCCTAACACAAAGGTGAGTTTCCATACCGCGCCGAGCTTTAACGAGGCTGGCTGGGGGGTGCCGGGGGAGTGCGCCAGTTAGCATCTGCAGGTGTTGAGCGGAAGCTTAATGGATTAGAGATCATTGTGCGCCGGGTTAGCGAGGAACTATTACTTCCTGCGGTGGCGGGGGCGCGGGGGCGCGGTGGCGGGGGCGGTGCGGGAGTGCGCCTCGAAGGCTCAGTATATTCAAACGATTGGAATATTGGACGCGGCATTATCCGTCTCCCATAACATATACATGCTTATACACTGACTCAGTATTTATTTTGGTTATGTAACTGCGATACAACTGTTAGATTTCTGTCAAAATAAATATCATCGAAAATTTAAAATTTATAAAAACTCTTCTGATTTAAGTTCTTCTAGGGTTCTGCGTGAGCGGGTGAAAAAAATCGAGTGCGAATGCTATCTTAGGTATATCGATAACGTTGAGAATTCGATACGTGACAACCCCAAAGCGTTTTGGTCGTTCATCAAATCGAATAAGCAACATAACTCTTACCCGTCCTCCATGATGTACAAGGGGCGATCTGCCGACTCTGGTGACGACATATTCGGTGCATTTGCTGACTTTTTCAATTCTAATTACTTACATACACCGGCTCCCGCCCCGCTCCCCACCGCCCACAGGTCTAAGGCTGTCCGGTCGGCGCCCGCTGGAAAACCGCTACTGTAACACCTATCCATAAGAAAGGCCCTAAGCGTGATATATCAAACTACAGACCGATTTCGAAGCTTTGTGTCCTGGCTAAGGTGCTCGAGAGGATCGTCCACGACCAACTGTACGCCGCTCTTAAATTCTCTTTCTTGCCACAGCAACATGGCTTCCTTAAAGGAAGGTCTACCACCACTAACCTGGTCTCATTCACTGATGCGGTAACGGCGGGCATGGAGGGGGGAGGCAGGTCGACGCTGTCTATACCGACTACAGCAAAGCTATCGACCGGATCATCTCCATCCTTCTCCAAAAGCTGTACGAAGCCGGTACCCGTGGAGACCTGCTCAGGTGGTTCACCTCTTATGTCCAGGGGCGTTCTCAGACTTTGGCACTAAACGGCTACCTATATATGTATATCGGCCTTGTTTTCTATTCCCTCTGGAGTTCCCCAGGGATCGATCTTGGGACCTCTCCTGTTTATCGTCTTTGTGAACGATATTAATCAGTGTTTCATGAACTTCGGCTTCCTGTTATTTGCAGATGACATGAAAATATTTAAATTAATAAAAAATTCTCATGATTCGGACATGCTCCAGGCTGACCTTCACGTTTACTGTTCCAGAAACAAGCTGGATCTCAACATACTTAAATGCTGTTGCATCACCTTTAGCAGATCTAGCTTGACTCATGAGTATGACTATAAAATCAATGGTCAGTCCTTAAAACGAACGGATATGGTGGTCGACCTCGGTGTCACTCTGGACTCAAAACTCCTTTTCGATAAAACATATCGAGAACATATCGGTCAAGGCTATGAAAAATCTGGGCTTCATTCTTAGGGTGACCAAAGATTTTAAATTGGTCAAAACACTGAAGATCCTCTTGTGTTCCTTAGTGCGTAGTCATCTCGAGTATGCCTCGCAGGTCTGGAACCCGTGCTATGCAAAATATATCAGTATTCTGGAAAGACCTCAAAAAAAGTTCGTGCGATACTTAAATTACATATAAAGCAAATATACGGAACACAGACTTCGAGTACGACGAATCCTGCTATCACCACCATTTGCTTCCAGTCAAAGTTAGAAAAGAGGCAGCCGATCTCACGCTCCTCTTTAACATTGTCTCTAATATAATTGATTGTCCTTCGTTGTTGGACAAAATAGGGCTAGTAGCGCCACCGCGACCGAACCCGCACAGGAACTACCTGCAGCTGTTCGCCTCGCGACATGGAACTAACTACCGGAGAAACTCGTTCTTTACTCGTACAGTAAATAACTTCAACTCTAAATATTCCAAGCACGTCGATCTATTCATGATGAGGCAAAGCACCTTTAAAAACATTATCTCGAAAGACTTCTTTGATTCTGCTAAAATTAAATATGAATGTACTAAAAAGAGGCTGGCTGAGTTGTCGAGAAGACATAAAAATAAAACTAATCTCATTTAACTTTATATTTTATTCGTGGTACTTTATTTTTCTACTTGTTATTGTTATTATTTTTTAAGTAGGCACTTGTACATATGTGTTCTTGTAGGTGAAAACTGTTCTGGGCATTTGTGAATTCGTTATTTTCTGCTATTTTAATTTGTATGCCGTTGGTTTTCCTTGAATGTAAAAATAAAAAATAAAAATAAAATAAAATAATAATATTGCGTTGTGATCCGAGTTATATGTGCATTGTGCATGTAACATTCACATGTGCATTGTGCAACATTTCAGTTCAATCGAAACCGGCAAGTGGCAACCGCCAAGTGGCAACCGCCAAGTGGCAACCGGCAAATAGCAACTGCCAAAAAACCTCGTAAAAATGGAAGTAAAGTATCTCTGTTTGTGAGCGATCGTTGTGAAATTTGAAACTTGTAGTAAGTGAGGCTATGTTTTGCCGTCAGATGACACCAAGGGGCATATCTAATATTAAATACAATCTTCTCGAGTGCAAACGACCTATTTGAAATTTCAAAAGTAAGTCGGAAACTGCGTTCTAGTTTTGTTGTTGTGATGCACAAAAGCAGTTTTCAATTTGAAGTTCTAAATCCGGGCGAGAGAGGTGCAGCCGCGGCCGGCCCGGCGCCGCTGCCGGCTAGAAGCACTCCTGTCTAAATTAACCCCGGCCCGGCTAATAGGTAGACGCCGGTTTTGCGATTGAAAAACAAAATACCCTGCGCTTTGCTCGAAATGAGTTTTCGAAACTGATTTGTTTGTCTCTCTGCAGGAGCCGGGATGAGGAAAAACAAAACCTTCAAATCAAATTTTGCGTTTGAATTGAGACACTCGCGACTCGGAACTAAACTTCATCTGTAAAATTGTTTTTACGATTCGTAGATTAAGAGTACTCGCAGTTCAATTTAAAGTTACCTTGCAGAATACGCCGTTGTATCGAGCGTGTCCAATGTTAGCGGAGTACAAGCCGCCGCCCTGCACTCGAGCCGGTATGTAGTGGCAGCCCTATCTGTAACGCGTTAGGGCGTGCTCGAGGGCCCGTCACAACCCTATCACCTTACCTTAATTGCTGCGGGCGCAGTCGTAGACTCCCGGATTGTCTGCACGGGTTGCTTCTAAAGCATTAACTTAGAATGTGTATTTTAAGTAATTACATTAACATACTTTTACATAATTAAACAGTGAAATTTTCGATAGCAACATTAAATTAAACGTTTGATTGCCTTTGAAAAGATCAATTATTTCCAAATGGAATGTCTTGAGTGAAACGTACGAACCGCGCACGAGTTCGTCAGCGGATGGAAGCTAGCTAATTGCTAAGCGCACTGCACTCGCTAAATACCGCGCGGATTGCAAACACGCCAACAAGTTATTATACTAGTTATTGCCCATCGGCTGTCGCGAATTCTACAACTGCAGAACTGCGAAGCCGGGAGTGGAACCGGCTTTACAGCTTTATAGGATGTAGAAACGTTGGAATTTACTTGTTTGTGGTTATCAAAGGAATGCAATTGAAACATTTGTATTTCTATTACAATGTAGGTATTACATTGTAATAAAAATACAAATGTTTCAATTGTGTAATTAACATTATGATGATGATAATAAAGAGTTTATCCATCTCAAATTTAAAAGCTCCAAATCCGTAAGAAGGTAAATACGCGGACCTATTTTCAAAACTTCTATAACAAGATTAGCGAGCTCCACGCACTCGCGCCGCTAATATGAAGTTCGTGGCGGTATCTCTGCGCCAGTTCCGGAACTTATCCGAGACCAATCTACGCACTTGTCCGAACTAAAAGTAATTAAAACGAAAACCATCTCGAGTTCGACAAACTTATCTGTCAGATGTTTTGCGGCTCGGCTCGGCTCGGCTCGCGCGCGCCGCCGCCGCTCCAATCTAGGTACTTTAATTGGAAACGGGAATCCGTCGCAATCAGCCGCTCATAAGCTTCTATCCATTGATATTGAGAAGAGCTTGATCATAAAACGTAAGCAGTGCAGAGGGCGTTAAACTACGGCGCGTAATATATGATCCCATCTGAAGACAATGGTATCTAGGGACGTTAATAAAATTGAATACATAGCGAGAAAATCATATTGAGAAAAACATAGATATATCTAGTGTTTTGATTAAAAATTAACATTTATCATATCGTCAAACTAGATTTTATAAAAACATCTTTTAAAACTAGCACTAAAACATTCGACCGCTTTTTACAAAAGAGAGCACGTTCTCCATTAGACCGGAAGTGCTCACTCGCGCCTGCATAAGACGCAAGGCTCCGTCGGCTGCGAGTGCAGCTGCATATCGTTCTAATTACAAAATAGTGCGGGGAGTTAAAGGCGGGAGTTGATTACGGCGCAGTAAGTGTCGCCGTGTAATTTGAACATTTCGCGCGAGACGCGCGCCATTCGCTGGAAGCGTGCCAATATGCGCGCCACTGCATTACGCCCTGCTCGGGCTGAACTGTGGCGCGCCCTCCTACTATATACACATATCACTTATAGACAGCCACTTTTGCTTAATTTAGTACAAACCACAAATAGGACTTAGAATATGCTCCATCTATTTGTTAACATCGATGTTCTGATTTGGAGTAGTGTAATTATTACCATTAGCCCACATGCCCTGTGCCATGTGCCCCGTGCCCCGTGCGTGCATGGCTTGCGCCACAGGCTCCGTGCCTCGGCAGCGTGCTGACGACCACGGATGGGAATATTTGCACGCGAGAGTTTTATTGCCAAGAGAACGGTTTATAGTCCTGCAGTTTGGAGAGAATTGTCTGAGGAGTTTTACTTCCGTACTTCGAATAGCTCAAGTTTGAGAATGCGTCGTTTAGGCGAACTGTTGGGCTGTAGCGAATTAGTGGAATAGCTTCCTCTCGAAGTTTGCTTCAATGATGCTAGCGCTGTCTTGAATTAGTGGAATAGCTTCCTCTCGAAGTTTGCTTCAATGATGCTAGCGCTGTCTTGAATTAATGGAATAGCTTCCTCTCGCAGTTTGCTTCAATGATGCTAGCGCTGTCTTGAATTAGTGGATTAGCTTCCTCTCGAAGTTTGCTTCAATGATGCTAGCGCTGTCTTGAATTAGTGGAATAGCTTCCTCTCACAGTTTGCTTCAATGATGCTAGCGCTGTCTTGAATTAGTGGAATAGCTTCCTCTCGAAGTTTGCTTCAATGATGCTAGCGCTGTCTTGAATTAGTGGAATAGCTTCCTCTCGAAGTTTGCTTCAATGATGCTAGCGCTGTCTTGAATTAGTGGAATAGCTTCCTCTCGCAGTTTGCTTCAATGATGCTAGCGCTGTCTTGAATTAGTGGAATAGCTTCCTCTCGAAGTTTGCTTCAATGATGCTAGCGCTGTCTTGAATTAGTGGAATAGCTTCCTCTCGCAGTTTGCTTCAATGATGCTAGCGCTGTCTTGAATTAGTGGATTAGCTTCCTCTCGAAGTTTGCTTCAATGATGCTAGCGCTGTCTTGAATTAGTGGAATAGCTTCCTCTCGAAGTTTGCTTCAATGATGCTAGCGCAGTCTTGAATTAGTGGAATAGCTTCCTCTCGCAGTTTGCTTCAATGATGCTAGCGCTGTCTTGAATTAGTGGAATAGCTTCCTCTCGAAGTTTGCTTCAATGATGCTAGCGCAGTCTTGAATTAGTGGAATAGCTTCCTCTCGCAGTTTGCTTCAATGATGCTAGCGCTGTCTTGAATTAGTGGAATAGCTTCCTCTCGCAGTTTGCTTCAATGATGCTAGCGCTGTCTTGAATTAGTGGATTAGCTTCCTCTCGAAGTTTGAAGTTTGTAGTTCTAAGACGGCACAGGGCGCTTGCTAGTTCCAAACCAACGTACTTTGCCACCAACCAACGTAGAAAACGTAACGTAACAACGTACTTTTGTACCAACGTGCTTTTGCTATTTTATTTTTTAGTTTTCACTTCTGCCGGCACTCCCGGAGTGTAACCCGTTGTTTTTTAGGGTTCCGTACCTCAAAAGGAAAAAACGGAACCCTTATAGGATCACTTTGTTGTCCGTCTGTCTGTCTGTCCGTCTCAGTCAAACTCAGTTAATCGCGCATTTCGACACTCACAAGGGAATCAAAACCTATGGGGTACTTCCCGTTTACCTAGAACTAAGAAATTTGGCAAGAAGCATTGTGTTAGAGTACACATATAAGAAATAAAATCGGCCAAGTGCGAGTCGGACTCGCGCACGAAGGGTTCCGTACTATCATCTATAATAGAAAATCACGTTTGTTGTAGGTATACTAATTTTTTGTCTGTTTTAGTTGTTATATAAATCCATGAGAGTTTATTGTTGCTTTTCGGGTAGTTTTGATAAAATCTATTGCTCAATTCGAAATTGTATCCATAAAGGGCTATGGTAACTAAATAGTGCACAGTACGTGCCAGCATTTAAGTCAATATTGCTAAACACGTTATCTATTTGAGTATAACCCGTTGTTTAGTTCTGTTTATAAAATAACGAGAAATCAACGAAATTCCAAGTAGTAAATTGCAAACTTATAGGTAGGTTTTCGATACACATCCGGGCAGCATGACAACGCTCACGCGAATACGCGCGGTTATGGCTCGCTCCGTGATGTTACCTCCCCCTCTACCCGCGCGGCCGTTGCTTATCGCCTCGCGCTCGCGCCACCACCAAACCGCGGCGCGGCGCTCGCACCGCGTTTAGATGCACGGATTATTTTCATTTTGTGAGTTTTTATATATTAGATTAGGTATTTATTTTTATAGTTATTATATTTCTAAATATTTACTTACAAATATTCAAGTTTCTACCTGTTAATTAAGATCGATTAAAAATTGCTTAAAAATTACGTTTGTTGTATGGGACAACAAATAGTGAAAACAATATTTAGTGAAAACTAGTTCTAACTAGGGAAAACGCGTTATATCTAAAAACGGGTCTTAACTGTGACACACTCACACTATACACTCTTGATCTACATATCCAGTAAGCAAGTGTGTTCTGTATAAAGACATTATTCCTTCCCATCAGCACTAAAACAACACTTCTTCAACTCTGTACTGAACAGTTGCAAGTCTCGGGACAGAGCGTACATCTCTCGCATTAATTGACTGCATTTAATGAATCTCTAGCTCTAGCTCGCTACTCGGCGAACTTTCAACTCGGCTGAATTAAACTAATATCTATATTTGGATTTCAGAATAAGGTATTACTTAATAACTCGCTAAATTTTAACACGATCAAGACCAAATTATGTCTGCATCTATTCAAAATCTCACTAATTTTAATGTTTCAATTAATTATGTAGCTAGTTTTTGCTTGCGTTTGACAGACGCACGCGATGGAGGGCCTTTACATAATAGAAACTAATTCACTCGCGATTTAAAGACACCCGTTTATTTATTTATATCTATCGGAAAAAATCCTCTTAGAAAGCTAAATTTGTTTTAAATTTTAAATAGTCAATAGTCAATAGTTTATTGCATTCATTATAGGTTACATGGAGATGTTACAGTACATGTTTGTTTTTAGTAATACAATGACCCTGGTAGGGTGTAGCAACTGGTACGGAGCGGAACAGTTTATTCGATAATTTTTTTATCATTAAGAAACTCGTCTAAGGTATAGTAACACTTATTAATTAATATAGTTTTGAGGGTCTGGGCAAACTCCAAATAAAAGTCCAATGCAATATTTATATTATTGCAGAAACTAGAACGTTCAAAATAATAAATACAGTTTAACAGAAAAGGAAATTATTGATCCTGATTCGCGTCCCTAAAGTACATAATTATGAGTAAGTACCAGTTTGTAAAAGTAATATAAATTAGGATCTCGCGGCGCCAGCGCGGGGCGTCCCGCGGACGGTAGCGCGGCGCGTCCCGCGGGCGGCAGCGCGGCGCGTCCCGCGGACGGCAGCGCGGCACGTCCCGCGGGCTCAATGTAACAACAGACTCGATGACCCGCTATCCCGTTGCCTCAAAGCTATCACACCTACAAACTCATAGCCTTGAACACTTTTTAAATTTTGTTCTTATTTATTTATTTATTTATTTATAGGAAAATCAACAGCTTTATTACTTATAATTAAAATTATAAAAACAGAAAGCTATTTAATTTTCACGGATAGTGGCAGCTTAGATACACTCATGAAAATATAGCTAGCTCGGCTTATACAGTAGCCGAGAGAGAGTAGAGAGAGAGAGATAGATAGAGAGAGAAGAGAGTATATAATACGTTCTTGTAGAGTATATAATTCGTTATGCATGTCAAATAAAATATATCAACGATCTTACACGCTACTGATAGCAGGTCCGGTGCGCCTGCGCGCCGTCGGTACGAGCAGGTTCAATATCTATCACCGAAATCTAATTCCGTCTAATCAATATCAATTTCGGGCTGAGAACGATTAAATCAGTGTAATACCGGCCGCTATTACCCCACTTCTGCTCCGATCAAACGAGACGCGGCTACGGTCGGCGGCCGTCCAATAGTTCCACGATCGTATCCACGAAATCGCTTTAGAAAGGTAATATTGGAAGGCATTATCGATACACGGCGCGCACTCGGCCCGCAATCTAAGGCATTCAATAAAGTTAATTTCCTAAGCTAAACACTCGAGCGGCGGGCGAGGCGAGGCGAGGCGAGGCGAGGCTCGCGACTCCACGAGAGCTACTGAGAAAGTTTCCCTTGTGCCGTATTGTTTCACGATACAAAAGGCACTCCTGGATTTACGCTCGAGGAAATTGTTTCAAATCAGTTTTATTTCAATGTTACATTTTATTGTTTCGTGTTTATGAAATAGAAGTAGGTATGTTCTGATGAATTTATCTCGGCTATTGTTATTTACTTGGATGCCGAGTGTCGAGGAACTTCTGGTTTCAAGAGAAGCTAACGGGAATGGTGATCGTTCTGACGTTTCAACCGGTGCTTGTTCCGCTGTAGGAACATGCTCTCACGCGAACGAATCTAGTTTCATATTGAAGCAATACAATACGTGCTCAAGTTTCCAATTTCCCCGTTTAGAGTAGCCCCCTGCAGAGTCGATCCCCGAACGTTAGTTCGAGTTGCTTGTGTACTGTGTGCACTACTATGCACAAACTGTGTACCTACAACTCGAGTACTTATTTCGTTCACTTCCGTAAACAAGTCCTGTTGTAAATAACTGTTTGTTATGTGTGCCACCTGCCACCAGCCACCTGCCACCTGCCACTTGCCACTTGCCACCTGCCACCTGCCTGCACTGTTTGTTGAACATTTATCTGTGCATTGTATCTAACGTATGTCGGTGTGAACGAATGTCAGTTTTATTATGGTTTTTGACATTATTAAAGGTGTAATTTTACATTGTAAAGGTACATCTATGATTGACCGCCAACTCGCCTGATTTTAAGCGACGTTGTGGCCGAGAATGGAGCTCGTCTAGTCTCGCCGCACTCACGTGTTAATTGGTATCTTTCTATATTTTTCAGAGATTTCAAATGACTACGGGTACATTCCCGTTTACATAAATATGATCCGAATGATTGAATATCAAATTTAATTTCCTCTAAAACGAAATAACCAATATAACAATAATGATGAAATAGGAACCTACCGAACCTAAGCTAATAACTGTTCGGGCAAATGAAACTCACAGACAACAAACTTATGGAATCAGATATTCGTGGCTAGTAAAATATCTGGAATCAGGCAGTTCTATTAGACGGATTCGGGCAAGTAAAATTCAAACACATGTACCTATTTCGGAACATTGATAGGCCACTTACATTTGTAAAGTCGTTTAAGCCGTTCTCCCGCCATGAAGTTGTCCCTTGACGTCAGTATGTAAATTCTCGGTAGTGGTGGGTGCTACTAGTGAGTACGACACGGAAGCCCTACAGTGTACTCTAGAGAAGTGGAGCCAACTGCTCCACATAATGTCACTGAACGCGCACAATACAATAACAACGGCAGCACTAGTTCCGCCACATCCATCACCGGCTCCAGTCGGAGGACAGTGTGTCGAGAATGGGCGCCGCTGCAGCTACCGCGCTGCTGTGTCGAGAGTGGGCGCCGCTGCGGCTACCGCGCTGCTGCGTCGAACAGATACTACAAGTTTTATCAAACTGACATAAGGTCATCATGAAATCGTAGACTACAACGACGCTCAACGTCAAGCGAGTTATCAGTCAAGCGCAAGCCTATTTTCAAATAACAAGAATCCTATTATGTTAGTTATCACTATAATGTTAAACAAACATTAAATCGGTAAGCGGAGCGTCGCGGTCGGTTGCTCTTGTCTAGAGGAGTCGTTATTATGACTATTTATTTATTAAACATACACGCCATGGGTACAGGTTTTCCCAATTCAGTCGTCCACGGCTAATAACTCTTATTGTTATAATTCAATTTCAGAAAAAGAAATAAATTGAAATTTTTCGACTTCAACCGTATACTTACCAATAGTTTGTGATGTGATTTCAAGTCGGTGCCTTTACATGTTTCTATAAAAACGACGGTTTGACGGACATACCGACTAACAGTAATATTATATTATTTGATTATTATTATTTTTGAGATAAAAGTCAACTAAGTATTTTCACCATAATTGCACCTAAAATTGCGTAAATAGCTGCAATACCTTCTTATGTACATGATCTTATGTTCAAGAAACATGTGCGCCTGCGAGACTGGAAATGGCTCTCTCGAGCGCTGGCTGGCGAGCTCAAGCGCCCTCTAGCGTGCGTCTTGCACTAACGAGCTACTTCCCGAGCCTACTTTATTCATCTACACTAAGCAGTACACTCGACGAATCGCTGCCATGTTATATATAGTCTGCGTTAGCTGTTTTAAAGGAGATCGGTTAGTTGAATGAAACTTATAGCCGCTAAACAGCATCTACATACTCGTACAACATACGCTTTGATACTAAACCGTTTCTCTAAAACAATTATGTTTTCTAAGGCTTTCATCATTGGTACCTACGTCAACGTCAGAACATATTGATGCAGATAATGTAGGTACTAAAAGCTAAAAAATATTGTTAATAAATAATCCTCATCAATCTAGGGCATTGATTTTATTCTTGAGCCTGATCAATGTCCTAGATAATGTAGATTGATGAGGAAACTAAGTAAAATATACGCGATAAATCCGTTAAATATTGTTTAATTTCAATTATGATTGTTTCCTAAAACGCTAATATTTCATGAAAGTCGTCACAATTGTTGCCGTAGTGCTCAGCACACACTTGTCTCAGCTGTACGTTTGCCTCCCACTCCACTCACAGTACTTCCCGAGTATTTGCCTCCCTCTCTCTCTTCCGCCAGCTCCAAGGCTCCAACAAACACCACATCTCTGAAGGATTGCTTCAGGTACGAGTTGTCATACAGATATCTACTAGACTAGGGTACAAGGTGCTACTCTTCGAAATACTTTGCACACATAGTATCTTTTCTATATTTATACTGCGCACATGAGTACAATTGTATGTTGTGATTAGAAGGTGAAACACCTAAATAAATCGTAAATATTGTATGTTTTATTCTAAGGTTTTATTATTAACGCTAAAGTTAAAATAAACAAAATCCGTAAAGGTTATGTCGCGGGAAGTTTTGAGCACCTCATTATGAATGCTGAAAGGGTGTCTCTGGTTAGATTCCCACAAATCCGTATTAATTATAGCCGCTTAACGCCGTTCGCACACCCTCGCACGGCCCGACTTCGCGTACTAGCTCTCTATACGTATAATATACTTAGTGGCATGCTAACACACGACACACGACACGCCAACACGAGTTCTAGTTTCTACCAGTCAACTAGGCGCTACTCCACCTCTGCAAAAGACTGTCTCCTTCAGGTTTCTTTTTAGAGAGTAGAGGTTAAGAAATTCTAAATTCTTCTAGTTTTACGTGTTTCATCCTCGACCACATCATCGCTTACCTTCAGGCGAGTTGATTGTCAAACGTAGATTCATATATTTAGTACAAAAAAAATCTTCGGGCATGCAACATTTCTCTCTGCATTAAAGAAAAGTGTGCAGTTTAGCGTGGTGCAGTCGCGACTCGGTCGCGGTATACTGTCGCTGCATGTGCGAGAGTGTACACCCGGCATCCGCGTCCTGCCTCGCCCACGCATGCTACTTAATTGTTGTTTGAACAAAGCTTCCTTCTAATAGCGTACTTATGAATGAACCTCGTTTGGGAGCACATAATTACCCGCCGCCGAGTGTCGACTGTCGACTGCGCTAATTTCGCGACCTCTCTAATCTATAACTCTCACTCTCACTCTCACTCCCTGGCGGCAACATTTAATTTAATGTAGCTCTAAGAGGAGCGATTTAAATATACAAGGGGAGAACTGCAGCGGAAGGTAGGCTAGACATGCGCTATGTACTGATATTCCGAGATTTGTAAATTTCTGCGATTGTTCCAACTGATATCCAGTGTGCTAATTACGCTCTACTAGATAACTCGCTCTGAAATAAAATCTGAAACTGACAGTATTTACCGTCACTCCGCGCAACCGGGACAAATAACAAAACTTCTTAAATCTTTTTATTGTACTGAAAACTGGAGATTCAATTCGATGTAAAATGAAGTGTTCATCATCATCATCGTCATCTCAGCCACAAAAAGTCCACTGCTGGACATAGGGCTCCCCCGTGGATTTCCAGAAAGACCGGTTGGAAGCGGCCTGCATCCAGTGTCTTTCTGTGATGTGTTCAATACTGTTAAAATTTACAAAATGCCGCAGTCAAATTATTAAAAACAAGTATATAAGTATGTACATTAAAAGAAAAACAAATACCCTACTGCAGAAAAGCAGTTTTTACAGTCTAACTTACGATTTCGTTACGCTTGATACGCTGTTGAGTATACATTTTTTGGGAGAAAGTATACGTAAAATCGCTGTAAAAGATTATAAATGCATATCCTAATGTAATTAACTTACAATTTGTTTCCATCTAATGATAATGCAACATGAAATCACATCAAATCTTCATTGCATAAAGTAGTAATGGTACGTCCGCACAAGGTGGGAGTGAGGTGGAGATGGAGATTGGCGCTTGACTGGCGCGATGCCAGTAGTACGTCCGCGCAAGGTGGAGACTGGCGCTTGACTGGCACGATGCCGATAGCGGCGCGCCATATATGCGCTATGTATTCATACCGGAATCATTATACAATAGGTTTTACTAATGTTAAAAATCTACCCCTGCTGTTACTTATACCCTTTTTAAAGTAAGTTCTAAAAGAGTAGAGATTTCCTATGGAACCGCGACAACGTAGTTTTATTGAGTTTGCCTGCAAGATGATTATAGTGTTTTGTTCGATCATGTACCACAAAAGTGACATTAGATGCGAGCTAGTGAAATAGTTTCTCCTCAGTAGTACTCGGTACCAACACAAACAGCGGCAGGTGCGGCGGAGTCTGGAGGAGTCCAGCGACCGCGGGACACTACACCTAATTAAATTATATTTATTTTCAAGCGCCGAGTCTTAATTAAAACGGCCGCAATTTGGAGCTACGCAGAATGAATCACCTTCGTGCATAATTTAAAACGTAATAAATCGCAATTAAACACGCCTAATTAGTCAATACAAACTGAGGCTGAGACCTGACGTCTCGCGAGGAACGCGGCCTGCCGCCTGCCGCCTGCCGCCTGCCGCCCCTGTGCTGCATCCTTGCCGCCCGGTGCACCGCGCTCGGAGACATCTATAATTATCGCACTCAAAGTGTTCTCGCACTTCACATATTATTCGGTTTGTGGCAGCAGTATTAATTAGCTAGCAAATCCGTCACCTCTACACGATTTGTGAAAGTTTATTTTTTTTTAGATTAGATTAGATACTTTATTGACCTTATAACAGAGATTTGTTATACTAGGTAAGTCAGAATACATTATTAAAATTTACATAATACATGCAGCGAATTCCACCGTTATTTGAAATTATCAAACAATTATTAAATATAAAATTATAAAATAATGTCATCAATTGAGTATAAATTTGTGTCATTTCATTTAGGTTAATATGTAAAAAATAATTTAATTTAAGATACATGACATCATTATGCACTTCCATGTGAAAACAAATTTTCGCTTAATTTCATTTCCATAAAATCATTAAGCTTATAGAAAACATTTTGGACGAAAAACTGTTTAATTTTTCTTTTAAAAACTAGTAATGGTAACTTTCTTAAAGCAACAGGCAACTTATTGTACATAACCAGTTTGTTATGCACTCCTTGTTTTTCTACTTTTCGAAGTCTTACTCTTGGCAGGGCTAGTCTGTCGTTGTTTCTTAATTTATAGTTATGTTTTTGAATATCTATCATTCTCGGGTATTTTTCTTCTCTATCAGTGTGAATTTCAAGGAGGCATTTATAAATATAGAGAGATATAACAGTCATTATTTTATTCTTTATAAAGTATTTTTTGACAGATATTCTTCTTTTGAGCCCGTTTATTATTCTAATGGATCTTTTCTGACACTTTAACAGCTTCCTAATATCCGCACCATTTCCCCAAATTGTGATAGCATAACTTAGCAATGAATGTACATAAGCGAAGTATACGGAAATCAATGACTTTTTATCTATTAATGGCTTCAATTTGAAAAGAGCATAGTTTGCACTAGATACTTTTTTGCAAATTTTGTCTATGTGCGCAGAGTGGTTTATAGTGTAGTCAATTGTATACCCAAGAAACACATTTTCTGATATTATTGGGCCTGTAAGTGTAACTTTTTTAGCTTGATACTTAATTATTACACTCTTGTTAGTGTTTAAAATTATTCCATTGGCTTCAAACCAGTCTCTTAACATATTCATGGCAGAAGTAATTTTTTGATCTAATCGTTCTTGATTTTTATCTGTCATGCCAATATGAGTATCATCAGCAAACAGATTCACAGATGCCCAATTTGGAAGACACTGTGCGAGATCATTCACATATATCAGGAACAGGAGAGGTCCCAGTATCGAACCTTGTGGTATACCTATGTCAACAGAGGCTACCGAAGAATTATGTTGATTGACATTTACGGTCTGTGTCCTATTTCTGAGGTAAGATTTCATCATATCCAATTCTTTAGCGTCAAAACCATAATGTTTTAGTTTTAAAATCAAAATATCGTGGCGCAAACAATCAAATGCCTTGGATAGATCACAAAAAATACTAGCGCATTTCTGTGACCCATCCAGCCCTGTAAGAATATAGTACACTACTTCTCTAATCGCCATTTCCGTTGATTTATTCTTCCGAAATCCAAATTGTTTGGGTGTAAATAAACCGTTATTTTCAAAAAAAAATACTATTCTCTTCTTTAATACAATTTCTAATATTTTTGAAAAAACAGGTAGTATGCATATTGGTCGATAGTTACCCAAGTCAGAATGGTCCCCTTTTTTATATAAGGGAATTACGCGGCCAGCCTTTAGACAATCCGGAAAAGTGCCTTCTTCCAAGCATGAGTTTATAACATCACATAAGAGTTCCAACAAGTAGTCATTTCTCAGGATTAGTTCTTTGGTAGTTTTTGCGTTTATCCCATATATATCCAGTGACTTTTTACTTTTCATTTCTTTCACTATGTCCCTTAATTCTGCCTTACTTAATGAGTCAAATTTAATGTTTTCTTTTGGTTTATTAGTATTTTTTAAATATTCTGTACATTTTGATTTATCAATATTTGAATGTCTAGTAAGATTATGTGCTATGTTCAGGAAAAATTTATTAAATAAGTTTGCTATCGTTGCCTCATCTTGTATTTTCTTTCCACCATTGTTAATATAGTCAATATTTGATTTCTTCTTCATTTTTTTCGTCACTTGTTCGTTAATAATTTTCCACGTCTCTTTTATCTTATTACTTGAAGCTTTGATTCTATGTGAAAACTGAATTTTTTTGGCTGCTTGTAGAACTCTTCGAAAAGTCTTTTTATATTTTATTATTTTTATCTTTCTCTCTTCACTAGGCATCAAATCTTGAGTCATTTCTAATTTAGCTAAATTTCTTTTTGATATTTCTATTCCTGTTGTTGTGAATTTCTTATTATTTCTATTTAAATAAACTCTTTTTTGGGGGAAGGCGATTTTATAATAATGAATTATAGCTTGCTGTAGAATATTCATTTTTTCACTTGCACATTTTGCTTTGGTCATGTCACTGAATAACTTTTCGTAGTCATTAAAGAAAAGATAGTGAAAATATTCATAGTTGCTTTTAGAAAATATCCTCGTTACTATTGGCTGATTTTTTGTTTTATTTTTATTTAACTTGTTTTCACTGACAGTTAACTTTAGCATAATGACATTATGATCAGACAATTTGTCATCAAGTACCGTTCCATTACAATTACTAAAGTTTACAATAAAATTATCAATACACGATGAACTAGTACCTTGTGTTCTAGTAGGCTTGTCAATAATACATTTAAAATTATAGTCACTAAGAATTTGGATAAATTTACGTATGTTAGGTTTAGGCTTCAAAATATTAAGATTGAAATCACCGGCTAATATGACTGACTTATTTTCACGACTTAATTTGCATAACATTTTACCTAATATATCAAAAAATAAATCAATATCGCGATCTGGTCTATACATACTAATTATAACAATTTTGGAAGCACGCAATTCTATTGCTGAAATTTCACAGTTCATTTCAAAAGACATCCTATTGAGATCTTTTCTTATCTTAAAATCTACTCCTTCTTTTACAAAAATAGCCGTACCTCCATGCTCAAAAAATTTTCTGTGGAAATATGTTGCAAGTTCAAAGTTCTCAATTTTCATACCAATCACATGGTGATCTTTAGCCCAAGTTTCGTTCAAACATATCACATCACAGTTTAAAGAGTTAACTAAAGATTCTATATCTAGATACTTGTTATGAATACTTTGTACATTTGCTGCAATTATTATTTTTAATTAATTATACATATTTTAAAAGATGCAAATGACCGATCAAGTTGTATAGTAAATTTTAAGATTTACTTTCTTTCGTTCATATGTCGTGCGGAGATGTATATTATTGATAATATACATCTCCGTATTCGATTTTGAATCACTTCAGTATTCGAGGTATAACTTTACATTTCAAATGATCCTCAATTCAATATAACTGTATAGTAATATTTGCAAGTTTGTGGCCGACGGCCGTGTGCCGAGTTGCCGACGGACTGTTGGAGCTACCGATGTACTGACAGATCCATCCATATCCTTCAAGCCCAAGTCCGTAAGTGGCAACTTCCTAACTACATTTGTGATTATAATTTTGGTGAATGCGAATGTAGCAGAGAGGGCGGCACCCGAGCGGCATGGAACGGCATTGAATGAGTGCTGATTGCGGCGACTCGGCGCAATTCGCCGCCGCAGCGCATAACTCGATTGCCGATCGGCATGTGTGCGATTAGGTCGGCTAAGCTCGCAAGCGCCGCCGCCGTATGTAGCTGCACTACTTCCCACGTTATACTTAAGTACGCTCACACTCAGGACGGACTTTAGTTGCCAATTGTTGGACGAACAAGCATTCGGCTGGGAATAGTTCGCTAGATGCGAACAATCTCCAGGAACACATTTAGCAAGTTGCGCAAACACAAATACTTGACGTCAGTAATTCATTAATTATTTTCCTTATTCAATTTGATTGAGATAATATACGAGTACTTTATTTGTATAAAACATAAGATAAAATCACACACAGTCGCATGCACAACTGATGCTAAGGAAGGTAGGTACTTGGAGTCATGTTTTACCTGTTAAGAGGAACGTTGTCGCGCGTTCTGTTGCCAGCATATTCCGCACTTCTCATACAATACAAGAAAACTTTTATTCTACCCTTGAATATTATCCAATTTCGATAATTATTTTTATATGGTTGCAATCATTAATGGCTATACTTTTATAGTTTGTTTTCTCAAACTTCAACTTAAACCCAAATTTTAACTTCATTTTTAGGGTTCTGTACCTCAAAAGTAAAAAAAAAACGGAACCCTTAAAAGATCACTTTGTTGTCTGTCAAGACGCAAGGGAATCAAACCTATGGGGTACTTCCCGTTGACCTATAATTTTGAAATTTGGCAAAAAGCATTGTCACATAAAGGAAAAATTCCGAAAACTGTACATTTTTTATTTAATCACATAAAATCATCAATATTATTCTATTTACACTCTCCATGTACAGGTCTATATACATTTTATACAGGCACCTATGTCAATATTTACACTCAATATTTAAAAGTCAATATATACTTAATAGGTTTGTTATAACCTTGAAACCTAATGGTGGTCAAAGTTCATTACAAGACTTTTCTAACAAATCCAAACACAGCTACGATGTTCCATCATGAAGTTCTAGTTCATATCTTCCGTCTCCATCATCAGATCAGTTCGACAGTATCATATTATTACATTGTCATCAGAACTACATACAGCTGCCAATTTTCTTGACGCTACGATCCTTGGAAGATGGTTAAATTAGTTACCTTATATTTCATTACATACAGATCGACCTAATAAAAGCGTATTAACTCCATCATCAGATCAGTTCGACAGTACTATATTATTGTATTGTCATCAGAACTACATACAGCTGCCAATTTTCATGACGCTACGATCCTTGGAAGATGGTTAAATTATAATACCTTAGATTTCATTACATGCAGGTCGACCTAATAAAAGCGTGTTAAAAATATATAATTTCCCAATTTTATCTACTAGTTTGTACGGAACCCTCGGTGAGCGAGTCTGACTCGCTCTTGTCCAGTTTTTTTAATTTAATTTATAACCAAATTTGGAAAAAAAAAGCAAGGAGGCATATACAATATAGACATTTATCATTTTAATCAGATAAAAAGATAATTATTGAAATCAGTTAATGTTAAAAGGTACAAAACTGTTTTCTCCTGTTTGCATGGGAGATCGCGCGACAACACTTACCTACTAAATGACATATCATTATTTTAGACACTATAGTAACGTTTTTTTTTAAGTTTCAGATACTTTATCTTGAACATAGTGTAATGATAATAAACTTAGTTTAAAAAACTGACACTCTCTTCTTTCTTATTCTCTCTATTTATACACTCATTTCGTTTAATTGACTATTCAATTGACTCCAACAAAAATGATTACTCTTAATCTTTATATTTCGCAAACTGGTCCTAATATTCCCGAACCCCATATTTTTTAAATATGCTCATTGCTCGTACATATACTCGTTCAGCGGATTGCAGTCGTCCTCGATGGCAAGCATGTTTATATCGACAGTAATATTAGTCCGATCAGTGTACAGTGTAAACATGTAGTGAAGCTCTAAGGTGATAATGAGGCACGTATTCCCACACAGTTTGTCCGGCTTGCGGTTAGTACACAAACTCGGCGTCTCAGGTGAGGCGACCAATTACACTGTTTGTATGTTTGTGTGCGTGTGGCGGGCGGCAGGCGGCAAACATGCGGCACACGTGCTTGCGGCCCGCCGCACTGCCGCATGCCGCCCCGCGGTAAACACCGCCACGTGGAGATTGATATCAACACTCAACCCAGTTAATAGTATTATGCTAACGTATTGTATACCAGAATACAGAAATTGGTGTTATGTATTGACTGAATCCTCAGCCGAACCTACAATCTGTAGTGTAGGTTTGGCTTCCAATGAAGTACAACATCACAAGAATACTAGCGTTAAGTTCGTGTAGGTTGTAATGTAATGCTCGCTCAGTTAGCCTCAAATTCAAAATTTTTTCGAACTGATTTTCACGTCCCCTTTTTAAAATCGGAAAATCAGTCATCTCTTAATGGTCGATGTACTTCGAGCAATCTGAAACTCCTTTTGTTACTCTTACTGGCAAAATTTAATTGTTCGTTTCCAACTTTGTTTAAAGTACTAATATCTGCGGATTTTCAAACGAACAATAAATGTCTTCTATTGACCATACAGCACCTTAGAGCAGGTGTTCCGTGTGGTGAGATAAAGTCAAAAGTTCATAGCACATAAAATATAATGTTACAAATATTAGCAGAAGATGATCGCTCGGTCTGTTGGTCGCATTATTTAGTGTCCGCTAACTTGTAAGGGTACTTCATCAGGCGGAGGCAGAGGCCGCGGGGGCAGAGGCGCGCTAGGTGCTACTGTCGCGAACAACTACCACTCACCAGGTCATTACCTATTTACCTGAACACGTCGTAAAGGCCGCGCGTCTCGACCCTCGTAAACCGCTCCGTCCTCGACCGCCACCGGCACTAATAAGACAATAAAGCCCCGAGGAACGCACTAATCCTTTAATTATTCACGTCATTCTATAAAAAGCTCATTAAGAGCGTTACGCGCCGCACTAAATTATAATCTAGCCTTTTTCTTAACCGTCGCGCGTAATTTCAGCGTTTACCGTGAAATATTTGCGCGTAAAAAGGCACTTACACTTTTAATATTCAGCTTTAATCTTTCACTCGTAACTCTATTTTTTAGAAAAATATTTTACTCTCTCTAAATTATTCTGTGATGGAAAAAGCTTTATATTAGGCTCGTGGGCTTGGAGACCTTTTTTGGAACATGTATTTTGGTAGCAGAATGAATGAGCGAAGCTGATGTCATGATGATTCTAGATATTGTGAGCCATATAAGTGTAATGATGAGGCTCGTTCATAGAGTCCACCTGAGAACATCCACACCTTTCTCGGTTACTTAACCATCGAGTAGTAGTGTGCATTATTATATTTAATTTCGAGGGGTGTTTTCAACTAAAGCTCCGGACACGACAAAATTCAACATTCGATATCACATAATGTTGTTTGACCGATTGTAATTATTAGATTATTTAGATTTGTATTTATCATAATATGAAGTGTAATCAGTTACCTATAAGTATTATATTTTGTGAATCGATCTCTTCGGCTATCTTTTATTGAATGTTATAGCTCGGTTCGCATCCACAGGCATGTAATAAGGCCATTCCTCAATCAGGGCCCGCCGTGAAGAATGAGGCGCGGGGGGCGGGTCCGTCCGTCCCGTAACAAACACTCGCACAATTTAAAATGCAATTACCGCCGGCTCCGGCGCTAATTAAACAGAAGTATTCGGTAATGGGCAGCCGGTCGGCCGCCGCCCGGGGCGCCCCGGCCGCGCCTGGAGCCCGGCCCTGGGCCGCCACAGCGCTCGCGTGCGGAGATCAACTACTTGAAGACAATTATAATAAACACGTTACAACATTCTGGCTATAGAGTACGTTCAGATAGAAAACATAATATGTAGTAGTGAGGGCGCCGCTGTGCTTATTTCATAATTTTGTTCAATCGAGACGTTGGTCACCATGTTTTGTTGGCACGATAGTTCTCTGCCTAAATAGACTATAATACCTGTACTTTATTGCCTTCTAAACGATGGATTAAGTTCTTAAGTTCTTAAGTTTTCGTGGTTATTACTCGTTGATATTAAACAACTTTTAACCAATTTATTTCGTATATTTCTAGTAATATTAGAACTGGACGTTTCAAACTCTTTGCAATCCGTAGTCACAGATAAGACTAGATGACAGATGTCTATGGTAGAAGAAATGGGGGGGGGGGGTGACAGTGTGGGTCAATTGGAGTAAAATCTAAAGCTAAAAGTGATTACAACAATGTTTTTGAAGTGACTCCTAATTCCCCCAACAATCGTATGATTCAGCAGATTCATATTCAGTCATGTTCATTTTCATGGGAAATGCCATTTAAGAACTTTGAGCTACAAGCGAATAGGTGAGAGTGTATTATCTGCCTACAAACTGTTATGCAGTTTGGCAGAATTATCTCATAAATTATCATGATGTAATTGAAGAATAAATAAATTAAAAAAAAAAAAAAAATTGTATAATTGCATTTTTTTACTAATTGAAATAATTTCTTAAAAATCAAATAAAGCCAAAAAAATCTACAATAATTTGAATGTTGAATGTCATCACTATCAACTATGTTCTAAGATTAATAGAGAGTATTATCAAAATTTAAAAAAGATTCACCCCATTCCATGAACTGCATACCTATTGTTTTTTTTATGTTTCTTGAGTTCTCTTTTGTTTGGTTTTTAGAAGACTAGTTTTCGGGTATGTACTAACTAAAAACCGTTTCGTAGTTCCATGTCACAATTTATGTCTATGTCAATATTATGCGAACTTAAAATATGGTTGTTTGATACTAAGAATATTCTTGATCGACTATTACTCGTTAACTTGTAAAACCTACTTACTTTTCCAATGTTATATTTTTCCTTACAATTTCTTTGGGAAATTAATTGCTGGATTTTTTCAGCATACCTATTCGACAAGAATACGACAGGAATTAGATTCCTATTCTAGGTGGTAGAGGGGGAGAGACACTTGACCCTAACAAAAATTATCATTTTAAAGCCTAATATTTTGGAAAAGAGACGAAGACAAATATGGAATACTAAATTGAATAATATATTTTTGAATTACCTATCCAATTACAGCCAACACCAAGGGGTATACGAGAAAAAATCATCCCTACTTTACGTGTAGAGGAATTACAAGGGTACCTCCCTTGTAATTAGTCTATTCCCATAGAAAGTGTTTTCCAGATATATTTTAATTACGCCAATAAAGTAGTAAAATTTATTTTAGCACTTGTTATCGAGGCCCTAGAAATGTAGAAAGTGCTAAAGTGAAGCAATGTCAGCGCAGTTGGTTGTGCATTCAACTTTTATATTATAGAGCACCTTTTGACAAAGAAACTGCAAACTAATCTTCCGTGTAGGAAAAATATCATTAGGAAACTGAATTATGGTGTTTGAGTATTAGTTTTGCAGCCTAGGTGTTTGACGATAGCTTTTCCACTTGAGAGTTATAGTCTCAAGTGGAAAAGATATCGTCAAACACCTAACGATGCCATGAGTATCAAACACCTACTTGAGAGCCAGTTCTAATTCCGTGTTATGTATGCTTACCATCTTCGACCACATTATACTGCTTATAACATCTCTGTCAGACATAGAAGTAAATGTATAAATGCATTTTTAGATGTATAATTAACTGGAATTCCATTGTCAATTTTACCCACAATTAAAGAAAATACGTTGACTTTTTTGTTTACAATATTTTTACGTAGTAAAACTAAATAAGACCAAGAAATATTGCTTAAAACGGTAAGATAGATCAATGTTTTATCGATATTAAATAAAACTCATGGGATTTAAACAAGTTTTGTATAATTGAATCCAAAATCTTGGGCATACATTTTTCAGTCACAAATTCTTGTGTTTAGAAAATGGGGAAAAACTTTTAAAACTTCCATGACATTTGTCAACTTTATGCATAAATTAACATTTATAATGTTTGGCGGCTACAACTCACGCATTCATCAATCAATTTAATTACTCATCTTTTGGTAAAAAAATCAAGAATCTTTAAACCAGGCTATGTTCAAAGTTTAACGCAAAGTCAAAGTTACCCACATTGACAGTAATTAAAAAAAACGCAGTATAAGAATTATTCGGAATGTTGAAGTCTCTGTAGGAATTTATTCGAAATGCTTAAAGGAATCGAATGGAAATTGTTGTGAATTTTGATAAGTATCACGTACTAACAACGGTTTCACAAAATACAAGATGTTGTGAAACTTTACCGATTACAATTAAATGGAGACGACTTTCTGTACTTCAAAATAAAATAATTGTAGTCTGCAGTTAAAACGAATTGGAATAATTGCTTTTTATACGGTTTGCGATGCGGTATTAATTAATTATCAATAATTGACATTTTATTTTACTGTATTCAATTCACTTTTAAGTACTTTATTTCTGATCTGTAACTGTGGATTTACTGATGAATATTTGAATTAGTTTATTGGTGATTCCTTTGAGAACTCAGTTCCTCCATCACCTATCAAACCGAACTCACGTGATAGAGCCTGTGATGGTTTCAATGTAGGTACCAACTTGTAAGTAAGTAGTGTGTACGAGTAGTTCGCACCAAACTAATATTGCACTTTATTCTATCGTCCTAGTCAGCTTTGGTCATTTTTAGGGTTCCGTACCTCAATAGGAAAAAACGGAACCCTTATAGGATCACTTTGTTGTCCGTCTGTCTGTCTGTCCGTCTGTCCGTCCGTCGGGTGTCAAGACCTTTATCTCGGGAACGCGTGAAGGTATCGAGTTGAAATTAAAACCATATACGCAAATCCATAGTATCTTGTTGCAGAAAGAAAAATAAAGTTTCTAAGTTTTCGTAAAAAAAAAAGTTACAGCCGAATATATCGTAAAAACGCACATTTCGACACTCACAAGGGAATCAAAACCTATGGGGTACTTCCCGTTGACCTAGAACTATGAAATTTGGCAAGAAGCATTGTGTTAGAGTACACATATAGTAAACAATCCGAAAACTGGTCATTTTTAATTTAATCACAAAAAAATAGTGTCTGACGCAAGGAATGAGGGTCCAAATTTTAAAGTTCTTTAACCGTATCATGTGGGGTATCATATGAAAGTAAAACAGGTTTTTAAATATTTTTACGATGTATACTTTTCGGTATAAGATGTAAAATATAAAAAAAAATGTGATTTCCCCTTTTTATCTTGTATCTTGTTTGTACGGAACCCTCGGTGGGAGAGTCTGACTCGCACTTGTCCGGTTTTTTGAAATTCATTTTGGTATTTACCGAATTTTTCTGAAATTATTTTAAAATTGGGAGATAAATTTATAGCGTCGAAGCCCTATTACCTCCATTATATCCTTTTATTGAGGAAAAACATTTTATTAAACATTTAAACATTTACTCAATTAAAAGTCGCCGGCGACAAATTTAATAATCTATGAAAATGCAGAATCTTTTTTACAATACGACATGTACTGAATACCAAATGATACAGCGACTTTAGTTTGCTGCACCCGATCGGTCACTTATAGTTTGTTGGATAGTAGCGCCGACACACGTCGACAGTTTGCTTGCTGCGCCTAGCCAGGACGACGCGGCCGACATCGCTTGCGCCCCACCAAAGTAACGACGACGTCGATGCGTTGTCTCAATTTATGGCGTGTGTTGTGGAGTGCGCAGCACTCGACGTCGGACGTCGCAGCGGCGCGGGGAGCGCGGAGGAGCGAGGCGGAGCGGGGGTGCAGTACGATGTAGTAAAATATAAATACACCAAATACACCGAAGTTCACCGAACTGTCGCTTCTAACTCGGGACTATGATCGGGAACGCATGGCGAGCTTCATTATCAACTTTTGCCGTTTTGTGTGTTAAGTGCTATTTCACAAACGAACTATCAATTAGCTGCCGCAGTACTCACCTACTTATGTACTCAGACTATAGGTATCGTAGGTACGATAGAAAATACCCACACCGATATCGTGTCAACGTTATGAATACATTACCTATACTATTTAAATATGGAATTACTAAACTTCTACTTTGTACCCTCTAACAAATCATTAACGCATGAATATTTGATCGAATTTGTGCTTTTGTAGCAGCTTCCATAGTTACCTAAATGATTATTTTTATTTATTTATTTACATACACAGGAAAAACGATCTTAAATAACATTTGCATAACAGTCCTCACTAGGATACCCCGTGTCGGGGACTGCTACAGTCCGCTCCCCACCACAATTATTATGATTATTAGATACCTACTGGTTCAATATTTCCGTGTAAGTCTAGACGTATCGTGCACGTAACATTAGAATATTCATGTAAATTGAAACGGCCCGTGTTTCGACAGCCCAATCAATACAGACGACTCGGTAGCAATAAGCAATAACCGTTTGATAAATCTACTGATAGCTGCGGTTTAGGCATACGCTCCAACTGACATATCCAGTTGTACTACTTATTTTCGATTGATAAAGTCATCCGTTATTTACATAATATATAGGACTGTCATAAAACATCACCCAAAAAATGTTTTCTTAAAATGTTGTTCGGTATAATTATATTTATTTATAATACATGTGAAAAATAAAAATTGTACATTATTACTTACTGAAATCGACGTAAGTTTCCATATTAATTATATAGAATTTTCCAAAAAGTATAATCCTTTCAAATGTATAAAGTAGACGCGTCTAGGTAAGACCTGGCAATGAGTAATTCGCTTATAATCCTTATTCGAAGAAGCCAGCTACAGCTGAGCGAGCAGACCGTGAAGTGGCTGGAATAAGTGCTCTCGATAATCGCTCGCCCAGCTCTACGACTACAATTCTATCGTGGCGCACCGTGCCGCACCGTGCCGCACCGTGCCGCACCGTGCCGCACCGTGCCGCACCGTGCCGCACCGCGCCGCGCTGTGCTTCATTTTGCCACACTGTGCCTCACATTGCCGCTACACTATGCCGCACCGTTCCACGCTGTGCTGCACTGTGCGATGCCGCATCGCATCATGCTGCGTGGTTTTAAACGGCATTGCTTTGTGGACAAAACTCTTCTGCTCGCAACTCGGTTGTAGCTTGGGAAGCTACTTACCCTTACAGATACTTGTAGCGACTAGAAGGCCAGCGCTCGAGAGCCTATTGGCTTAAACTTACTTAAACAAGTGCAGATTGAGCTCGCAATCAGATTTAAAACTTGTATTAATATACCGTTTAAAAAATATAATATCTAAATATGTATATGTATATAAACCAATTAAAATTTTAAAATTTGCAACATTGATGCGCTCAACTACAGTGCGATACCAGTGACTTTTTAGCGTACTACAAGTACGAGTAAACTTAAAGTTATGAAGTCTAAGAAGTTGAACTAGGTATAATTACTTAATTATTACATTTAATAGTACCTAATACGTATTATATTTTAAAAAATATTTGTAAAACCCGACTTCAATATATGTAATTCATATACAAGGATGACATATTTATATGAGAATGACCTGTATCTTTATTATGGTTCTGATTAAGAGATATATCTGCAGACAGACGGACACACTCGTTTTATACTCGATGGTATCTGCGGATTTTATATTATATCTGGTATTAGCGTGTTGTGAACAGTAGACCGCGCGAGGCGCACGCCGCACAATAACTGGAATCATTCGCAGGGAGCCCGCGCTGGGAGCGGACACTTGCTGATCTATTAAGTATTCAACGAACGACGTTCATTAAGTGTTTCTAACAAGTTTCACCTGAATAGATTAATTTGAATTCAACAAACTACGGAAATACTTAGCTAGAAAAACGAATGTAATGAAATGTAACAATGTGTGTTGTAGTTAGAGAGATAGATAACACTTTATTAAAAACTACATGATAACAAAATTACAGAAATATTGCATTAGGTACTTAGGGCTAGGTTATTATAGTTGAAAGTACTTTGAAAATGATGATGATGTCATCCTAGCCGATTTCGGTCACGGTAACTTAAGCTTCTGTAATAATTGAGCTTGGATGTTTTGCTCTCACGTGACTTATGTACCCTATTTTTGCAAAATGTTCGTGAGCATTCAATGCAAGTCAGGACGCCACAATTATAGTTATATGGTATTCTTATGGGAGGTCTGTTCTTGAGTTCGTCACGTTTCCTTCTATTATCTTCGAATGCGTATACATGACTCTGCACAAGACGTCTCCACTCAATTCTATTTCCGGCTATGGATTCCCAACGAGAGGACTCAATTTCGCAGTTTTTCATATGTCTCTTCTGAACATCTTTAAATCTTAAGAACTGGCCGCCAGGTTTCCGCTTGCCATCTTGAAGTTCAGAATAGAAAACTTGTTTTGCTACTCTCTCGTTGGACATCCTTGACAGTACCTTGGAAGCACTGTGACTGCCAAAAACGATTTGGATGCTGAAATAAATTGTAGGATTGGCGCTGCATATGCTGCTTTTGGGAAGCTTAGACGTAAAGTCTTCCGATCCCACGACATTAAATTGAGTACCAAAATAAAGGTTTATATGGCGGTCATTTTGCCAAACCTTTTATATGCATCAGAAACCTGGTGCCTGTACCGTAGGCATATACGAATACTTGGCAGATACCACCTGAAGTGCGTCCGCGATATAATGAATATTAAATGGTCGGATCGTGTGAGAAACACCGATGTGCTTAGACGAGCCAATGTTAACGGCATTGAGGCGTATTTGATGCGTCGTCAACTGCGCTGGTGCGGTGCACTTTGAAAATAATCAGTACTTATCATGAAAGTAATCAGTAGTAATGTCCTGTCTGATCCTGATCATGCACCTTAATCACGCGGGCAAATTCTTTCTTATAACGTTTTCTAAGTTTACCTAGGTATCTATAATCCTGAATACATTGTTTGAATCTCAGTTGCCCGAATCTCTTTCATAGAACTGTGTGCTTCTAGATGTTTTACTTAACATCACTTTCAGATCATATAAGTTCGTAAGCCATTCGTTTCATTTGACCGAATAGTTATTAAGTTAGGTTCATTAGGTTTTTGGAGTATTATATCTAGAAACTTTCTTATTTACAAAGGTTCGGTTATTAGATATATCAATAATTAGATTAGGCTCGTTAGGTTTTTTTTACTATACACATTAACAAATATTCGGTTATCAACGAGCTGTTGTTAAATAAAAATTCGGGATTTTGAGAAAGCACCTTTTGAAAAAAAACCTTTTCGTTGAAATGATATTGCATATTTCAAAATTCGGATTATAATTAGATAATCGTTTTCCATTGATATCTACAATCATCATGCGCTATTGATGATAACTGTAAAATTATAATTATTTTGAGCTTCGTTCCGCTCCTATCAATAACATGCGCTATGCTCCGCTCCGTACTCGCACACAACAGACTAACCGATTGCCACATAATCGTCGATAACGAACCGGCTTTGTGTAAATATGTGAGTCGCCTTCTCACTTTTATTACAGTGTCAAATATTTTTTTCAAATTTACGATAGGATAACTGTTCTACGTGGATTGAAACTGGTGATATCGAGGTGTCGAGTATTAGGTTTTCTTCCGTACTTTTACATTAACTATTGAATGAAAATATTGTTATCGTTCTTAAATAAACAGTTTAAAAAACTGAAACAACCGATTACAAATTACGCAAATACGGATTGGGATGTTGCGGGTTCTTGTCCCGTCGGAAGTTGAACATTTTTGAACTGTCTACAATTTTGTAAATTTTTATAGAAAAACTTCAAAAATATCGAATATACATGTCTCTGTTGAGTTAGAAGTTAAGAATATACATGTCTCTGTTGAGTTAGAAGCTAAGAATATACATGTCTCTGTTGAGTTAGAAGCTAAGAATATAGTTTGAATCAATATTGTAAGGTTCCTGACACAATTATTGAGTGACATGTTGGTGATTGTCCCCAGGAGGAGCTGCGCGACAACCTGACGGTGTCGGTGATGAGCTTCGTGCCCACGCTAGACGACGACGGCAAGCCGCTCTCCTGCCGCGCAGAGAACCCTAACGTCACCACGCTCTTCCTGGAGACCTCTTGGACCATCAGCGT
This sequence comes from Lycia hirtaria, assembly GCA_947563715.1. NCBI lineage: Eukaryota > Metazoa > Arthropoda > Insecta > Lepidoptera > Geometridae > Lycia > Lycia hirtaria. The sequence continues at coordinate 46,007,381 of OX387379.1, forward strand.
CGTCTGTGAGTGCTGCACCACTTCACCACACTGCTGTGTATTGGTCACCTACATTATGTTGTTCAATGCTCTCCTCTCAAGATAGCTTCGGTACTGACTGTCCTTTACTTATTTATCCAACAACATGGGTCTAGTAAGTACTTGTGGTCACAATCTATTTGAGCTCATTCAACGGAAGGTCTAGGTCTACGTCCGATTATCCTTGAACCTAGATGTATCTTTTTAGCGAGCTCTTACGACTTTTGGTTATATCGATTCCGCATTAAAATTCGCTTCGGTATGTAGAAATGAGAGTGTACGAACAAGCAACAATTAATTATATCTTATTTCTTCTATATTAGTGTGTAAACGCTGAAAGTACTTTAAATCATTCACCTGGTGCCCGCGATGATACAATGCTGTCCATGTAGACATGTTCAAGTATCGAGATGTGTTAGTGCGAGTAGAGGATGCTAGTTAAGTGCGTGTGACGCTGCAGACCCGCCCGTGGTGCGGCTGCGCCTGGGCAGCTCGCTGGCCGCCGGCGACATCAAGGAAGGTGACGACGTGTACTTCGAGTGCCACGTGCGAGCCAACCCACCCGTCAGGAAGCTTTCCTGGCTCCACGACGTAAGCATACTTATATATACACATACCTTATATATGATCAACATAAAAAAAAACCGGACAAGAGCGAATCAGACTCACCCAACGAGGGTTCCGTACTAACTAGTAGATAAAAGGGGGTTATTATATTTTATTTTTATATTCCTTCGTAAATTGAAAAATATACATCGTAAATTATTTAAAAACCTGTTTTAGCTTGTGCTAATTAAGCTCTCTCATATGATACCCCACATGATACGGTTAAAACACTCTAAGATTTGGACCCTCCTTCCTTGCTTAAAAACCCTTATTTTTATAAATAAAAAATGACCAGTAGTCGGTTTTTTTCCTATATGTGTGTATGAACACAATGCTTCTTGCCAAATTTTATAGTTCTAGGTCAACGGGAGGTACCCCATAGGTTTTGATTCCCATGTGAGTATTTTCGAGTGTTACTTTTTTTACGAAAACTGAGAAATTTTAGAAGTTTGAGAAGTTTTAATTTCAACTCGATACCTTTACGCCTTCACGAGATAAAGGTCTTGACACCCGGACGGACGAACAGACAGACAGACGGACAACAAAGTAATCCTATAAGGGTTCCGTTTTTTTCCTTTTGAGGTACGGAATCCTAAAAAGAAACGTTGGCATTAGTAGAAATCGATGATATCAAACAATCATCTCCAATGTTCTGGATCTACTAAAATACGTACTTACTTAGATACAGTCGGACTAGGTGTACTTCGCGGTTTTACTTGTGTAATGATGTAAATCGGTGATGATGATGATGATGAAATATAGCCTATGTTCGTCTCCGGGTTCTCAGCTAACTCTGTAGCAAATTTTGAAAATTTTGTAATTGGTTCAGCCGGTTAGTGGTTAAAAAGTAAGAAACAAACGGAGAGAAGACCAAAAATAACTTATTCCAAATATTGTCTAGTGATGGTCTTAGTGAATGGGGCTAGTTAGTACCTCGTTAGATTCTACTTTTTAAATAATGTAACGGTTTATCATTGTAAGAATGAAGTAATCCGGCGTGAATGCGAGTACAACACAGGCGCGGGTGTACGGTCCGATAATCGCTTTGTGGCGAGTCGGTCGCGTTTTAATCAGCGACGTACCTACAGACATGACGTATTTTTATGTCGCTTCACCCTTTCGAGGGCAATCGGGCGCGCGGTGTTACGCGGATCGCGACACGCGCCGCCGCCGCCGCGCCGCCGCCGCCGCTCCACTGCCGCTTTCTGTCCGCATTGTTTCTACTTTGTGACGCTATAACGTACCCTACTATACTCGGCTCGCAGCGCGATCATTTGTTTTTATGCATTCAGACGGCATGCGATCGCAACCGAGCTACTCTGTGGAAGTATTCGATGCGCAATCCTAGATTTATTTCATTGGTTTCACGGCGCTAGTTGGCAGATTGGAACAGCGCATCGTTGTAACGTATTTATCGGTGCTCAAAACCTGTGCTGTGGAATAGTGCGTGATATATGATGGGTGAATTATTGGTGCGTGTGCGCGGTGCGGGACGGGTGTGCGGGGTGCGGTCAGCCCGCGCGGCACCGTGACCGCGAGCCACGCCGCCGATGCTTTATATTTCGCCTATCTGTGCAATTATCATGTAATCGTTGTTACATGTGCTGTGTCATTATCATTTATCTGTAACGGAATTCTGCCAATCGTTTAACCCCGCCAGTTCAGGGATAATATTCACTTCAAAAATTTGATGACGCGAGCTCTATCCCATATTTTTACATAAATGTTAATGTGGGTTGTTTCTGCGTCGCACCGAGTCGGTCGCCGTCTGCGCTGAGGAGGCATCCGCTTGCCTCGATTATTCAATATGAACGCTGGTGCCCGTCCCGTCGATTGGCGACGGAATATATCGCCAGCCCATTATTTATTAAACTTTATGCAGATTAGCTTCTAATCTCGTTCCCGGCCTACTTTAAACATAGTGTGTTTGCACAACACCAGGTTGTTATTGGCTGTACAACTTTAATAATACGAGCTATGTAAGTTACCCTTTAACTGGCAAATAAGGCACTGAATTGAACATTTCTCGATAAAATATTGAGAGTAACGTCATATGAGATGTTTGTAGGAAAATAGTTTTCTTGAGACGAATTAGTCGAAAAGACGATATTTCCGTTTGACACGCGGTGAATGGATCGGCTCTGGAGTAATAGAATACATAAACGTATGGCATACATGTGTCGATCAGCAGCGAAGCGTGCGTCTCCGCCGCGCGCCGCCCGCCGCCCGCCGCCAGGGAAATCTATCCAAACCGCGCCCGGCGGCTGCGCTACTGTCACTCACTTGGTACTTTTATCTCGTTCTCTTTTTTTAACTTTTTACAGAATGACTGCTTTTATTAGGTATTCAATATATATTTTGACCATAACTTTAGGTAAAATGAACAAGAAACAAACATTTCTGTCACCGAATAGTAAAACGAAGCGCCTTCTTGTTTGCATTCTGTTTGAATAGTCGTTATGTATTTCTACATTAGATAATTCAAAATCACAAAGAAAACAACAAACCTCCAACCCTGAAAAGGAAAAATATGAAAACAGAACACGGAGCACCTATTTTCATATCGCGTCGTTACTAGCCCGTTATCTGGCGCTATAGCGGCGGCCGCCCTCCCGAGGCCCGTTACAGCGGAGCGCGCCGCCCACGCTGCGCGTCACTCCCTCCTAAACACGATACTTTTGTTTTAGACATTATTTCTTATCATAAATCTAGTGAAACATAAAATGCGGGGCTTCTGTAATTAACAAATAATAGTTTCAATATCGGTGTGCTATCATTTACTAGAAGTATAAAAATAACTTTTTTTTTAATAGTCTTAATGTGTAGATAGTAATGTATAGTTTAGACAAAATAAGTTGTTCAGTCTATTATTTCATGAAAATATGTTTTAAGAGAAGAAGAAAGAACAAGTTTGTTTTCTTTACGAAGTCGTCTTACATTTTTTGATTTTTAATAATGAAGTTTGAAATGCTGTAGGATTTCGATAAATGACGTAACGATTTTAATTAAGGGTACTGTGCATCAATCCATATCTCGATATTATCTGGCGTGGCTCGTGGCAGATATTAACCTGCGAATATTCGGACGTTATAATGTCGCACGGCGTCACGTCGTGTTACGTCTCCACCGTCGCTAATTACAGTGATTAATAACAACACACACTCAAATCTCGCGCCACTAACGAGGCCTCAATGACCTGTCAAAATAATAAGACGCAACATCAATTCCGCGCCCGAAGCCGTCATAAATTCCGCCCTAAATACACTTTATAATCTGACCGATCAGTCAGCGGCGCCTAGCAACCGCTGCCGCTGCCTCGCCGCGCGGAGGGCAGCTGACGCCCCGCTGCCGCTGCCTCGCCGCGCGGAGGGCAGCTGATGCCGCCGCGCGCTCTAATGCTAAATCATATTTTACGAGAAACAACGTAGAAGGAATTAGTTAATTCAGATTATTAGACGGATGGTGCGTGATGTGTGGCGGCGTCGGCGGCTGGTTGATGGAGAGTACTTACTTGATGCATAGCGTGGCGCGCTACACTACCACCGTTATGGAATTGATCACGCGATATCGACAGGATTTGCGGCTTTGTAACTACGAGTAGTGTCTGTAGTCGGTATCGAGTCCCTCGGCCCGCGCCCCGGCCCTCGGACCGCACTTATCTAAGCCCTATCTCGGGCGTGCGGTAACTCCGCACTAACTTTAGCCGAATCTCATTTGGCCGCTGCGCATCTCGACCGCCGTAATGGAGTTACGTCGAACAATACACCTAATTTAAATGTTAACGGGCGAAGTAACGGCCCAACTGTCGCGACGACGCCGGAGAGCCGGAGCTCCGCTCTACGTATTGTTTCAAATTACTAGTTAGGAAAGACTCATTGGTTGTCCCGGCGCCCTCTGTCCTACGTAATTTGACAAATTATTTTTCATCTTACTAGCTCGTAAAGTTACGTTTCTAAGGCTAATATTGGCGTGGAAAAGTTCATTTTGCTCCCTAGGGTGGAAAGAAATTTCAAAATTCGAACAAGACGGCGCTCTACATTTTCAATACAAAATATTTCCAACCTCTTTGTATAAATACCTTCACAAAATGAAAGAAAAATAGTTCGATTCAAGGAGGTTGCTATCTTAGCTTAAAGAAACACTAAATAATATTATTAAAAAGAAACACTAAATATTAAAATAACTTAGATATTTTGTATATTTACGTAAAATGTAAATAAAAATGTTCAATTTACTTTCTCTTAGCAGTGTTTTGAATTTTAGAACCATTTACACGAAAAAGGTTTGGATGAGTAAAGAAGAATGCGACCTATGCGAGTTGTGTCAAGAGCCTAATAGATGAAAAAAAATAGAGTAAAACACTTACTACGTAATTTTGTTGTACATAATGTTCAAAATTAATTAAATGTGTACAAGTAAGTGAACTCACGTGATTATAATGTAACTTTAGGACCAGTAAAGTTGCATAAATGCCAAGCAGAATTTTCTACTCGAGAAAATAGGTGAACTAAAAAATTTTCTCGCTACGTCAAGATGAAAAATGTTGTATTGCACTCGGCTGTAAAGTTATTTTATCTCGTGTCTTCTTGAATCCATCGCTACGCTCAGGATTCTACACTAGAACCACTCGCTGCGCTCGTGGTTCAAACCTAGAATCCTTCGCTTGCTTTGGATTCAACTGTCAGACACTCGACGGTAAAATACTACTTTCCAGCCTAGTACAATAAATAACTATTTTCACTTCAGTAGCTCAAACATGTAGGTTTTGCGGCCTGAAATCAGTGAGTAAAATGCGATTTTGCTCACTGAGTGAGACAAAGTAACTTTTTAATAAAATTTTTCAGAAAGCCGCGAATATCTTATTTAGCCTTGGGTTAATAATACAATTCGAAACATTCACACTCTATCTCTTTCCCGCCATTAGAAAGAGAGAGAGACAAAGACCAGCCCTTTCGAAGTTCCGATTTTGAATTCGACCTCAAAGACAAACACGTTCGGAATTTCGTACTAAACTAAAGAAATTTTGCAAAAAGATAATTATGTATTTTAATGTAATTCATTGAATTTTTAACTTATTGTTGTATATAAACGAAAATAAGTATTTACTGCAAATAAAACTGATATTTAACCTGTAATTATTTATTATCTCCTAAAGTGTTCTCGCTGCTAAAGTGAAAAGTTATGTGTGTTACACGAGAGCAAAGTTTTTTGTCTCTCGTGCCTTTGAATCCCTCGCCACACTCAGGATTCAAAATCAACACTCGCAGCAAAAAACGACTTTGCTCTCTTGTTGCACAAATAACTATTTCTTGCAAAGAAACCGTGGTTACAAACACGGAAAAATACTTCTCTGATCGACACCAGTATAATACCAAGAATAATTAATGTTTACTTCGAAACTATAGTAACGTACCCGGCCGAAACGCTTTTACTCAGTAACTGCAAAAAATAGTATTTTTTTTTTATATGAGCAATAATTGTTACAAAGTTACTTCAAATCCAACCATTAATTTCGATATGCATGGAAGACACTGCACAGAAAGATATAGGTACTTAAATTGAATAAACAGCTTCTTTTACAACAATATCGATGAGTAATGATTACTCGGAGCTCGTGAATATTTTTTATATAATTATATTGGTGATTGATAAGCCAGTCATTTCCATGATAGCGATATCAGTGTAACATGCGTACAAACGAGAAAAAGAGACGGTGATGTGGTTTGTGATGTAGCGTAGTCAGCCTCATGCTCGCTCACCTGTGTATACTGATACTGTATTATATGTTCACACACACATAACAACTTACATAGTGAGTGAATGTGGTTAGTGACGTCAGAACATTCTGACGTCACTGACCATAATCGCATAACGGTCAGGTTGCGCCGTCGAGTGCTGATCGTCCGGAGTGAGGTCAGGAGCTCCGCATTCATCTCTTCCAATACCGTTCGGGCGCACAATGCTCTCATCGAATCCAATAACAGGAAATACGCGAAACTGTTTCCTCGGGACGTAAGCAAACACCGTTACCAGGTGGAGAACTCTCTCTTTATTCGCTAATGGCAGCTATTTCCCGGCGGTGTGATGCGGCGGGGAGGGGGACGGGGGACGGAATGATCTCGAAGATTGTGCCCCAAAGAAGCTCGTCCTGCTATAATGGACAGGCGTGATTGAATCACTAGCACCCTATTCACGCGGATTGATTCCGCGATGGAGGCCGAGGGCGCGGCGTATTGTCGCACGTCGCATGTCGCGCTGTCGCCGCGGGCGTTATGCGTGGAACCCGATCGGGGAACTTATAGGGAACTTTTAATGAGGAAACTGCGCCGGTAGTTTGTTTCTCTTCCTTATTTCGCCGCCTAACAACGTCTCTAATTAGAAGTGGGAGTGACTTTGGAACTCGTACTTTAGCTTCCTCGCCCTCAGAAGGGGCTAGTGGCATCACTCACTTAGCATTAGAATAGAACTTAGAATAATCATTTTATAATTATGTTTTACAACAAAATAAATAAAAAAGCGATATATATATATGTATTTCATGTATGTATTTTATTGCACATTTGAATAACTAAACTATTGTGTAGGTTGTTATAACAAACATTGTAATATCCATTTCAACGAACTTGGGATCTGAAATAATCCAATTACATATTATTATTAGATACAATAATAACTTTTACATTTATAATATAACTATGGCCCGCGATTTCCTTCGCGAAATGATGAAATGTTGCCTATTTCCTTTTCCAGTTTCTAAGATATTATCTCTGCATCACATTTCATAACGATCGATTGAGGCTATTGTTTGTGTAACGATAACAAAAAGACATAAACGCAGACAGAATTACTTTTTGTTATTGGTTAGGAATCTGCAATTTTAATTTGCATAATTTTAGAAAAATTAGTACTTATAGCAGGACTGAAATTGTGATCATATTTTGATTCGTTTTCCGGCGCGTGATCGCCCTGGCCTGCAGGGCGGGTGGCCCTGCGCCTGCGCCAACCAGCGCGGCCGTGGCTCCGTCTGCGTGATTCCAGATCGTTACCTGATGTGTGCGCGATGGCGCGTCACAGATGTCACTCGTTCGAGCTCGGCCGTCATTTGTTATAGTGACGCCCTGATATGAATCGCGTAAGTCAGCGCTTTGTGAAGCTCGCCGCGAGCTCGCACTCCTGGTGGCTGGCGGGAGGCTGCCGGCTCGAGCCGCCGGCCACCGGCGGTACTTTCTATTTAATTCATGCTCGAGTTTAGGGTGAGTGATGAGAACGGGATAAGTCGTTAAACTAATATAGTTTCGGAACTACGAGTGAAGCGTCGAAAGGCGCTCTAGAATAAACTTGCAGCGTAGAGAGGTCGACGACTCCGCTGAAGTAAAAGCTACTCGCATCACAGAGCTTCTTTTCCTCAATTTTTTAACGCATTTCGACATCTAACTTGTAAATTTTCCGAAAACATTTTATCAGCCCGGGAAGAAAATTTGTGTTATAGTACTGTGTATAACGAGGCAAAATACCGTTTTAAAAGGGGGGGGGGGGGGGGGTACAATTACTAGAATATATTCGGACAAAAGAGCCCGCGGCCATTACGCGCGGGCCCTCCACAAGGCGCCCTCCGGACAAAGGTACTCGTTACGCCACCGGCTGATTATTATTATTTTTGTTTTCAACAAAAGGATTCTTTCGGTATAGAGTAGGTTCTACGTATATTCGTGTAACGCGTGACGCGGGATGCGGGGTGCGGGGTGCGGGAAGGACGAGTGGCTGCGGCTCGAGCCGCCGCTGCACACTATTTTAAAGAAGTCGTTTTCCGGGCATACCCTTTTCGATCCAGATTGGTGTACCTAGCTAATGTCTAGACAAACTCTAAAGTAAAACTCCCAGAGCTCTAGGATTTTTAGGGTTCTGTACCTCAAAAGGAAAAAACGGAACCCTTATAGGATCAGTTTGTTGTCCGCTGTTTGTCTGTCTGTCTGTCTGTCCGTCCGTCCGGCTGTCAAGACCTGTATCTCGGGAACGCGTGAAGGTATCGTGTTGAAATTAAAATCATATACGCAGACATAAAAGCATATGCAGTAAAATCAACAAATATCTAAGTTTTCGTAAAAAAAGTTACAGCCGAATATGTCGTAGAAAACGTACATTTCGACACTCACATAGGAATCAAAACCTATGGGATACTTCCCGTTAACATAAAACCATTAAATTTGGAAAGAAGCATTGTGTTATAGTACACATATAGAAAAAAATCCGAAAACTTGACATTTTTAATTTAATTACCCTTCACAAGGAAGAACCCTCCAAATTTTAAAGTGCTTTAACCGTATCATGTGGGACATCATAAAAATATTTAAAAAAAGACGTGTGGCACTCGGAGACTGCCGCGGTAAAGCTATTGCATAGCATTTTTTATCAACTTATGTAATTATAATTATTTATTTATTTTATTTATGCAGTATTCCTAACACCCCCCACTCCGACCGGCACAGCGGTGATACTTTTTAGTTTTTAGTTTTGCCATCGATCGATGAATAGCAGAACTTTTAATGACTTTTTGAAATATCACGCTTGTCTCTTTAGTTCTGCAAATCGCCTCTAGGTGGCATTGGTTGTATAGGCGTTACTGCGTTAGGTTATTTTCGTTACGGAATTTCTGGATTCATTCTCCACGCTCAAGGCCCGCGATAGAAGCTATGCAATAGCTTAAAAAAACTGTTTTAGCTTGTGCTAATTAAGGCACAAGCTAAAACAGGTTTTTTAAATATTTTTACGATGTACATTTTGCGATTTATGAGGTAAAATTTAAAAAAACATATATAATTTCCCTCTTTTTCTACTAGTTTGTACGGAACCCTCGGTGGGCGAGTCTGACTCGCTCTTGTCCGATTTTATTAACTACCTCTGTAGTTACTAGTAGTTAATACTATTTTTTTACTCGGTTTAATGTGCCTCTATCCACGGTTTATTAATGCGATTAAATTTTAGTGCATAGAGCACATTAATACAATTATTGTACAGGTTGTAGCTAATGAAATTATACATTATAGGTGGAATAAAACAATATTTAGAAAAAAAAACATCACCATCAAAATCAAACGTCACGTTCAAAAGTCAACGACATTTTAGTACTTCTTAATATGCTCTATAGATTGGTTTTATTCGATGATTCTGTCGAATTCGTGGTCTTAACCGATAAATAAAGATTTTAAAAAATCATACCTATCTGCATACCATAAGTAGAGATGCTGGAGCGCTGACAGTTTTAGTCTAGAGTTTACCTAGAACTAACATATACCAATCTGGAATAAAAAGGCGATGTCCGAAAAACGTCTCCTCTAAAATATTGTGTGCTGGACAAAGGGCACTTTCTGAAAGCTGCTTCGTCAGACGAAAGATGAGCAGAATGGCTCTCGATATTGTTAATTTAATGACAGCAATACTCTTAGTGCGCCTCGCGGACCTCTCCGCTTGTTAACATCAAGTGTGATACCCATTTCTTTATGTTGATTATCGCTACGAACGAGAGTACACTTCATAATGTTTATTCGAATAGGTTTTCTGGTAATTGATATTTTATGTATTGAATCTACATTAGTAAAAGTCGAAATATTATTTATTTACTTTATACAAACAGCGATTTCCATAGACGGGCCAAATTATGTCCATCCACGTTGTGATGTAAGCATATGCAGTATCCAAGGAATATTCACGTCGCGTCCTCAAAACCGTGTGTATCCTAACCGGTGGCTTCCTCCACCCGAGGAACATACGAGTGTTATCAGGTACACATATAGTGGCGCGTGGAGTAACGCGGCGTCTTCTAGGCGAGCCGTCAGCCACGTGTCGGCTGACCGGCTGACCGGCTGACCGGAGCCACGAGGTACATCGGCCATCGTTCAATCATACCCAAAAACTTACTTAAAACTCTTACAACAATATACTCGTAGTGTGGAACGGCTGCAGCACTATCGTATGCAATGATAAGAACTTGAGACATGGTGCCCCGACTGATCGTGATCTTTTTAAATGAAATATGTGCCATATAATCCGTATCCCACTAATAAATCGTAGCCGAGTTTTCCCGCCATTTTCTCCGTATAAAGGGCACCGTTCGTTTAGCAACAAATTAGATTTGTTGTACCTGTATCATAGGTTCGTTAACATTGATGACGCCGCCAGGGAGGCTGACGTCCCTAATGTACGAACATTGTTGTCAATCCCATTTTTCCTAAACAACAGCATGTTGGACAGGGGTCGCAAACCTTTTACGCCATTTACCTTCGGATGTCGGTACTCATCCCCCATGTTACAAACACTACTTATTGTAAACGGTCGCTAAATGAAAATTTATGCTCGGTTTTTTTATATTTATGCTTATGAGTTACTATTGATAATATTGGTGTGTTCATAGCTGTTTGTTTTCAAAAAAAAAAAATACTGATTAACGTATATCCTATAAGCTGTACGTTTTCTGCCATATCAAATTTGGAATGTGCATTATACGTAGGTGTATATTAAGTAAAAGATTGCGGGCGACATCGCAAGGTGTGGTTAGTGTTGATTTAAACAAAGGCATAAGTACATTTTTATTTGCAAGTAAAAGAGCGTGAAATAATAGATAACGCAAGAAATCAGAATATTAGACGATCCTAGTCCGTACCTTGTCCGTGACGTGATGTATCCGTGTAGATAGGTATAGGCGGGCCGCTCGCCGGGTAGTGGGCCGCTCGCCGGGTAGTGGGACGCTCGCCGGGTAGTGGGCTGCTAATTGCGGAGGTATCGCGAAATGTGTCTCTTTGTGTCCTCGGCTGCCTTTTTTAATGAGGCACTCTCCTTTGTCGTACGGGCGGGCATCCTCCGGGCCTGCAGCCCGGACTCCGAAGGCCGGTCCGGACGCCGGGTGACTGTTTCCGAACTTTGAATGCGTTTCATTGTTTATTCTCGGCCCGTGATTCACTCTTCACAGAAACACTTCACAGAAACAATAACGACAACGTTATTGTTTCTGTGAAGTAACCGTATTTTGTTTATTTTGAATTGTAATTTTTCAACGACTTTGTAGATAAAACTTAAATCTAACTTAATATATCTAGTTTGTTTTGTACTCCGAAGTCTTCAAACTATTACTTTTCTTCTTCGGTGTCTTCTAGCTGGTACTCTTATCCAAGTTGTCTTGTTGTTGTTAAAATTGTAATGTTAACTTGATTATAATTGAAACTAGTTGTTATCTGGAGGGTAAGGCCTTAGAAATACCTGTTCCCGTCACGCACCCGCCCTGCATTCACCCTGCACCCACCCTGCTTCCATCCTGCTCCCGCCCTGCTTCCACCCTGCTCCCGCCCTGCTTCCACCCTGCTCCCGCCCCGCTTCTACTCCGCTCTGAAAGTATTTCTAGAATTTCGCTTCAGTAATTCCAGGAAGTAACCCGAACGCATAACTCAACAAAATAAATGTATTATGAAGATAGAAAGTAGTATATATTGTTCAGTAAACATGTATTGAGCGAGGCGAGGCGAGACAGTGAACACGTGTGTTGTGCGTCGCAGGAGCGGCCGCTCGTCCACAACGCGAGCGCGCGCGTCTTCCACTCCAACCAGAGCCTGGTGCTGCAGAAGGTGACGCGCCACTCCAGCGGACGGTACGCCTGCTCCGCGCTCAACGCCGAGGGCGAGACCGTCTCCAACGAGCTGCACTTCCGCGTCAAATGTGAGTCCGATACGGCGGCGCCACGCGCCAGCGGCGGCCTATCTCGATGTGAGTCCGACATGGCGACGCCACGCGCCAGCGGCGGCCTATCTCGATGTGAGTCCGACACGGCGGCGCCACGCGCCAGCGGCGGCCTATCTCGATGTGAATCCGACACGGTGGCCAGCGAGGTCACAACTAACAATGACAGTTTCACACATAGGAACAACACTCACCTACTAATATTTCAATCTAAAAACTAAGGTTTGACAAAAAAAATACTTTTGAAATGGTGGATTAACAATAATATTTTCATCTTACTAGCCCATAAAGTTAGGTTTCCAATGCTAATATTGGCGTGGAAAAGTTAATTTTGCTCCCTAGGGTGGAAAGTAATTTGAAAATTCGAACATGACGGAGCTCTACATTTTCAATACAAAATATTTCCAACCTCTTTGTATAATACCTTCACAAAATAAAGAAAAATAGTTCGATTCGAGGAGGTTGCTATCTTAGCTTAAAGAAACACTAAATATTATATTAAAATAACTTAGACATTTTGTATATTTACGTAAAATGTAAATAAAAATGTACAATTTACTTTCTCTTATCAGTGTTTTGAATTTTTAGAACCATTTACACGAAAAAGGTTTGGATGAGGAAAGAAGAATATTACCTATGCGAGTAGTGTCAAGAGCCTAATAAAAAAAATAGAGTAAAAAAAAACTTTGTACTACGTAATTTTGTTGTAAATAATGTTCAAAATTAATGAAATGTGTACATGTAAGTGAACTCACGTGATTATAATGTAACTGTAGGACCAGTAAAGTCGCATAAATGCCAAGCAGATTTTTCTACTCGAGAAAATAGGTAAACTAAAAAATTTCCTCGCTACGTTAAGATGAAAAATTTTGTATTGCACTCGGCTGTAAAGTTATTTTATTTTATCTCGTCTATATTGAAAGTGCGAGTATGCGTGAGCGTGTCTCGCTGAGCCCAGCGGACTTAGTATGTTAGCTCTAACTAGGAATCAGCGTTACACCTCTTTTTTTTATCAGCCCTGTTTTGTACAAACTGTCCCACTGCTGGGCGCGGGCCATCTTCTCATTGTGAGATGGATAAGGCCATAGTCTACCACGCTGGCCAAGTGCGGGTTGGCATACTTTTTTTTATTTTATTGGTTATACTTCACACATCTTCAAGATCATTTGAGAACTCTCAGACATGTAGGTTTCCTAACGATGTTTTCCTTCACCGTTTAAAGTTGGCGCTAATCAACAATACGCACATAACTTCGAAAAGGCAGAGGTGCGTGCCGCGGAATTTGAACCCAGGACCTGCGGATCGCATATCAGACGGTCGCCTGACTAGGCTACCGGAAACTTCACACCTCTTTATCTACTTGAAACTGTCATTGAATAAAACCACAAAGTTTGGTCTGATACATCCGAAGATGATAATCGTGCGTGAATATGTGTTTGGTTGGACTCGAATCAACATAATACAAATACATTACTGTGCTGTTCTTACAAACATGCTTGAAAAAAGTGAAAAAATAGGTCGATTGAAAACTAATTAGGGTTCCGTACCCAAAGGGTAAAAACGGGACCCTATTACTAAGACTTCGCTGTCTGTCTGTCTGTCTGTCTGTCTCCAGGCTGTATCTCATAAACCGTGATAGCTAGAAAGCTGAAATTTTCACAAATGATGTATTTCCGTTGCCGCTATAACAACAAATACAAAAAAATTTAAAAAAAAAAATATTAAGGGGGGTCCCCATACAATAAACGTGTTTTTTTCGTATTTTTTTGCTCAATATTAAAAACGGTGACAGGTAGACGCTTCAAATTTTCACAGAATATTTACTTGTATATTACCTTTCAAAATAAATAATTAAATAACAATAAAGTAAATATTAAAGGGGGGGCTCCCATGCAACAAACGTAATTTTTAAGCAATTTTTACTCGATCTTAATTAACAGATAGAAACTTGAATATTTGTAAGTAAATATATAGAAATATATTAACTATAAAAATAAATACCTAATCTAATACATAAAAACTCACAAAATGAAAATAATCCGTGCATCTAAACGCGGTGCGAGCGCCGCGCCGCGGTGTGGTGGTGGCGCGAGCCACCACCACAACTTAACAACCGCCGTTGCCACTTAGCAACTAAGCAACTTTGCTAAGCAACGGCCGCGCGGGTAGCGGGGGAGGTAACATTACGGAGCGAGCCATAGCCGCGCATATTCGCGCGAGCGTCGTCATGCTGCCCGGATGTGTATCGAAAACCTACCTATAAGTTTGCAATTTACTACTTGGAATTTCGTTGATTTCTCGTTATTTTATAAACAGAACTAAACTTTGTAGTATTATAGATGATAGTACGGAACCCTTCGTGCGCGAGTCCGACTCGCACTTGGCCGATTATTTATTTTTCTTCTATTTTGGTAGTTTACGAGCGACCTATTTTTTATTGTTAGGTATCAGGGGCGCTTCCTTTATAACTCACATTATAATATTGGCACTCCCCAGGTGACCTCCCCCCGGTGACCTCCCCCCGGGGCGTCTTCCGAATCTCTCCTGAGGCTGAAACATTTTTATTGCTTCCCCGAGTCAGACCCTCGCTCCATCTAAATGCAAAATGTACGCATCTAAACGCGCTTCGGTGCCACCATACATACAAATACCTTCTCACCCACTCGCCAGTGTTTCCAATTCTTCGTCGTATCACTAAATCTACCTGCCGGCGCCATTCCGCTCGCTCGTGCACTAGTCTCGCGACCAAACAGAAACCTGTCGGCCGGCACCCTGCGAACACGATCATGGATCAGAAGTGACATCAGTGGACGTCACCGCGACTGCAGCGCACTCGACCCCGCTCCCTTCTCCCTGTTGTAAGATGGCACTCAGAACTATTGCTCACGTCTATTCTAATCTGTATTAATACGTAACTCAACGGAAACAAAACTGAAATAATTCAGAGAGAAAGATCGAGAGGGTGTTGTCCGTAGACACGAGTATACATCAAATTAGGACGAAATAAATTTGGTAAGCCGCTTCCACCGATTTGTTTCAGTCCAAGTTAGTGTATCCGAACGGAAACATTAACGTCGCGCTCGCTCGGATACAGCACGTAGTTATTGATTTACCGCGCGCGCGGCGAGATGGCAAACTCAGAGTAATGTGCCTCGGCTGCAACCTCGTCTTCTATTACCGTGATGCTTTCTAGCGTTATTTTTATAAATATACTCTTATACATTTTTTACACCTATAATATAGCGAGAGCGAGCGCAGGTGAGGCGACGCCCACGTTTAGTTTTCGACATCCTGTATTTAATAACCGCGGTACTCCTAGAAATTATGACGTCGTCGGATGAAACGAGAACGTCGTATCGATCGAATATGGAGCATAGCTAGGAGTAATCTTGAAGTTGGGTGGCTTTTCAAATTGCAGCGGTCGAGTCGGCGAGGGTTGAATGGGAAACTCGTGAAGTGGCGGTTGACGCGCGCAGCTCGGCGCGAACAATCGACGCTGCTCGGGACAATGCGGTCGCCGAGCGCTCTTCAATCGGTCGGGTTTAATGGGGATTCATAATCGGCCGGAGCAGTCGCACCGCACCCGCGCGCTCGCGTCTGCCGCCGCTCGTGGCGCGCCCCGCCCGCTCGCGTCTGCTGCCGCTCGTGGCGCGCCCCGCCCGCTCTCCGCTCGCAGTCGCACCACACCCGCGCGCTCTCGTCCGCCGCCGCTCGTGGCGCGCCCCGCCCGCTCTCCGCTTGCAGTCGCACCGCACCCGCTCGTGGCGCGTCCCGCCCGCTCTCCGCTCGCAGTAGCACCGAACCCACGCGCTCGCGTCCGCTGCCGCTCGTGGCACGCCCCACCCGCTCTCCGCTCGCAGTCGCACCACACCCGCGCGCTCTCGTCCGCCGCCGCTCATGGCGCGCCCCGCCCGCTCTCCGCTTGCAGTCGCACCGCACCCGCTCGTGGCGCGTCCCGCCCGCTCTCCGCTCGCAGTCGCACCGCACCCACGCGCTCGCATCCGCCGCCGCTCGTGGCACGCCCCACCCGCTCTCCGCTCGCCGGGAAACTTTCCACTAATTGTTTTTTCCGACATCTGCCTTGATGCCTTCTGAAAGGAAATACCCCGAGCTAAACTTCCCGTTTGCGATTTAAGATTAAATGCCGTTTTTACTTTCTTTATTTTTGTCCGACGACCCTTTAGTAGCTTAGACAATGGAGTTTTATGTGATTTAAACGCTTCATCTCGATCAAAACCGACAATATTATGAATGAAATTGCGTTCGCACTTGAAATACTTCAAGTTAATCAAATAAATATAATCATCGCAAATCTCTCACTCCGTATTGTGCAGGACGAAGGCGACTATAACCTAATATATCTCGAGATGCGGCTAATTTTTCTCGGCGATCGAATGACCAGCGGCGGCGAGCGAACCCGCGAACCCACGAACTCGCGAACAATAGGCAATTAGCTGGCATCGGATCGCGGAGATGAAACTCGTCTCGACGTCTGTCGGGACAGGATAAATAAAGGATATCAATTACGCGAACGAGCTTTGTTTAGAAGCAACTGTAGCGAGCGCAGATGAAGGAGACTGCTCCGTCGCCGCGTCGTCGCTGCAGGTTCACTGCGCGGAAGTGAGGCGCGCCTCGTCTCCCGCTCCCGGCTCCCGCTCCGCCATCCTCCCGCACTCGCACCACACCCTAGTCGCCTCTGATTTGGCCAATTGTACAAGATACGACCTCGACAAAATAAGATGGTATTACTAGTGCGGACGTAACCGAGAGTAATGTACTAATAAATTGTGTTTAAAAAACAGTATTGTACACGATCGCACTTGCGTAACTTTTTCAGATGTTCGAGTAGATAGATATTTTATCCCTCCTGTATATGTATGGAGTACCACGTCTACAATTTTAATGCAGCATGTTGTAGTAATTCATGCAAGATGTCTGCCTGTCAAGTTTCGTGTATATGTATAATACTGATGATCTCTGAGTAAGATAACTGTGACATACGAATAGACAGAGACAGATAGACTGACGTGGCGAATGGCGGCAAAACTCTATATGAACGATGCAAGATACGTAATAAAATAAAGAAAAATCTCCATCATGAGATGCAAGCCATATTAGTCTTTACACGGTGTAGTGTAAGTAGGTAGATAGAGCGAGCATCGATTGGCGAGTCCCGGTCGGACACGCGTACAGTAGCTATTAAGGCACCGGGGTCGCGCGTACAATTTCACGCCCAATTAGTCCGCCAACAAACGACGGAGAGGCGAAACTGACGCGTCGCCACGCGTCACGCGTCACGCGTCACCCACGCGACGCGACTCCGGCCAATACCTACCGACAAACTATGTAAACACTTTCGAAACGAAAACGAACGAAAACGAAATAGTTCAATTTACATCAATAAAACATTAAACCATTACATGGTTTTGATCATTTTTACGAAAACAATCAAAATACCAAAATTATAAAATTAGATTGTTCAATAAAAATATTGTTTAAGAACCCACTTGAAATGCTGTAGTTCCATATTTACGTTGAGTATGTACAGTTAAATATGATGTGCGAATATAATCTGAGTGTCTTCAAATTGCGAGTGAATTAATTTGTTCTAGGCAAGCGTGCTCTATCGTCGCTCCACATTGAGTATTTGGTCAAACCGACTGATAATGAAATAAAATAGTAGATTATGCACCAAGGGAGATAAAGTCTTGATAATTTTAGTCACGGGCGACATATTGAATCTCGACTCGAGTGTAACGTAGGATTCTAGCGTTAACTCCCGAGAACAGCGAGTGTGTTAACAGTGAATAGAATCCGACATGTAACGAGGGATTCAAGCTCGCTCAAGACAAAGACACGTTTATCCCCGAGGCGCAAACTCTCCTTTTTACACCTTTTCTCCTTTTTAATGCGCGCTCCATCGTAGATACGTAGACGTCGATCAAACTAGCGAGATCCGAGGTCAAACTCAAGCTACCCATAATAACATTTAAAAACATCGTCAGCACAATACCAAGATATCAACAAATGCTGCAGTTGTAGCGTATTACATCTTATCATATTCTCGGTTACCATTTCTATTTTAAAGCTAGTTTTTTATGCTGCAAGACAATATAGTAGTAAGCCTACTAGATTACGTTCCAAATTCAAATCACATTATGTTGCTGTGTGCATGTTATAATGAAATCCCATGAAATATTAAAGCCTTTGGAATAAAAAATTATGTACTTTAGACCCTCTTACATGTTGTAAAAAGGAACATTATTGAGCAGGTGGTGTAAAAAAAAAGTTATATAATTATATTGAAACGCAGATGACATTATCAGGTAGTAAGGTGAGGATGCGTGAGACGCGTCCAACTTGCATTTAATGGAGGGACGCCGTAAACATGTGTCCAATGTCGTATTTGTAAATTGGATGGCGAAGTGAGTTGTAAGGACGTAGGCCGCCGGGCCGGGCCGGGTCCGGCACGTGCCGTCGTTCCGCGTGATGGCTCCACGGGATTCTATTATAGGACGGACCCACTTAATGCACTCGTTTGTGATATCCGTGTGTCAACGTTTATGGACACTATCCCTGTCGTCCGATCCATGGAGTCGCGAGGGAGTTTACTGATCATTTCCTATCATTTGGCACCTCATAGATAGATAGGTAGATAACTCTTTATTAAAAGACTACACATACAGAAAAAGAAATACACAAAAATCACATAAACAAATTACATAGTCACATAATCTCATAGATGCACTGAACCTATTCAATGTGTTTCATTCGAAAGCTTTACCGTGATTGACAGATTTGTTATACATACTCGTATGGTGCAAATGTAATAGGGCGAATTCTGTGGTATGGTGTTACTTGTAGTTTCAATATCTATTTAAAGTTTATAAACCTTTAGATAGATAATATTGAAACTACAATACAGGTTAAGGTATAGCTAAAATGAGTATTGAAAACTGTTTAAACATTTTTGAACGGATGTAGCACGTACTCGTATAATTGAGTGGTGCACTCAGACAGCGCAGTGTCCGTGTGTCAGTCAGTAAGGCGTGGTATGTGGGTGCAGACGCGCCGTCGTGCCGCGCGGGAGGCGTGGTGGTGGTGGGAGCGGCGCGTGGCGAGTCCGTCGTGATCGTGTGCGAGGTGGACGCGGACCCGCCCGCCGCCGTCTTCAAGTGGAAGTTCAACAACTCCGGCGAGACCATCGACGTCAACGCGGACAAGTACACCTCCAACGGCAGCGCTTCCAGCCTCAAGTAATTTACCATCACACTATACTACAATACAGAACCTATATAACACTATATTGCAGAGCTCAATATCAGTCCATTGTTAGACGTGAGACCTCTCTCTCATGGATTGCCAAAATGACCGGAAGCGGTTTCTATCCGTCGTCTTCCTGCCCCTTGTATGAGGTCATCCTTCCACCTTGTACTTGTAATATGCTATGCTTTTCTTGCCGGTGCGGGGTTCCCATTGATGTTATTTTCGGCCCTATATGCCATGTTTACTGCCACTTCAACTTGCTAATCCACTACAGAATGTTGGTGACTTTCGTACGTCTACATATCTCATATCCACCAGGAGTAGATTTTTTTAATACTAGCTAAACACAGGATGCAGCCCGTTAAAATGAGATTAACAATATAACCTAGGTATATATATTATAATGGTAACCTGTGTTCCAGATACTCTCCAATAGCCGACCTCGACTACGGCACGCTGTCGTGCGCCGCGTCCAACGAGGTCGGCGCGCAGCTCGTGCCCTGCGTCTTCCAAATGGTCGTCGCAGGTAACAGGACACACCGACACAACTCAACCTCACCTGCCTGCACCTACTTACTAAGTACTTCGAAACTGACCCTACCATATAGGCTATGAACGAACAAATTCAACTCTTTTCTATATTGTTCGAATAAATGAGGTCAACAACTATCCGATATGGAAGAAGCATTATTTCTTATTAGCAAGCAAAACGCTAGATTCGGAAACGAAAAACTTAAAACACGCAAGATGGATTTCTTCTCGGTGGCCGTTTTTGTAGACGTTGGGCTGATCTTCACTGCAGGCCAACATTTTCTACGTTTTAGAACTTTCTTACAATCTACAAATATAGGATTCAAGCGGTCTCGATATGATTTTTGATGTTTTGCTTCGGGAAAACAGTTGTGATAGAATCTACCTTCACAGTAAAACGTGGGTATGATAATTATGAAAACTATGCCATATGCTCGTGTAGATGTAATCGAATCTGTTTCTCTCAGAACTCTAAATATCTTGATACCTTCCTTATCGTTATAGCCGTTCAGAGCAGTTTCCCCATAAAGGTTCTTTATTAATCAGTGTGTCTGTGTGTAGGCAAGCCGCACGCGCCCCGCAACTGCTCGCTGTGGAATCAGACGGCGGAGTCGGTGGAGGTGTCGTGCGTAGCCGGCTTCGACGGCGGCCTGCCGCAGCACTTCCTGCTGCTGGTGTACGGCGCGGGAGACGCGCAACCCAGGCGAGTATCTACCTATCCACCGCAGCATTTTCAATATGGGCTACCGACTATTTGAACCCTATAAATTCTGCTGTAAAATAAAGAAACAAACAATAAGAATAATCGTCGCGTAAAGTACACGCGAGATATCAGCCACCGGTACATTAGCGCGACAGAATAACACGCAGCGAGAGTATTTTGACAAGAGCTTCGTCAAAATTAATGAGTTAAGAGCGTATTAAGCTAAAAGCACACTCGGATGTGGAGCTTATGGTTGTTATCTCGGAAAATAATGTGAATGTGATCAAGGAGAGTGAATCTTGAGGCGCTTTGTTTGTTCAACGGAGCGCTCGCCGAGACACTTTACGGATTACCCTGGATGCATCTCCGAGGCTCCCTCCTGCTCCTGCCAGCACTACCAGCCCGAGACATTACCACTGAATAACTGCTTCACACTTAAACTCTTACCGAAAAAACGTTACTCAAATTTGAGCAACGCTCAACATACTTTCTCAACTTTTCGCTGCCACGTGCGGAAACAAGACGAGAATAAGATAGAGAAGTTGGCTACCGTTTTCCGGTGAGGCCGTTTCTGTTCAAGGTTTTCAAAGAACGTGTCTACATATTTTATACGTATGTGTATATATTTTGTGTGTACGTATTTTTAATTTCATTGATGGTCTTGCGCTTGACCACGAACTCATTTTACGTTAGTCAAAAACAGGTTCTACGACAATAGTGAGAAACGTTATTAGTTCTAAGACGCGAATCAAGAAGACACAATATGGCATGCCTGTCCTAAATAGACGATTGTGCAAAAATAAGGGTGATGTGTATTTTGGGCTTATGTACTACTAGGTAGCGGTGGGAATATATTTCAGTATATTTGTATAGTATCTATTTATAGCCGAAACGGCTTCACTGATTTTGGTGTTTCAGATCGTTACATTCGTATTTACTTTCCGAGTGTTATAAGCATTTGGAATAACAATAACAGCTCTCTCGTATAAAATAAATAAGTGGTCGAGATCGTGTCGAGACACGCATACTGGGTTCCGTAGCTAATGCTGTAATCTGTAGATGTTGCAGTTGTCCATTACCATCAGGTGAGCCGTCTGTATATTTACTGTACTTTTTATAAAATTAAAATAAAAGAAAACTACTTGGTGAGTAGTGTCACCAGACTATCTCAGCAGCTCTCCACATAAACCCATAATGAATGTACTCGTACATGAAATGTCATGATGAGCAAATTCAAAATTATTCAATGAGCCTGGATTGTAATTACCCTAGCTTATTACTAGGTTTCAGAAGTCGCAATCATTGTGAAGATAAATCCAACACGAAATGCTATTGCTACAAAAACAAACAAATTGGGATATAATGGTTTAACACACTAATATTTACGTACTCACGCATAAAAGCCTTTTTAATTACTTTTATTACATCTTTATTACAAAATAAATCATCAAAAATTATTCGCAAAAGGCTTCCTAATCAAATATTGAGTACACATTACGGGATCCCCTCCCCTCCGCGGACCTCCCCTCCCGGCGTCCGCGGCCGTCACGAGACCGTAATTACGGGAGTTGTGCTCACAAACTTTTAATTGGCACATGTTTTTATCGCTAACAACAATTAGATTTGTTCTCTCATTATCGGTGACGTGACGCGTGCGTGACGTTACGTGACGTGACGTGACCTATGATGACTCTGCAGACGCACTACAGCTTGAGCAGCAACTTCCTGTGCTTATAGTTAAGCGAGCTCTTCCCGCGTCAAGCGGACTTTCCCCCGACACACAGTAGGTTGTAACCCCAGTATTACCGCTCCGTATTCATTTGAAGGAAAAAAGCAAAATATGCGAAATATTTGCTGTAAAATTATTGTTATTTATTGTGGCGTCGAAATCGATAACAGTTTAAGTGACAGTAAGAGAAACGAGCTAGCCATAACACTCTGCGGACGTTAACTAGCCACGCTTGCGACGGCGTCCGCCCCAGCGCTCGTGGCGTCCGCCCCGGCGCTCGTGGCGCCCGCCCCGGCGCTCGTGGCGCCCGCCCCGGCGCTGGCGGTGGCGCCCGCCCTGCGCTGCGCCGCCCATAACGGACACCGCCGACGCGGCATAATTATTATTTAATACTTTATTGCGCATAAAAACCTACGCGAGCCTCGATTTCGATTCTAACAAGCATTTTATGGCGTAATAAAATTGCGTAACATTTTCGCATTTTTCATTCACGCTGCGCTAATGGGAAACTGAAAGCTGCTCTCGTGTTTTATTGGAAATTATTTTGGTTAATTTAATTACATATTACATTACGGTGGAACCGTTATACTTATTGATCACTCACAAGATATTTTTACGTAAGATAGATTGACCACCAACTCGCCTGATGTAAAGCGATGGTGTGGCCGAGGATGGAGCTCGACGATCTACAAGATATCTATTCACTCTAGCCTTGAAAATAATAAGGTTAGAAAAATATATTGAAATGTATGTAGGTAATGTAGATTATTTTAATTTACGACAAAAACCTAACATTAGATATACGCTATGATGGGTGTTTATTATGACGGTTATTATTGTAGCGCTCGTGGCGTAGCTTGACTAGGTGTTTCCGAACGATCACCAATGTTAAGCAACGGACGGACCGGTCAGTCTTCGGTTGGGCGACCGTGAGTGGCATTTCTTTCTGAGCGATACCGTGGGTCGGATGACACGTAAAATTGTAGGTCCCGGTTGTTCAGCAATCGTCAAGCCAAGTCAGAGGCCTTTCGGCGGCTTAATAACTCTGACAATAGGGCTGGCCACTCAGTCTATACGAACTTACTTTTTATGACGGTGTGTTTATAGGTGCCCTTGTTGCATCCGAGCGGCGCGGGGTCGCGGGGTGCAGGGTGCGGGGTGCGCCCGCCGCTACTAAGAGCTTTTGCTTGTACCCACGCAGCTCTGATGAGACATAACTCCTTTATCCTAAGCTAAACTAAATGTGCACGTGAATTAATAGGACACACATGTTAATACAGACGCACCGAACAAGAACAAAATACTTACATTATATTGGTAGGATATTCTAAATTATTTATTATCATTAAATTTATTAATGTCATCGTTTAATATAGTCTGGTAACGACTCGAAAACATCTCATCTAATACGAGTATGTTACTGTGCATTCAATGGTAGTAATCATATCTAGATCGGAACTGGCATCGTCCCTCAACTGACTCAAGATTGTGAAACACATTAGAACAATGTAACCGTGGTGACAAATTCGTAACTCTTGTGTGACAGCTTCATCAGCATTTCACATACCGCCCCATAACAGTTTTCTTCACAGATCGCTCGAATTCATTGTTAGAAACGCAAAACTCGTAATGATTTCCCCCAACAAATGATATAAGTTAGTGTTGGTAATAATTTCCAAGTATGCGTGTGCGTGTTCCAGAATGAACCTGACGTCGGAGGAGGGCGCGTGGACGGTGCGAGGGCTGGCGTGGGACGTGCGGTACCGGCTCGTGGCCGTCGCCGCCAACTCCAAGGGGCGCTCGCCGCCCGCTCATATAGACGACGTACTCTTCCCGGACCCGGAGAAACGGACCGGTCAGTACACGTGTCTCGCTGATAGCGCCCCCCCGCACCCACCCGCTGCCTGGATCACATACTTACTGTTGCAGTTGCAGTGGGCAGGGCACAAAGCACGTACAACTGATGAGATGATGATAAATGACTTCTTAACCGCTATATAGGAATTGTTATGAACAATCGGATATTTTTTTTGTTAGTGACAGAAAGAACATAGAGAGGCTAACAACACAGTGGTCATCAAAGGACGATCAGGCCATGTTATTCATGGTCTATTTTAAGTCATTACATATTATTAACATTATAGCCCGTGTTAACTAAATAAGGCCATAATAGGTCGCTAGTGACGAGGGTACGTTAAGGCAAACCTATTTAGTTTAGTCCTTTACTGCGGTATGCGCTCAGCTCGTCGTTTAGTTTCCCTAGGCCTCGCCGGCTAACTAATTTACTTTAATAAGTGCTTTAATTTCCCTATAATTTTGTAGACAACACGTTGGTGCTATAAACAAGACGTTTTCCATCATTAGATCGTCATCGAGACGTAAGAAGCGCCGCTCGTCTATAACTAGTTTTTGTTCTAAATCACTCGGCGAAACTCAATTTGCAGGGTAGAGGGAGGGTCCCTCGGGATCGCCGGAGGGCCGGCGAGTAGGCGCGCTAAGTGCCGGCAGAGCGGCCTTTATCCTCCGCGAATTATTATCCAAGGGAAAACATTATCCGGGAGGAATATAACGCGGGAGCAGCGGTGAAGGCGCGGCATCCCGAGCACGCCATGATTTCTTCACTTTGCAGCTCGCGTGCCGCCGTCGCCGCGTCACCCGCCCTCGCTCAGACAGCCGCTGGATTTGCCTTATTCCCATAAACGCCGCTATAGCGACCGCGCTACTAACTCTATTACTTAAACATGACTCCCTGTCCAAACAGGAAATTGAGTTTTTCAATTTTCACGAAAAGTTTTTCTTCAAATTAAACAACGCTAAAGTTAATATCCGATGGCTAACTTTGTGATTCGAACTCGGATAGGTGTATCTCTTAGCGCAGATAAATGTCTCTAGTTAGAATATTATTTGAGTGCGAAAGCTGGCCGTCTCTGTACCGATACAGTCAGAGTGTCGTGTCAGGTGACGGTCGAAGGCCGGTCCGGCGCGACTCCTGCAGCCTGCGGCGCCGGGCCTCGGGATAATCACATTTCAATAAGACGCGCTCTCGCCGACACCGCACAGAGTCGCATCGCCTCTCACTCGTGTGCCGCACCATGCTGCACCATGCTGCACCGTGTCGCACCATGCATTACATTACACATAGTTTTTTGTCATTTTTAATAACATTTCATTTAGGTAAGTATTCATATTTTTTCTAAAATTATTGTAGTATTTAAGAACTCTCGTAAACAACTCTTTTACAGAAAGAATTTGTTGTTAACGTTTTCTTTCTATGATTCATATGTGATACGAGTAAGTACTGATTACAAAATTTATTAATTAAAATTAGTTATAATACCAATCAACAGTTTACCTTATAAATAAAATCGAATTGAAATCGTAATAAATATACCAAATAATCGAGTAAGCCGTGAGGGATGAGAGGCACTAGACCGCGAGATCGTATAAGAGGTCGACGAGATCCAAACAGCTTCAGCAAAATAGAGGCATCAACAGGAATTTAAAAAAAAATGCCGAATCAGAAAATATCGGGCGACCGGCCTCAGGCCGCAACGCCCACCGGCGGCCGACGGCCGGCAATTGACGCGTAAAAACTAATGCGTGTGGTATCGACGTCGACATGCGGGACCCTTAATTTCTCGGCTCGCAGGGCGCGGACCCTTCCATAGCTTTTTAAAAGCTTTTATTCTACTTGCCCTGTTAGTATGGGACAAATCTTGCGAGTTAAATTAGAACCACTTTCTGTCGTTAGATTAGGTTGAAATTTGGTTTACTTTGGTTTTACACCGAAGTTACGTAAACTTCGGTGACAATGCAATAATATGGTACCATGAAGCTGGTCTCAAGATGGCGTCGGAAGGTGGCTATCGGAACTCCTAAACTAAACAATATAAAACCGTCAAGTTTGGACTCGTTTGAATAGTCTTGACAAGCACTTTTTTTTTAGTCTTGTAAATAAAATATTAATTTAAAAAATATTTAAAAACAAGCTTTTATTTAAATGCTCTAAAACGAAGAAAATAAATTTTATATTGATATAAATAAAAGCTTGTCGCGAGATTTCAAACAACATCGTACTTAGACTTAGACGCGTTCTTATCATTTGCTTAGAATTAAAGTTAGTTTGTTCTTTTGAAAAAAAAAAAAACTTATGTTTGTCTTCTCGCGACAAGCTTTTATTTATATCAATATAAAATTTATTTCGTCGTTTCAGCGCATTTAAATAAAAGCTTGTTTTTAAAATAAAATAAAAAATAATATTTTACTAAATATCGAACGTTTAATTTCGTTTGGACGGCCGTCTCCCCGAGCTCCCGTAACACTGTGTAATCATCAAATCATGTATCTCATTTTACTACAGTTTAGGGTTCTATATTTTATTTCGAATGCTCAGTGAATCGCATATGTAATGTATTTAAATAATTCCCTACGCGCACGAACACTAAATGGTTCGGAAAGTCAAATTCAACCAACAGCAAATCCCGTTTAATCTATGATAGTGGCTTGTTTAGTTCAGTGGAGCTGACGAAGTTGTGCCCCCCCCCCCCCCCCCACAGCTCCGTCACCTCCAGGCAAGTGTGCGAGTGTACGGGGAGGGGAGTGTCCTCAAACAAACAAATAAATGGCAATTTAGAACGAAATTGAAAGTACACAGCTCGATATGACCGCCAGTGCCATTAATAAAGATCATATCTGAACAACTCGCACTGCCTTATTGAATAATGAAAAGGCGTTGCACCTGTCCTCTCCCTCCCCACTTCACCTGCCCCGCGGCTCTCAGGTGACAGCTCCAGCGAGCTCTGATCCCATTAGAGCCTAAAGCCTCCACGATTAGTGCTAAATACGAACCATTAGCTGGAAATAATTTCAGAACGATCATCGGATTACTGGCACAAGCAAAACAGCACTTGATTTACTCGATAATGTAGCCAGTGGTCCCGTCCCTGGCTACATTATCAGCATACATTTTCATGATAACAAAATATTTACTGTCGCCGTGGGTAACTTTGAATCCATGTCAAACATTGTACTGAGGTTCTTCCGTATATCCTCGTTTTTTTTTGCCAAGAGAACTATTATTTTGGCAAAAAAAATATCAAAGCGATTGCTAATTAATCCATTATATTATTATGTATTAGTATAATATAGGCTGGCAAAGGAAGCCATTGAGATCTCAAACTGACAGAATTTCGAATTCGAATTTTGATGGTTTTCAACTGGTGCGTGTTATCCAGTTTAAGGTATCAATAAACTGAAACACGCGCGTGAAGTGTGTCCGAAATAGAATATCCAGTGATACCATGAGTGTGGTTTGTCGGGAATCAATCGAGTTCGAGTCCCAGTGGTAACGCACTTTGCAGCAAACGGCGATGACGGAACATAGACCAATATGTACGCTCTAGGTATTCTTCAGTCATCTTTGAACATGGCGCATGAAACTGTTGGGAACTTAAATAAAATACAAACTCCTACAAATTAAAATTGGTCTCGCCTTTTATGCTATTAGCGATAATATAGAAACATACATACATACAAATACGGAGAACAGCAAATATAAATATAACCGTAGGCTTTTGACCGTAAGTTAAAGGACTTTCTCATAGGTACATAGTTCGGTGTAAATTGTACGGAGACTAGTTTCCACAGTCAAACCGTTTTTACGGTTTTGTGGGGTATTGTACAGTTCTTTTTTGGGGTTCCGTACCTCAAAAGCTAAAATAACGGAATCCTTATAGGATCACTTTGTTGTCCGTCTGTCCGTTTGTACGTCCGTCCGGGTGTCAAGACCTGTATCTCGGGAACACGTGAAGGTATCGGGTTGAGATTAAAACCATAGCATGGTCCATAGTATCTTGCTGCAGAAACACAAATCATATTTCTCAGTTTCGTAAAAAAAAAGTTACAGCCGAATATATCGTAAATAAAACCGGACAAGTGCGAGTCTGACTCGCCCACAGAGCGTTCCGTACAAACTAAATAAAAGGCGGAAATCATATATTTTATTATATTTTCATATATAACAAAGTGGTTCTATAAGGGTTCCGTTTTTCCCATTTGAGGTACGGAACTCTAAAAATAGCCAAACAAATAGAAATGAAAAAAGCAGCCTACTCGTAATGTATCTATTTGAAAGTCACATATGAGGACAAAGTAAAAGGTTTAGTATCTATGCTGTGGTTTTGGGAAAATTTTATTTAAATAATATAATTGTTGTAAGTCTACAAAATACTACACTCGACTACAAAATAGAACATTAAAGTAAATGTGTGATTTGGAGGATCTACCTAGTATAGAGAGTGTCCGGTTATAATATCGCGTCTATAAGAAACTATTAATAGAGCCGTGAGCTTCTGGCGCCACTTCCGGCGCCAGAGAGGGCTCCTCTTGGTGGAACCGGCGGCGGTGTTACTCCACGACTCTACACTCTCTACTTGTCTAAATAATTTTATTGATACAAACGCATTTCAAAGAAGGATACTTTGGAAACCGTTAAGAGTCTGAACTTGTTACGTTTAAGTATAAACTCGTTTGTTTAATCAATGTGGATTGGGATTAAAGTGACTCGGAGTAGCCAAAATAAAAATGTAGGGAATAAACATGTCGTGGCTGCGACGGTTGTATTCGAGCCTCACGTGATTTATTTTGGAGGCAGAGTTGTGGAAACATGCATTCGTGCAAAACGTCGCCGCACCGCGACTTGAAGTGCAACGCGAGCGGAACGTAGTGCTCAGTGGCTTCACGGAGCCAGAGGGAGTGCCACCTGCCACCACGCCGCGGCTGGGGCGAAGTGCGGGGACGACGGAGTAACAGCACGCGCCGGTCATTCTTCATTCACACGTTCACTTGACAGAATCTGCACACGGGTATACCCATGAGTAGGAAGTGCAGGAGTGTCGGGGGACCGCATACCGAGCGCCATCGCTTCAATCACTTCAGCGAAACAAAAACAGCATTCCTCCACTCCCATTTCATTACAAAAATGGGCGCTGAGCTATGAAACAACGCGCCGCGTGCGACCAACAAACATCACAATATTCGACGAAATTAATCTCAGAATAGAGGGTGACGCGTCCTGGCCGATGGATTTGGAAAAAAATGATTCCGTTAAACGTGTCATTTTATTTGATCGGCGTTCGAGCCGCCATTTGTGAGGCGGCTATTCGAGCCGCTTTCTGTGTAGTGGCGGCATACATCAGCCGAGGCGCCGCCGCCGCGCCGCCGCCGTGAGCCGACTGGAATATGATCGCGGCCGAGTTCACCGGTATTGTGTCATCCCTCGACCTACTGCAGATCTGCTACTCTGAAACTATACATCCTTCTATAAATGACGATAGTGATGCTGAAAACGTGTCGTTGTTCATTTTTTGTATATACCTGAAAACTATACTTGAAATTACTTGAACAGCGGGATGAAAACAGTACTTTTCGTACTTAAGAAACGATTTTCCTGGTGTTAAATTGCTACTGAGCCATATCGAAACTTTCTAAATAGCTACAGTGATATTTCTTACCTCTAAATGAGATTTACTACATAGTATTCGAATGATTTCCTTTCGACCCTTGTGTCTACTATAACAATCTACTGTAGCGAGACAAACTGTTGTAGATTCACCTACATTTTAACTCTCAATGTATTTGTTTAACAATTCACGTCATTAAATATATTATAAAATTTCAGTAAAATGCATACAAAAGTAAGAAATAACTAATAAATAACGATATCACTATAGAAATAAATTAAATAAATAAAGATAATAAAAAATCGACTTCCTCCTGTAGTCACGCCCACGCGTCATTTGATGCACCGTAAACACACCCTTCCTGTGTCGCGCCAATACCTTAGGAACGGACTTAGACATCACCTATACAGTCCATCTTGTCGCATACGAGTACTTACGATTAGAAGAGATTACGTGTGTATACACGTACTCTCTTCTAATCATTTTTGAATCGAATTCATTTGGAAACTATTATTTGAGCGGTGTTCCAAGCACGACAGGATCGCTAATAACGTCGCTCAGTACATCGAGCGTGTTGTTGATACAGCAACATGCGTGCGTCGTGTTATAGATACAGCAACATGCGTGCGTCGTGTTGTTGCTACAGCAACATGCGTGCGTCGTGTTGTTGCTACAGCAACATGCGTGCGTCGTGTTGGGTATCGCGATAAACGACACGTTGTCGTTACGACCGACCGACAAATATTATGTATTGCGTGGAAGCTTCGAGAACCACATGACCATTTGTTTAAAAATGTACTTAGCAATTTTTTTTGACCTATATGATTTTAACTCTCAGAATCAGAATCAGAAAATATTTATTGTATAAACTGTGTACATTGATGTTATAATAATTAATAGGTATCAACAGTTTTGTCCTTTACGAACATACTATAACAATTGTTGGTATACATATATTTTGACATTAATATAATACCGCATTACTGGTCGATAGACCTAAAAAAGTGTAAATGGACTGTGTGAAAGATGATACTTAAGAGTGCGAAAAGTGTGAGTGTAGAAATCACATCTGATAGAGTGAAGGGGCGAAATAAAACGTGCTGTGCCAACTCCACCTAGTGGGGAAAGGACAAAATAATAATGATGCAGTCATCATTATTATTTTGTCCTTTCCCCACTAGGTGGAGTTGGCACAGCACGTTTTATTCGATAAACAACGGCGACATGTTTATAACATATTCGCGCCAAACCTTATAGATCTTACGTCTTATTGCTTTTTGGATCAAAGATACTTGCAGCAAATTATAATTTTCTAGTGTAATAGTCTAGTGTAATTTTCATCAAAAGTTATTTTTTTATTCGTAATATTTGAGATAAGCGTTTCGCGCTCTACAATTAAAATCTTGTGAGCAAAATAAAGGCGATAAAAATGTAACATACAGCAGTTGAGCAAGCTCGAGCGGGTCATCATTGATAGAGTGCTAGCAATAATGACTGCTCGTTCCGTCGTCTTTCTGCACGCCGTTACACCGTCGCGACACGACGGCACTCATGTTTGTTTAGTAACGGCCTACTAGCGAAGCGACGCAGTTCATTACTATAGGTACCTACATATACTTATTTCACTCAACATATTAAATATAACCCCTTCATGGTAAACATCCAAGGTTTCATATTTTTAGTCAATCAGTTAATCAAATTAAAAAAAATATATACGGTACGAATTGATAACCTCCTCCTTTTTCGAAGTCGGTTAAAAATTACTAGTTCTCAAATCATATAAAGGTAGTGATAGATATATTAAATTCTGTCTTTATTTTTGTTAATTTATACATTATATAGATAGCAAACAGAACATCCAGGATATCAAAGATTAAAATTGAACTAAAGTACAAGAAGAATATTAGCGGAACTTTTCATATCATTATCTGAAGTGCTGCAGTACTACACAGTACTGCAAAGTACTACGAGTAATGTAGGATGTTTGCTACATGTCAGGATTCTAATAAATGTCAGTCTAAATGTAGATTCCTTATATACCTTACCTTGACGTTTAATTATCAGAAAAATAAAGATGACCCGGAGCACTTTTACACAAGTGAAGTCATATTGATACGTTTAAACGTTCGAATGTCGGCTAGAGTTGAGACTGGTTGGAAATATTGGTACGTATTCATTTGTTCCGTTTATTTACCGGCAGCTTGTGACGTCAGCACTCTTAACATAATATCTAGTTATACATCATACATTCTGATCGATGACGTTCCGGTACTGAGCGTGGCTCCGCAGTGCGACCTCGCCACCTTACGAGCCGCATCCGATTTATGAGTATTTTATGATCATTGCAGACGGTGCACCAATTTTAAACCACTGCACATAACCGTAGTTCAGAAGAATATCGTACGGTTGATCCCGGTATGGCGTCTTAATTTATACTTCGGTTTCGGTTTACGGTACAGAGAAAATTAAAAACCTAGAGACCGACTTAGGCTATATTTCTTTCATCATCGCCGTTTTTTGTCAACTGGTATGAATTTCAATCACTTTTTTTACACAGATAAAATACTTGAAATAACGTAGGTATTATACGAGCAATTTGCAACTTAGCCATTGGATTGTGCTCCAGATCGTGGTGTAGAGGCAAGAGCGGGAGCAGTTGGGACATAACTTCAATCATTAATATCGCCCTTATGATTAATATTTACATTAATTAGATGTAAATTGCCGGTTGGGTGCTAATTTAAGGTTATTTACGAGGGACGTGGCTCGTCCCGCGCCCCGTCAGCGCTCGAAACTAACTGGCTCTATGACCTCGTGCGCTCTCACCTGCAATAAATTAATGTATAGTTCCTAAATCTCCGAACGTTTCATTAAATATACAATTCTATTTAAATCTACCTCAGGATAAAGTTGTTAGCTACGCGCTCTTTCAAAGCTGACTAATATTATATCAAAAAAGTGTTAGTGCAATTTGTGCACGAGACATCGATTGCCCTCGCTAACTGGCGAGCGATACACCAGTGGAGGGCGGCCCCCGCGCGTGACTCCAGTCGAGGACGGCCCCCGCGTGACTCTCATTAACCCCTTAAGACGAGAACGTTAACGTAAGCTCCGGGATTCGAACCACGCGTCGTGTTCACACATTCGACTCTACATCTTACTGGTAGAAAATAAGGGTTACTTTCCCGAGCACATTCTAAATGTAAGTGATCGGAGCCGATCGAGCCCGACCGCACGCGCTTGTCGTGTTAATAACTTATTAATCGGTCCATTAATTATTCGATTGTAATCTGGTAAGAAATAACCACGTAAAACGTTACTCTACAACGCCGTTATTACCGCTACTCCGTTAGAGTGACGAATCTCGAGACGTAAGCAGATGACCTCACACAATAACCACATAACCAGATGACCTCACACAATAACCACGTAAAGCGCTACTCTACAACGCCGTTATTACCGCTACTCCGTTAGAGTGACGAATCTCGAGACGTAAACAGATGACCTCACACAAATTGCAGGAAGACGCTGTTGGCAATGTAGATTTAAACCGGTATTTTATGAAAATCTATGAAAGAATCATATGTTCAACAGTCAACTTTTGTAGCTGAAAAGAGAATAATAAAATATATCACAACCAAATATTTATCATTTGACGTCTGATTTTGAATGGACTGCCATTGTTCCATTCCATTCCTATTGCATATAATTAATATCAAGTAAGCACAGCTATGATTATATATATGACCAACTTAAACAAACCTAATATCCACTACCATACATCATCGTGCCATGTGACTCTCTATGAACAACCACTCATGACAATACTTCATTTAAATAGATTCAATACTGAGATTAGCGCTCTCTGATCTCTAGTGTCCGTGTAAATACGTGGCCAACAATTCAGACATACAAAAAATTTTCGTTCGATGCCACAGTCTTTCTTTACATCTTACGTAAACTTTAATACAATAGTTAAAATGTGAATTTGCCGCAAGCCGACTACAACTTAACTCTGAAACAAAGTACTTAGAACAATAAAATAATCGGCCAAGTGCGAGTCGGACTCGCGCACGAAGGGTTCCGTACTATCATCTATAATACTACAAAGTTTAGTTCTGTTTATAAAATAACGAGAAATCAACGAAATTCCAAGTAGTCAATTGCAAACTTATAGGTAGGTTTTCGATACACATCCGGGCAGCAAGACGACTTAGTTGCTTAGCAACCGCCTCGCGCTCGCGCCACCACCAAACCGCGGCGCGGCACTCGCACCGCGTTTAGATGCACGGATTATTTTCATTTTGTGAGTTTTTATGTATTAGATTAGGTATTTATTTTTATAGTTAATATATTTCTAAATATTTACTTACAAATATTCAAGTTTCTACCTGTTAATTAAGATCGAGTAAAAATTGCTTAAAAATTACGTTTGTTGTATGGGAGCCCCCCTTTAATATTTACGTTATTGTTATTTAATTATTTATTTTGAAAGGTAATATACAAGTAAATATTCTGTGAAAATTTTATGCGTCTACCTGTTACCGTTTTTAATATTGAGCAAAAAAATACGAAAAAAACACGTTTATTGTATGGGGACCCCCCTTAATAATTTTTATTTTTTATTTTTAGTATTTGTTGTTATAGCGGCAACGGAAATACATCATTTGTGAAAATTTCAGCTTTCTAGCTATCACGGTTTATGAGATACAGCCTGGAGACAGACAGACAGACAGACAGACAAACAGCGAAGTCTTAGTAATAGGGTCCCGTTTTTACCCTTTGGGTACGGAACCCTAAAAACGCGAACAAATCCAGACGCAGCGCGAGTACTCCCGTGAACGACGACCGACGGCGTCGGAGGGCCAGCATTCTTCGAGTATATTAATTTTAATTAGGTCCTCCGTAATTGGGTGCCGTAACGGCGGCGGAGATGAGATATCGCAGTTGGAGAACGCGGGTAGTTGTACCCGTTAGTGGCGTTCTGCGCCGACTCACTTTTAAGTGCCGCCGAGTAACTTTCTGTGTCGATACTTCTCAAATTTTAATTTTAGTTAATTTAACTTGTACTACTATGGATTTCCAAAAAGATCGGTTGATATCAGCCTGTCTTCCAGTCACTTTTATGAGGTCGTCTGTCCACGTAGTGGTCTTGGCTGGTCTTTCTGCGCTGCGTTTGCGGATACCTGGTCTCCACTCGATGATTTTTCGGCCTCATCAGACATCAGTTCTTGTGCCTTCAATCACGGCGGAATTAAAAAGCCTCTGAAGGACTTTAAGTACCGCTGTTCCACCGGCGTTCCGGTTCAATATCTGAATGTAATAATAATAATAATGTGTATGTGGTCGCGCAGCGTCCGAGGCGCCGCTGGGCACGGCCGGCGTGGCGGGCGCGCTGTGCGCGTGCGGCGGCGCGGTGTGCGCGCTGGCGGCGGGCGCGTGCGGAGTGCGCGTGCGCCGGCGCAGGCGCGCGCCCGCCGGCAAGCCGCCGCCAGCGCGCCTCCCCCCCGGCCCCGCGCCGCCGCACACCAAGCTGCCGCCGCACCACGATGACGCCGAGCCCGACCTCATACCCAATAACTACTGTGAGTACATCGCATCTACATAATATACTGCACGCGACACACGCGCTTGCACGCGACACACGCGCTTGCACGCGACACACGCGCTTGCACGCGACACACGCGCTTGCACGCGACACACGCGCTTGCACGCGACACACGCGCTTGCACGCGACACACGCGCTTGCACGCGACACACGCGCTTGCACGCTATCAACGTTGCTATTAAGGTTTTTTTCTACATTAAATAGATCAACGATTGACCATCCTGAACTACGGGTGTGGACCTGGGGATGGAGGTGGCGGTATAGAGCCTCGCCTCGTGCCACTAACATATTTATGACTCGCCCAAAAAGATTCTCGTGAATCTGTTTTTAACACGCTTTTATTAGCTTCATCTGTTTGTATGTTCGTTAGTAACCGAATTTTTTGGACTTGATTTTGACCCACTTCAAATGGTCAGATTTCATTCAAACTTTGTACGCTTATCGAGAACCGATGACAATACAATAATTTGAAGCGTGTTGATTTAGTTTTTTTAAACTATTATTCATACTACATTTACATAATCGACTTTATTTATTTATTTATTTAGTACACAAAACAGAATATAGTTGATATTAAATATAAGTAAAAGAATGGGATAAGTTTTGATCTAAACCATATTCCAACACAATGTGCACACAACATGTTCAGCATTCACAGTTCACAGTACACGTTCACAGCAACGAGCAGTACTTAAGTATAACAAAATACATAGTAAAAAATTTGGTAGGTGGTTAGTAAATCATGATGATGAATATTATTAAAAGTTATTGGTTAAAACTGTTTTAACAATTTATCAATAAAAGTTTTCAAAGGTTAGTGATTGGAAAAAAAAACTGGCATCAAATTTGAATTTTAGTAAACTACCGCCGAAAATATCAATCGAATCCCGACTGTAGTTTTCACCTACAAAAATTTGCGATCCTGTCGTATTTGCATTATTTAGAATTAGGCTTAGTCACATCTGCCACTTAGAAACGTTATTTGTTCATGAACACTGTGTGCTGTAACTCGGCAGCGCTCGGAACGTGACTCCTCGTGTATTCTCATCGTTACACAATGCTCGCCTCCGCGGTTCGTCCGCGACAATGGCGCGCACTCTCTACACAATAACCTGCGAATGTTTCCAATGGTATTTAACATTTGGAACGAGCATTACCGCGGAGAACAATGGCGCTAAGCTGGCGAGCGGCGGACCAGCCACCCACCATTCAAATATTAATATTACCTACCTAACAACGGAAAAGTAAGCGGCGAGCGCGCCCTAGGGGCACGGGGAGTGGGGACGACGACGTGAGAGGGGTTTAAAACGCAATCCTCATAAAAGCTTAATATATGGCTGGAAGTGGAGCCCATGGATGGAAATTGTGATAAAACGCCGTCACTCGTACCTAACATCCTCTGCGTGCATTTGTGGCGCCCTACGGTGGCCGCGGCTGGCGGCGGTACTAACGACAACTGAGCTCACAACACCACAATTTGCCATGAAGTATGCAGTGCAACAATAAATTCATCCGGAAGAGTATGAGTGTGATTCACACACCGAGCACAAGGTTTCTTTAATCAGACGCGAAATGAACACTGACACCAGAGTTTAGTTACCTACTTACTTTCGAAATGTCAATAATTTTCTTCAAAAATGGAATGGTCTAGGCGCGTAGACAGACAGACAGACACCATAGCCTCACCAATAGGCTGCCGCATCCTTAGTACTGAAGCCTGATAACTGAAACGATGTGAGGTAGATCGACAGATACACACGGCTGCACTGTGCTGTCTATTGTTAAACGATGTGAGGTAGATTGACAGACACACACGGCTGCACTGTGCTGGCTATTGTTAAACGATGTGAGGTAGATTGACAGACACACACGGCTGCACTGTGCTGTCTATTGTTAAACGATGTGAGGTAGATTGACAGACACACACGGCTGCACTGTGCTGGCTATTGTTAAACGATGTGAGGTAGATCGACAGACACACACGGCTGCACTGTGCTGTCTATTGTTAAACGATGTGAGGTAGATCGACAGACACACACGGCTGCACTGTGCTGTCTATTGTTAAACGATGTGAGGTAGATTGACAGACACACACGGCTGCACTGTGCTGGCTATTGTTAAACGATGTGAGGTAGATTGACAGACACACACGGCTGCACTGTGCTGTCTATTGTTAAACGATGTGAGGTAGATCGACAGACACACACGGCTGCACTGTGCTGTCTATTGTTAAACGATGTGAGGTA
Organism: Lycia hirtaria; assembly: GCA_947563715.1. NCBI lineage: Eukaryota > Metazoa > Arthropoda > Insecta > Lepidoptera > Geometridae > Lycia > Lycia hirtaria. The sequence goes on from OX387379.1 coordinate 46,045,272, forward strand.
GATCGACAGACACACACGGCTGCACTGTGCTGGCTATTGTTAAATGGGCAAGTGATCTAATCACGCTCTAACTGTAGTACTGTAAGAAGAACTACTATTTGTAATACAGGCAGTTACGAATCTTGTATGAACAAAGGTCTCTTTTTTTTATGAGAAAGTATGTGTAAAATCGCTAATGTAAAAAATAAAAATGCGTAAATAATTATAAATGTGCATTCTTTAAAATTTTAGAAGTTTCCGGCAGCCTAGTGGTGAGACCGTCTGACTTGCGATCCGCAGGTCCTGGGTTCGAATCCCACGGCACGCACCTCTGTCTTTTCGAAGTTATGTGCGTATTTTTGATTGCCGCCAACTTCAAACGGTGAAGGAAAACATCGTGAGGAAACCTACATGTCTGAGAGTTCTCAATGATCTTGAAGATGTGTGAAGTCTGCCAACCCGCACTTGGCTAGCGTGGCAGACTATGGCCTAACCCTTCTCACAATGAGAAGATGGCCCGTTCCCAGCAGTGGGACAGTTTGTATAAACAGGGCTGATAAAAAAAAATAAAAAAATCTTTAAAATAATTTTAGTAAAACCATTAGTTTATTACGAAAAAGTTCGTTAGAGGTTACGGAAAAACGCATTTTATTTTTGCGTGAGACGTATTACAAAAAATATAGTCTATGACACTGAGGAACTGAAGACAAATCTAGCGAATTTCGCACATCAAAATCGGTCAAGCCGTTTAGGCTGTAGGCGATCATATAAAAACATACATACATGCCCACATACGAGTACATACACTCAAAAAACATAACCCTCCTTCTTACGCAATCGGGTGAAATAATAATAATTTTCAAAGAAACAAAATATATCTATAGGCAAATAATTTATTATTTTCCTGACTTCGGAAAAGCAAAAGGGAGGATTATGGTTTGAACATTTTATTACTAAATTCGTCTGAGTTTTACAGAAATTCGATTACTTTGCTTAAAAAAAAGTTTTTACACGATTCCAATTAATTCAGTTCAGTTTCAAATGATAATTATTATATATAATAATCTAGTACTCGTTTATTTTATACGTGCAAATTAATTTAAAAAATTGCACAGTTATTAAAACACTGAACAACCGACTTCAATATCTCTATACACTATATCTTCTCTATACACAGAGTGGATGAGTGTTACAAGAAGGCTTTTCAAGAGTACTACATTCTTCATGGTTATAAATATTTTTCAAAAAATATTGTGATCAGAGCTCGCTTTTCCTTGTGTCACCGATTGTTGATACCTACTTTCGAAGATAATAACAATCCGCAACATTTGACATTTTGGCAAAGAGAAATGCGTAACATCTGCGGCTCTATAATCTAAAACGGTTCATTGCGGCCTCCAAACAAAATATTCACATTACTAGAGATTATTCCAAAAAAAAAACAAGATAGTAAAATAATTATGAGACCAACTTGGGAGCCTCTCTTTTTTGGGATTTTCCTTCATGAACCGAAAAATTATCATCGTAAAAATATTTAAAACCCGTTTTAGCTTGTGCTAATAAAGCTCTTTAATAAGATATCCCACATGATACGGTTAAAGCACTTTTAAAATTTGGACCTTCCTTCCTTGAATAAGGACCCTTTATTTTATTTATGCGTAGTTTATGACAATGCTTTTTGCCAAATTTCACAGTTATAGGTCAACGGGAAGTACCCCATAGGTTTGATTCCCTTGCGAGTGCTTAAGTTCAGCTGCTCATGCAGTACGACAAATTAGAAGAATATCAGATGTGGCAACTGCTAGGCTTGTTTATTTTGGATACTTTCATAGTGTAATGACCTACGGTATATTATTATGGGGATCGGCAGCAGATATAGATTCTATCTTTATTCTGCAAAAAAGAGCAATCCGTGCCATCTACAATTTAAGTTCCAGGAAGTCACTGAAAGAGGTATTTAAAACTATTGATATCTTAACCGTGCCATCGCTTTACATCTATGAGTGCATTATGTATGCTAGAAAAAATCTTTATAGCTTTGATAAAAAACCTGAAACATCACACTACAAGCATAGAATTGTTCATCCTAGACATAGGCTACAAAAAACAAATAAATCATTCCTGATAAACAGTGTACGTTTTTACAATATTATTCCAGAACAGTTTTTGGGTCTCAAGGAAAATAAATTCAAAACTGTCATTAAAAAATATTTAATGAATAATGCATACTATTCTATAGATTTGTTCATTAAAGACAAAACCCATTGGAAAAAAGTGGCATCAAAATCTGCAATACAATAACAAATTAATATGATATTACTAAATACATGCTGTATTTTTATTGATTTAATATTACTGACTGTATTATTACAATTAGCTAGCTATCTATGACAAAGACCCTTTACAGCTGCTTTTGACTGACAATGCCTTCTTACAGCTGCAAACAATTTTTGTTTTTATATAAAATCAGTATGTTTAATTTTTATTATGATATTATTGTGATTATGATTTATGATGTAAATGACGTCGCCAAGCGTATATTATGTATACCCAAGGCCCGAAATAAATGAATTGAATTGAATTGAATTGAAGTGTCGAAATATGCGTTTTATGCGACATATTCGGCTGTAACTTTTTTATGAAAACTGAAAAGTTTGATTTATCTGTCTGCAGCAAGAGACTATAGATCTGCGTATATGGTTTTAATTTTAACACGATACCTTCACGCGTTTCCGAGATACAGGTCTTGACAGCTGGACGGACGGACAGACGAACAACAATAAGGGTTCTGTTTTATTTTACTTTTGAGGTACGGAACCCTAAAAATATATACAGTTCAACACACACCTCACTTTTTTTAAGTCGGTTAAAAATAGATTATCTTAGCGTTTATGTTGGTTGTTATTGTTGGTTGCATACTAGAGATTGAAGATCGTAGTTAACATTAACCGCCACTTCAGCAACGCACGTGTAATTCGAACTGAATAATTTGAATTCATCATTATTTTTATTGTGCATCTACACACCGAGCAAATTCTTACGATTAATTGCAGTCCTTTGCTTAATTGGCTACTTTATCAAAGATTGGCGGTACAAACCTACGTCGTCTCGTGTCGGCCGATTCTACGCAAGCCGCCGCCGCCTCCGTCGCGCCGCCGCCGTCGCGCCGCCGCCGTCGCGCCGCCGCAGCGCTTTTGTCTAGACCGAGATTGTTGGAGTGTGTGCGAACTGCGGCCGGATGGGAACTTAACAACACATGGTTATTAGATTAGTCTAGTGTTAGCTCGCTGGGCCCGAGGCGGGGATTCGAACGACGTCGAACGATATAATTAGTGTGTACCCTCAACTCTGGGAGCAAGAAGCTGTTCTAGTCTGCATGGAGTTGATTTAAACTATGTATTATGAACATATAGCCATGGCAGGTTAACTGTCACTTCATTTATGGTCGTTACCGGCCGCTCATACGAGTACGACTATGACCACTTGTGAAATTAAGCCAATGGGGCTACTAAGATTGTACCTTGCGCTTACTTTGTCATTTTTAATCGCAAACAAGTATTGTACATAAAGAGGCAAAAATGTATTGAATTGACAACTGCTTCATGCAAAAGTTTGCACCAGTAACTTGGTGCAAGTAGGGGAAGAAATTACAATTTTAGTCACTAGACTGCTATACCAATGGTAGATGAAAAGTATTAAACGCCTTCTATAAGAAACTTTTTTTGATACATACAAGGCAAAAACCGGCCAAGTGCGAGTCGGACTTGCGCACGAAGGGTTCCGTACCTACAAAAACGAGCCAAAAAATCACGTTTGTTGCGTGGGAGCCTCCTTAAATATTTATTTTATTATTTTTTAGGGTTCCGTACCCAAAAGGTAAAAACGGGACCCTATTACTAAGACTTCGCTGTCTGTCTGTCTGTCTGTCTGTCTCCAGGCTGTATTTCATAAACCGTGATAGCTAGAAAGCTGAAATTTTGACAAATGATGTATTTCCGTTGCCGCTATAACAACAAATACTAAAAATTAAAAAAAAAAAAATTAAGGGGGTCCCCATACAATAAACGTGTTTTTTTCGTATTTTTTTGCTCAATATTACAAACGGTAACAGGTAGACGCTTCAAATTTTCACAGAATATATACTTGTATAATACCTTTCAAAATAAATAATTAAATAACAATAAAGTAAATATTAAAGGGGGGCTCCCATACAACAAACGTAATTTTGAAGCAATTTTTACTCGATCTTAATTAACAGGTAGAAACTTGAATATTTGTAAGTAAATATTTAGAAATATATTAACTATAAAAATAAATACCTAATCTAATACATAAAAACTCACAAAATGAAAATTATCCGTGCATCTAAACGCGGTGTGGTGGTGGCGCGAGCGCGAGGCGGTTGCTAAGCAACGGCCGCGCGGGTAGCGGGGGAGGTAACATTACGGAGCGAGCCATAGCCGCGCGTATTCGCGCGAGCGTCGTCATGCTGCCCGGATGTGTATCGAAAACCTACCTATAAGTTTGCAATTTACTACTTGGAATTTCGTTGATTTCTCGTTATTTTATACGATTTTCTATTATAGATGATAGTACGGAACCCTTCGTGCGCGAGTCCGACTCGCACTTGGCCGATTTTTTTGTATTTGTTGTTATAGCCGCAACAAAAATACATCATCTGTGAAAATTTCAACTGTCTAACTATCATGGTTCATGAGATACAGCCTGGTGACAGACGGACAGACAGACAGTGGACGGGTACGGAATCCTAATAAACAAGCATACTATTCGCCAGATGGCATTTGATAGTCTTCCTCTGTGGACTGAGCTGGAACACTACTAGTATCGTTAAGGCTTTGTCAATTGGAAGAGGTATTCGTAAACAAGCTTACCGTAAAACCCGTCTAGGAAGGTCAGTCTCATCATCATCATCATCTCAACCATAAGAAATCCACTGCTGGGCATAGGCCTCCCCCATGGATTTACAAAAAAATACTGATTAGAAGCAGCTTACATCAGTCTACATCTTGCTAATTCGTCAAAGAAAGAAGCAAAAAAGCTCGAATGTGAGCAAGCAATAGCTCGTAACATATTGAGATTAGCTTTTTGATAGTATGGGCAAGTGGGACATCGGCGCAGAAATGGAGCAAGCGATGATAAATGCAACGGCAGCGCACATCTTTTCACAGAGTGAACGGGTCCAGCTTTTGATGAGCTTGGGACCGTTGACGAATCTACGAGTAAAAGCTCGCTCCGGCGCAGGCGCCCGTACACGAGCCCCGCCGCAGAAACAATATCCCGCGCTCATCTGCGTAGTATCCTGTCGCAAGTTTGCTAATGCCGTATTTACATGTTGTAAGGAGACACACGCGCGCCACGCTTAACGCGGGACCACACCTCACTCACTACTTCCACATAAATCGGGGATCGGGATCATTGGCTTAAACTTTGATATTAACAAACTTTCATCATCGTGTGCTTCGTGGGAAGATTTTATTGACAATAAACAAGTAAACATCACGTTTACTGCTGTAAGAATGTCGAGCCCCGCTTCAAGCTTTCACTCGGTTAGAGCCATAGCATGTTAATCCAGGGTACGCATATTACTGTGTATAAAGATACTGTTGCGTCTGAACAGACCTTAGTGTACCTACACAGTGTGAACACGTCTCGAAATATCCGTCTACATCGTTGGTCCACATACTCGTAGGTAATGCACGAAGTGATTTCCTAGTCTAACTTTTACTTTGTCGAAGTAAAAGTTAGACTAGGATAGGAATACAAGGAAATCACTTCACGTATGATCAAATGTTCATTTATGTATGTAAATACACTTAAAATACATATATATTTTTTTTATAAATTTTAATACATATAAAAAAATGAAGAGCTCAAGGACGGCGGACGGGTCTTAGTATTTCAAATTAAAGCTTTTCACACACAACATTACACAGGGTTCCGTACCAACTCAGAAGATACTGAATTTAACATTCGATCTAAGCAGAACATACCTACCTACTTACTTATATATAAAAAAGTATAACATTTAATATAATAAAATAGGGGCTAAGAAACAAAATGTGACCAGATTTGAAGATCGTTAGTTATATGAGCAGCAGCTGTGCCGAGCGCCGCGGCGACGGTCGGACTGCGCCGCTAGTTTGTTGGTTGATTCGCTGAAACCGAGCTTGCTGGCTCGATTGGCTAGAGTGTCTCCAGACCGACACAACAACGCGACACACCATCAAGAGCTTTATTAAAAATATTTGGGAACGAGGTGTGTCGTATGTAGTCGCGGCGGCGGCGCGCTGGTCATGAATATTGATGCAGCATCGTGAATATTCAGCACGCCGGCACTCGCAATTGAAAACACGCCGCAGAGCGCTTCAGCCGAGCCGCAGAGCCTACCTGTGCCTCTACCTGTACCTCTACCACTCTACCTGTACTTAGATACTTAGATTGTTAGATACATACTCACCTATACATTTTAACAAGAATATTGATTTAACGGACATTTTTGAGTAATTATTTTATGCCACGTTATGGTGAACCTATTAAACGCGCTGGTTACCCGGAGACCCAAGAGCCGCCGGCGGTGACCCACCCGCACCCCGCGCGTCCCCTTCGCGTCCCGCCCGCGTCCCGTCAGTGTCCCGCTCGCGCTCCGCCCGCGTCCCGCCGCGCCGCACGCTCCATCCATCGCGGTGTTGCCGTGAGGGCTCTCACGACGACTCCTAACTTCATACGATCTCTTATCATCTCCTTGCATGCGATCCGACAAGCGTAATAACACGATATTCCGCGACGCGGCCGGAACGAGCCGCGAACACCTATTAATGATGCCAATTTGAATAAAGTCGAGCACACGTGAGGTCCCGGGGGCGGCAGCGACGACGGGAGAGAGGAAAGGGACGGCAGCGACGCTGGGAGAGAGGAGAGGGGCGGCACGCGTGCCGATTAATTATTTCTTGTGTCCTGACTTACGCTCGCCTCCATCTTTGAATGTAGTGATTAATCAGGTTTTTTCCTTGAGTCGGGATATATCTCCGGTCGAGGCAAGGTGCGGGACGGGTCGTAACGAAGCGGGCACCAGATAAGCCTGCAGAGCGACCCACCAGCGCTTCCACCATCGGGAAGTGGCTAGCGCTAGCCAGTAGTTGATGGAACCAGGAACACGAGCGCTCCTGCTCGCAGCGGCCGCCGGTCCGCCCTGGACTTAAGGCTGTAGGAAATTAGAAAACCCATGAGAAATGGCGCACCCGATTTCATTCCAGCTTATCCGGGAAGATTTATGCGGACCGGGATTGAACCCGTACCAGAGATCCGAACTTAATGCTCCCATATTTATGAAAGTCATTTAATATCGGGGCGTATTAAGTATTAAAAAAGTTTGTCCGCTGAATTTATTCATTCCGTGTTAAAGTGCTGATTTAGAAACGCGCGGAAGTTCATAAAGTAAATCGTTACATGTATTATAGCAGAGCTCTGTGTGGCTCTGTGCGGCTCTGTGCGGCGCGCTCGGCCGGCGCGCGACGCGCGGGGCTACGCTTCCACGTACGGAAACAACTTTACTTTGGGAATTCACCACTAAACTTACTGCAAAACGGAATGGATTGAAGTATAAAAGGTTTTCGTAAGTCGATTGCAATACATAATAAAACCGGCCAAGTGCGGGTCCAATACAATGAACATAATACAAGCTCTGTTACTGGCATCATTTTTTTCACATAACGAACAATGTTGTAGCAACGATACCCACACCATGATATAGACAAGAAAACAAACACATCTCCACTTTAAGCACAGGGAGGTAATATAAAAACATAAATGTAAATGTTCGTGTTAGCATTACTACAACTGTTCTAGTAAATCACTACTCATGCGTAAATATTAACATTCTTAGCTACTCCTACTCATAACATTTCCGATAATGTAGTTAACGCAAAATAGTCCCGTTAGTAGAAATAAATATTCAACGATATACATGTATTGTAAGTGTGAGTTCTCACCGTCGCCCTTTCCCTGCTTCACCGGGGTGCTGAGGTGCTGGGGTGCTGAGGGCGCGCCAGGCGGCAGGCGGCAGCCCACTTGGCAGGCAGTAAACTTCGCATCAATATTAAAGCGTACCGTGTGGAGGCCGTAGTAGCACGTGACCTTGCCCCGCTGCCTGCCCCCTGCCCCCTGCGCGCCTCGGCCCGCGCGCGGCCGCGTTTGACCTCCAGCCCCTGAGCCAGGCCGCACGGTACTTCACACCTGTACATGCGATTTGTTGCAAGCCCTGCACCACTGCCACCACCATGTCATATCTTAAAACATAACGAGAACATATAAAACTGCACTGGGTTTCTTGGCATTATTTGTAATAATTGTAACTTTTTAGGGTTCCGTACCTCAATAGGAAAAAATGGAGCCCTTATAGGATCACTTTGTTGTCCGTCTGTCCGTCCGTCCGTCCGTCCGGGTGTCAAGACCTTTATCTCGGGAACGCGTGAAGGTATCGAGTTGAAATTAAAACCATATACGCAGATCCATATCTTGGAGCAGAAAAAAAAACGTTTTCGTAAAAAATAGTTACAGCTGAATATGTCGTAAAAAACGCACATTTCGACACTCACAGAGGAATCAAAACCTATGGGGTACTTCCCGTTGACCTAGAACTCTGAAATTTGGCAAAAAGCATTGTGTTAGAGTACACATATAGGAAAAAATCCGAAAACCGGTCATTTTTAATTTAATCACAAAAAAATAGTGTCTCTATTAATTTAATCCCAAATTTAAAAGTGAATTAACCGTATCATGGGGTATCATATGAAAGAGCCTCATTAGCATAAGCTAAAACAAATTTTTAACACATTCTTCGCCCCCTGCAGACCCTTCACTTCAGCTGGGAACCAAAACTTTTTAGGCGAATTTTGATTAAGTACAGAGTGGCCGCGCAAAGCAACTTTGACTGCCTCAAACGCCGGCAGTTTACTGCCCCACTCGGATCCGAGTGGTGAGCAAGGAATGTGTTAAATATTTTTACGAGGTATATTTTTCGGTTTATGAAGGAAAATTTAAAAAATATATATGATTTCCCCCTTTTATTTAGTTTGTACGGAACCCTCGGTGGGCGAGTCTGACTCGCACTTGTCCGTTTTTTTTTAATAAGTAACTCCACCTGGCTGGCCAGCCATGTGCAGCCACGTGGTGAACGTTCTCAGTCTGAAATCTGCCGAACACCAAGTGCAACAAATGTAAACTTATTTAAAAATAAAATGTATTACGAGTAGCTTATAAAAGGCACGGACCCTGGAGTCTGTGGAGATCAAATTTTTCAAAAAAAAAAACACCTAGTGACTTATTTTAGCAGGGTATTGTCGCTCTGGCCGCGTACACCGAGGGCTCTATCCGATCGTTTAAAACAATAACTTGTTGTACGGGTGGTACAGTTACTGTCCTGCCGTAGCCTCCCCCGCCCCGCGCCCGCTACCCCGCCATCCCCTGCGATAATGAATCACCTTCTAATTTGGAGTTCTCATGTATTCATCCGTCATTGAGACCGGGACGCAGGTCACACGATAGTCCCCCGTAGGTTCCTTCAGCGCAACAACCTCTCTCTCTCCTGTACTGTCGGGCGACGCAGCTCCTGCTCTACAATATTACTACGTGTTGCCAAGGATAATTATTATCATCTGTCTTGTTCGAGCTCATGCTCAATAATAGTTTATTTAAATGTGTGTCTCGCGGTTTCTCCCGGGTGATGAAACGAGGGTGATTGTGAACGGCGATGATGATGATAAAATGTAGTCTATGTCCATTCCCATATTTTCAACAATAACTAAATTCCATTACAATCGGCTCAGCTGTTTGATTATGAAAAGGTAACAAACAGAGAGATATTGTTTTGATTTTAAAATAATAAGTTAGGACGTTGTTTAGTAGCTCTGGTTTACTCGATAAAGTATCAGTTACCAGAAGTTATGCACATCACTATTGCATTTCCATATTAAATGGAGCGTAGGGTTTACTATAAAAAGTTAGTCTAATTCTTCGATTTTAGGGTTCCGTATCTCAAAAAGAAAAAACGGAACCCTTATAGGATCACTTTGATGTCCGTCTGTCCGTCCGTCGGGGTGTCAAGACCTGTATCTCAGAAACACCTGAAGGTATCGAGTTGAAATTAAAACCATATACGTAGATACATTGTCTCTTGCTGCAGAAAGAAACATCAGTTCTTAGTTCCATAAAAAAAGTTACAGACGAATATGTCGCAAAAAACGACACTCGCAAGAGAATCAAAACCTATGGTATTTCCTGTTGGCCTATAACTATGAAATTTGGCAAGAGGCATTGTCATATAGTACACATAAAGGAAAAAATCCGAAAACAACAATTTTAATTTAATCACAAAAAATATGTTCCTTTAAGCAAGGAAGGAGGGTCCAAATTTTAAAGTGCTTTAACAGTATCATGTGGGGGATATCATATGAAAGAGCTTCATTAGCACAAGTTAAAACATGTTTATAAATATTTTTACGATGTAAAGTTTTTCGATTTATGAAGGAAAATATAAAAAAAATCCCCCTTTTATTTACTAGTTTGTACGGAACCCTCGATGGGCGAGTCTGACTTGCACTTATTCGGTTTTTCTTATCTGGGTAAATTGTGTTACTTATTTTTATAAGAAACTGCTATACAATAAATTTGATTTAGTATCTGGTCGTAGTTTGCCGTTCACAAATGAGGAGCCAGTCAACTCGTTGTATTCACCGGTTACGAGTATGATAGCGCTCGATACAACGCCGCTACGAGCTACAACGCTACGAGTACCTGCTCACGTAGCCCCGCTGTGTCGTCGTAGCGTCCAACGTACATGCTACGCTAGCGCTTTATTTTATCTTTATTTTATAATAATTATTATTAGCTAGTTTTTTATTATTATTAATAAGCTAATTTTTATCTGGCATTTGATGACAGTATTCCTTTAGTTCCATTTAGATCTACTTAAAATCCTGGTTAATTTATGTCACCATTTTATCATATCTGAGTGCTTAATAAGAATTAGTAAATTGTTTAGGTATGTGTTTTATATTTGTATTTGATCCTAAACCAGAATATTTATGTATATAAGGAACTAGTAGCAAAACAAATGAATATTGATAGAGTGTTGACAATATAGTATGTGTGTTAGTGACAGTGAGTGTGACACGTCAACTGAGTGCAGCGAGTGATGCGTGTCCGCCATGTGTTGCAGGCGAGGCGACGAGCGCGCCGAGCCTGACGGTGTCGTCGCCGGGCCGCACTGCGCCGGCGCCACTCACTACGCCGGTTAGTATGCTCCGCCATATTCTTAGTATGCACTCATACAACTTTCATCATCATCAACCATTATCCACCTACTGCTAAGTATAAGTATCCCTTTTAACGCACCACCCTCTCCGCTCCAGTACCGGTCTAATCCACTGTCTTCCTCCTGGCTTGTCGATGCTGTCCATTAAACCAGCTGGAGGTCTGCCAACTGTTTGCTTTCCGTCTCACGACAACTGTTTAATACAGCTTTAGTCCACCGTTCGTTTCGCCCCTTCTGACCAAGTGGAACACTTGGTTGTTCATATCCACTTGATTTTGTGATCTGTAACTACATCTTCGACCATCGTTTTTCGTCGAATTTATACTTACGTTATACGGATCTTATATCAACATCATCATCATCATCTCAGCCACAAAACGGCCACTGCTGGATATAGGCCTCCATGGACTTCCAAAAAAACCGTTTTTTTTATTGCTATTCCACAGTATTAAAATGTTGGTAAATTAAATAAATGTATCTTATGGACCCTGTCGGGCGCAGCAACATATAGGAGAGAGGAGGACTACCTGTTTATAATATCTGTTATTAATTGATTTTAATATAAATTTTTATTTTTATGTCATGAATTTCTCGTGTTTCCAATAAATGATTTGATAATTAAAGAAAATAATAATAATAATAATGTATAATTATTTTAAAATGTCGGTTATGTTTATAAAAAAAATAAGATTTAAAATATTTATGTCAATTTTATAACAAATAAATAATTATATATATTTATATATAAATGTCAAGATGTAATAAAAATGTCAACATAATAATTTAATCAATTTGAAAATTAATTGGGATTAATTAACATTGGAAGCGGATTGAAAGCGGCTTGCATTCAGCGTCTTTCCGCCACTTGTATAAGGTAATCTGTCCGTTGTAAGGTCTGGATCTACGATATCCAAGTTTACTTAAGATTATCGTTTCATTTGCAAAAATAATACATCAAACACGAGCGCAAAATTAAGACCACCAGTCTGTTTGACTACAAACTGTTAATTGCAGTATCGAATATTAAACAAACACATCGTATAATTTTGAAAAACATAGTTATCCGTTACCCTCATCGGCGAGTGACGCAAGCAGGTGTCCTCGCTCGTCTACCTAACCGTTAGAGAGGCAGATTAACATCGGTTGTATTCAGAAGATGAACTGATGATTTTGGTCTATATTTCACGTAATATTGTACCATCTACATAAGTAACGGCGGCGGTGCGAGAGCGGGCCGGAGGGCGAGCCGGCGCGGTCGGACCGACAGCCGGGCGCGGTGGACCGGCGAGCGGCCCGATGTATCGGACGTAATGCCGTGAAATATACTCTGATTTAGCTCGACGAATATAACTGCGTGTGAATTATAGACATATCCCATAATAATATTTCATAGCCGTTTCTCGAATTTAATAGCTAGCGAGTAAATTCGAAACGACCGTAAAACCCGATCTGTGGGGTGAGGAGCTCCGCGACTGCGTCTTATAAAGGAACTACGAGTTGGCGAGATTTTATCCACTCGCAGTTATCTGTCGTTTATTTTATGTGAGCGTTCGACGACTCACTCGGTGTGTACTCGTAATGTGTAGCGCGGGGGCGCGGGGGCGCGGCGGGGGGCGGCGGGGGGCGGTCACTCGTATCTTTACGACGGTCGATCTCAATAACCTCCGCTGGTTTACGTCCCATCACAGATACAACATCATATTTCTTAACACGCGGCGTCCCCCGTCCCCCGAGTGCGCTTATCGCCTCCGGCTGCGGCGCCGCCGGTGCTCCCCGCCTGGACAAGGTGTTAGGGTCTGTTACCACGGAATATTTGCGAAAAATATTAAAAGTAGATACGAAGATACGTAGCGGCATGGGCGTACCCAGGGGGGGGCAGGGGGGGCAGCTGCCCCCCCCTGGAAACCTCGGAGAAAATGTATGAACTCGCCTAATTACTAATCAAAGTGTAAACGGGGCCTTATACTACCTTTTACTTTACTTATGCTAACTTTTAAATAAACCGCGCAGTAGACACTGGCAAAATGCACGGTGCAATTATTATTGCCATAAAAAAACCGCGCAGTGAGCAAACTCTACAGTCGCTAGTCGCCAGCCACCGCCGCGGCGACGATGGCGGACGAAGATTACCGAATCTAACTGAGCGTTCGTATTCTTGGCGGTAGGGAGTTGCGAGCGACTAGCATTTATTTTATTTGACATGTTATGCTAAGGCTTTGAATCTTGAGAGCTGCGTCTTCCAAGGACAGCAAGAGGCCAATAATATAGGGCAAATCAACCAGCTGGTTCGTTAAGCGAATATTTTCGCCGATCGTTCAAAGTTATTTAATATCCTTTGTATTTTGAGCAATGTCAGTACTGTGACAACATTAACAGCAAATCAGCATATGAATACCTAAAATTTGATAAAAAGTTTCGAGAAAATTCGCGCTCGCTTCGCTCGCGCATGATTATTTCCTATTATTTTTAGCTGACTGTGTAAGAAGGAGGGTTATGATTTTCAAGTGTATGTATGTATGTATATGGGTATGTTTCTATATGATCGCCTACAAACCTAAATGGCTTGACAGATTCTGATGTGCGAGGTGACACAAAACGTAGGACACGCTAACAAGATCAATGAATCAAATTATTTCCAAGATTTAATTTTAAAAACCTTCTAAAATTTCGTGCTCACTTCGCTCGCTACTTGAACATAGAAATACTGTGGGCTCACTAATATGAGAAATAAATCATATTACTTTAAAAACACAATTAAAATTTGAAAAAAAGTTTCTAAAATTTTCGCGCTCGCTTCGCTCGCGCCTGTTTATTTCCTATTATTTTTACCCAACCGCATAAGAAGGAGGGTTAAGTTTATTTGAGTAAATGTATGTATGTATGTGGGTATAATAATAATAAATATAATATTTGTGGACATTTCACACAATGTTAGTTTGTTAAAGTATGTTTCTATAAGATCGCCTACAAGCCTAAACGGAAAGCCTAAGCTAGAATTATTCTAAATAATGCGCATTTATAGTTTTTACAGCGGTTCTGCGACTCGACAACATATTAAGCGTAACAAAATCGTAAGTTACACGTCGGGTTTTTAGTTTTTCTTTTAATATATATACTTGTTTATTTGTATTAATTATTAAAGAGCTGTGAACATGCTAATACAATCAAATAATTCACAAATTTTAATTTAAATAACCTTTTCAATATAGAAGTACTGTGGGCTCACTAATACGAGAAATAAAGCATATTACTATAAAAACATTACAAAAAATTTCGCGCTCGCTACGCTCGCGCTATTTATTACCTATGTTTTGTTACTAACCAAAAAATTGTTATACCCCCCCCCTACCCCCTCCCCGCTATGTTTCATGTAGGTGTTTTTGTGTAGTGTGTATGACAAAACAGCTGCGGACGATCTGACCTAAAATATCTGACTTGCCCCCCCCTAGACCAGAAGCTGGGTACGCCCATGCGTAGCGGACTTTGAAATTGTTGAACGGCTGCTTAAATTTTACCCGTTTATCTGGTCATCTATCATACTCATATGATAAAAGTGAAAAATGTCCGTCTGTCCGTCCGTCGGGTGTCAAGACCTTTATCTCGGGAACGCGTGAAGGTATCGAGTTGAAATTAAAACCATTTACGCAGATCCATAGTCTCTTGCTGCAGAAACAAAAATAAAGTTTCTGTTTTCGTAAAAAAAAGTTACAGCCGAATATATCGTAAAAAACGCACATTTCGACACTCACAAGGGAATCAAAACCTATGGGGTACTTCCCGTTGATCTAGAACAATGAAATTTGGCAAGAAACATTGTGTTAGAGTACACATATAGGAAAAAATCCGAAAACTGGACAGTTTTAATTTAATCACAAAAAATTGTGTCTTTATGCAAGGAATTATGGTTCAAATTTTAAAGTGAATTAACCATATCAGTTTCCGGCAGCCTAGACCGTCTGACTTGGGATCCGCAGGTCCTGGGTTCGAATCCCACGGCACGCACCTAAGTATAGAAGTTACCTAAGTAAGTATCGAAGTTATGTGCGTATTGTTGATTGTTGCCAACTTCAAACGGTGAAGGAAAACAACGTGAACAAACGTGAGGAAACCTACATGTCAGTTCTCAATGATCTTAAAGATGTGTGAAGTCTGCCAACCCGCACTTGGCCAGCGTGGCATACTATGGCCTAACCCTTCTCACAATGAGAAGATGGCCCGTTCCCAGCAGTGGGACAGTTTGTACAAACAGGGCTGATAAAAAAAACCGTATCATGTGGGGTATCATATGAAAGAGCTTCAGTAGCATAAGTTAAACAGGTTTTTTATATTATTATTTTATATATTTTTCGGTTTATGAAGGAAAATATAAAAAAATATATGATTTCCCCCTTTTATCTACTAGTTTGTACGGAACCCTCGGTGGGCGAGTCTGATACGCACTTGTCCGGTTTTTATTTTTACTAATACAGTGTATAAGAAAACGTCAACCTACCGATAAGCTAAACTGAGAAGACGAAAAACTTTCTTGGCTCAGTTCGTTAGGTACCGGCAGATGTCCGGCGGGAGCGGCGCCGCCCGCGCCGCCCGCGCCGGCTGACGGCTCCGCGGGGCGACATCACGCCGACGATCCGTCACACTCCATCACTATTTCATCGCTAGGAAATGTTACGGAGATAAAGTGTTTCCCTTGTGCCGCGACACTCTGTCCTGTGGTGCGGTTTTATAAAACATACATTTCTTATATTATAGTAAATACGTTTTAGGAATATTAAAAGAATTGGCTGATGCGGTCAGTACGTAACATTTAACACTCAATCAAACGAGAAATGTAACTAGTCATGAATTCATAAAGTTAATTTCACGATGCGCGCTGCAGCGGTCCCGCAGCGCGCCGCAGCGGTCCCGCAGCGCGCCGCACGGGGCGTCGCTCGAGTTAAGAGTTCGCAGCGCAACCGCTACTCCACAGTCCACACTCGAGACGAGTCGCGAAGTGAGCCGAGCTCGGATGGATATAT
Source organism: Lycia hirtaria (assembly GCA_947563715.1). Taxonomy (NCBI): domain Eukaryota; kingdom Metazoa; phylum Arthropoda; class Insecta; order Lepidoptera; family Geometridae; genus Lycia; species Lycia hirtaria. The sequence goes on from OX387379.1 coordinate 46,061,598, forward strand.
TTACGCATAGAAACAGCAGCGCTCTCTCGATGATTAAAACCTCTCTGGAGATCTCGCGAGTAACTTCATCGTAGGTATTTATATTTACACAAAAACTTTCATCGCAAATTTACTTTGCGAAGCATTCGGCAAACAGAAACACGAAAGTTGAAGTGAGCGAGTTAAGAACCGTTACAGTACCGAACGAGACGAATTTGAAACTCGGCCGGGATCGCGCCGACTGTCTATCGAGCGTCGTGCGCTCGGCCGGCTCGGCCGGCTCCGGGCTCGCTGGAGTCGCGCAGAGCCACAATCACAACTCACGCGATATCATGTTCCGAGCTAACTTATAAGACAGTCGCGTGCGATCGGTGCCCACTGCCCAGTGCCCACTTCCAATGAGATATCAGTTTGATTTGTGCAACCAATTTTGGAGTTAGCCCGAATGGTCGCCGCCACCGCCTTGCCACTCTATATTTCACCCTACGCTCTTATTGTTCGGTAGATCACACATGTCATCGCACCGCACTAAAATGCATCCGCTCCACGAATATTTTCTCTTTTCCGATAAGTTTTCTTTTATAACGCGGCTCGAGAAGGGCGACGATCCACACATTTTCCTAACGGTTTCGGTCGACGACAACTAAAACAGCCGCGGTAGTTTCGGTCGACGACAACTAAAACAGCCGCGGTAGTTTTTCGTACAATCACTCAGTTGATCGGCCACCAGAGATGTTTCTCACCGTCGTGTCGTCGCGATGGATTGCTCGTATCTTACTGTAAAGTCATAACGCTTTGAGACGCGACATGTTTCTCAATCTATGTACATAGATGTACATATATAGCGTAAATATAAATATCTATATATATCTATCTATATAGCGTAAAAGATAGGCGCGCAAGTAGAAAAAGGCGTCACGATAGAAATCAATCTAGACACTGATTAAGTCTACATAGTAACGTCGTGCACCTCGCCGACCAGCATCCGGCGGACGTCGAGGGTCTAATGACGGGCTATCTATCGGGCGTTCTTTTGTCGCCGGCCGGGGCGGTCCGGTCGCATGCGGCGCCGGCGCCGGCGGCGGCTCGACCGCCCTGCCGCGGCGCGACGTTATTTAGTTCCAATAGAACGTTGTCGGCGCGTCGACAATGGTGCAGATAATTTGATGGAGATACGAATATGTACACGATAGTAGGATTTAAACGTATTACGTAGATAATAGTGGGTTGCGAGCGAGAGCCTGGAGCTACTTGAAGTGCCTTTCTACCATAGCAGCTGCTACGCTACGACTTATATTAGATTATAAATGGGGTCCGATTCTCGGATGCACTTCGAATCATTAGGTCCTTTTGTCCTTGCCCCTTTTTTTAATCATTCGCACCAGGTTTTCCGAAGAAGGACTGCATTACCTTCAGAATATCGCCTGATGCGAAATGCCTATATTCTTCCAGTTCCGGGTATGCAGTACCTAGGAAGTCCAGTCGCTTACTTGCTATTGAGTCGCAGCCACACATGATGTGCTTCCTCCTCTTCCTTACAGGCCCTCCATATGGGGCTTTCAACAAGTTTTAGTTTGTAGAGATGACCCCTATTCTCATAGTGTACGGTTAGAGCTTTCAACAGTGTCCTTGTCTAAGGTCTAGTGCATTTACAGATTCTTTTATTCCACTTGGCGCTGTCAGCACCAATGGCCGCCTTGGAATGCGCGAGCCCACTCAACTGGTTCCATTAGGCCTTGTGCCGATTGCGAACATTATAATTTATCGCCGTGCTTACCATCCCATGAGATAGTCCTACAAATGGTTCTGGTCTTACTAGCGGTTTACTAGAACCTTCTCTTGCCATCTCGTCAGCAATCTCGTTTCCCTCGTCCCCAACATGGCCCGGCACCCAGACTAGTTTCAGGTCATTTGTCTGCCCAGCTCATTCAGAGAATTGACATAATCTAAGACCAGTCCAGAGCCAATCCTGCAGGCGCGGACAGCCGCGAGGGCTGACTGGCTGTCTGTTAGAATATAAATAGTTTGGTTGTTACTACCTTTCTCAATATTCATTTTAGCACAAACAATTATAGCATATGTTTCTGCTTGAAAGACCGTACTCAGTTGTCCCATACTCTGCCACTGCTTCCAGTCCTTAGTATAGATGCCCGCTACTGTTCCATGTTTGGTTTTCGAACCGTCTGTGTAATAGGCCAGGTAGTCTTCCTGCGAAGGTTTGAACTCCCCCTTCCATTCCTCCCTAGTCGGGACATAAGTTCGTAGTTGCTCTTGATTAGTCTTGATGCTTTATACCGGGAGTATTTTGTCACTCCCCATGTTCAGCATCCTGTCGAGCTCCTCCGTTGTCTCCATTTGCGTGTGCCTTGTCCTTGGTACGAGCTGACTCCACAGACTAGCTGTTGACAGCCTGTACAGTGCTTTACAGGCCTCGCCTTCTATGTACAAATGCAGAGGCGGCAATCCTAGGATTGTTTTCATGATTGATGTTGGTGTTGTAGTGAATGCCCCGGTGATTGCACAGCATGCCATTGCTCTGCAGCGTCTTCAGAGCATGACTACATGTCACCTGTCTAACTTTGGGCCTCCATACTAGTGCTCCATAGCTCAGCATGGGCTTAACCATCATCTCATTTGAACCACCGCACTATTTGCGGTTTTAACCCCCATATCTTTCCATAAGTGTTTCGACACATGCCGAATACTCTTACTGCCTTTGCTACGCTACGTAGCTAAGGATGCGTCTAAAGCCAACCAGTAGGGTTCCTCGATTTTTCAGCTCAACATTAATTCAATCTGGTTGAGTTTACACACATTCATGACTACGTACGTAGCTATTAGCTTAGGTCTAGTTAAAAGCAAGCCCTATACTAACATAATATAATGTCATTGGAAAATAACCAATATAATAATGACCATGTTTTGGTTTTATCATTAAATTCGAATGAGAACGTAGTATATCTCTATCTCCATAACTCCTCTTCTCCTCCTCATCACTGACAAGCTGTCAACGAGCTATGATAAGTTGGTGTACGTGATAGAGTATGAGTAGAGGTAACAGTGTGTGCGTGTGTTGCTGTGTTGCAGCAGGCGTGTAACGGTCCGGGCGCGTCGTGGACGTGGGGCGCGCGCGGCTCGCCGGGGGCCGCGGGGGCCGCCGGGGCCGCCGGGGCCGCGGGGGGAGCGCTCGGCCGCAGTGCCTCCGCCACGCTGCGCGCCGCGACCGACCTCAACGTGGACGCCATCAAGGAGAAGCTGCTCGACCACCGCATACCCGAGTCCTGCGTCTAGTCGACCCCGGCTGGCTCGCACACCGCCACCACGACCAGAGTGGCTCGACTACTGCACGCAAGGACCTGTTTTCCAATTGCTGCTTTTATCGTGTGCTAGTATTTTTAAGTAATTCATTATGTTCTTTTTAAGGTTCCATATCTTGAATGAAATAATTATAGTTTAAAAAACTGAAAAAACCGACTTCAAAATACGCAATATACGCGACTTACTGTTCACTCTTCTACAGGCGCTTGGATGATATTTTACCAGTTATTTTGTTATAAGAATCGAAGTACTGTATCGATTCCGATAACATTTATATGGCACCACCTCTGAAGTAAGATCTTCCAAATGCAATAATAATCATCAAAATCAATGCACAATTGGCTGAGTAATCGGTGAACAAACATATAAGAAGTCGGTTAAAAAGAAACCGAAAGAATTCAAAGTTGTCTGTGTTACAGTATGACTATGTTTATTTTTGTCAACCATTTATGACTCATATATCATTATACTTTAATTAAACATGTTAATTAGATTTGTACGGAACCCAGATTAATACCCCCTGGTATTCTTATATTATCTCATACCCGTGTTTTGCCTGAAATCTTTCGTCACCCAGTTGTTTTGGTCTGGTGTTTTGATCGAGCTGTATGTGAATGCCTCCAGTCGCGCTCTCCTTTACTCGGTCACCGTTCGATTCAACCTGACCTGTTAAATACTAGCCATAATATGAGATGATAGAGAAGCCAAGTCGTAGATGGCTGACGGTACCTATCCTTATACGATGTGGCTCACTGTATAAAACAAGTTTCTTTGCTTTAAGTACCTACCTATGTAAATTTCCTGTAAGTATACATTTTCTGTAGTTTATATTTTTTCTGTGAGTGTAAAATACTTAATTGTCAGTGGTTGCCAGTTGCCAGTGACAAACAAATAATAGTAATAATGAACCGCGGCGGTGGAGGTTACACTGTAAATAATTTCGACTTGTTCTTATGTGAATGTTATAGAGATATCTTGCCGGCTCGCTGCGCGTGCCCGGCCGCCGCCGCGCCGCCGCGCCGCCGTGCGGTACCGTGACACGGCGCCGCACGACGTGACACGGCGTCTCGGTGCCGCATGGTGTCACACAGAATATAAAATCAACGACGTGCATACTTCAAAGGGTCATTGTATTCATAATTATTATTATATATAGCTTTTACAATAGAATCAAATCTAAATCACGAAAAAATCAGTTGTTTCAGATTGTTGAAGGTTAATAAATAGTTTTATGAAACAGCTGATTTTTTCCCGGAATAGGATGACCCTTTAGATATATTCATCGTTTACTAGCACTGCGACTAAGCTGATAAACACAAACATAGTTGTCACTGAGTACAACTTGATTATTTGTTAATAAAACTTGTTTAACATTACCCCGCTTTATTTCAAGGAATTTTCTTTTATTCCTGAAAGATAATTCGTATGAATTAAACGGTGTGCCACGGCACGAGCGGCGCGACGCGTTAGTAAAATTACTTAGTTAAATAAATTCTGTGATGTAAATAGTAGTCCGTAAGCGACTGACTCTTTGCCACTTTTTTACATGTCTACGAAACTAGATAATAAGTTCATGGTCGGGTAGATTGATCGTTCAATGAATCGTCTTCACTTTAATGTAAATAGTGTTCGCGAGGTTCCATCGCCGGCCGGCGAGAGCGCCGCTCGCCATCTCTTGGACGTCGGTCTCGCTCTCTCTGCAAGTTAATCATTAACGCTCTTGCCGAAAAACTAAACTCTAATTCAATAAAAATAATTATTTACATTCTATCCACTTCTCGCTGATACGAAATGAGAATCGCAGAAATAAAAATCTCAAATTTTGAGAAGAATTTTTGCGTAGGATCTTGGAGGAGACTATAACTATTATGTCTCTTCCAAAACGATGACGTATAACGAGAATGCGGAGAGCTATGTTGTGGCATCTCGCTCTCGCACACTGAGCGGCCATAACTGCATCATTGTACAGGTTGTATCTATAAGGTCTCCTAGTTGTAAGCTACGTATGACTTCATCGAGCAGGTTCAGTTTGTTTAAACTCTGTGAACGTAACTGTAAGAAGTGTGTAAGGCTCCCCGAGCGGCGCGCGGCGACGAGATAAACAACTTAAAGTGAAAAACAGATGCACTCTCCTACTGATTACTGTATATATGGGACCGTGCGAATCGCACGGTGCGATACCGCAATAATGGACAGTTTACTATATGCATTCTGTGTTGGTGCAAACAACAATGATAGATTGGTGACCAAAGAAAGATCGAGTTATCGAAATCGACTCGTTATACACTTGTATATGAGTACGTTACGTATATTTTTAACGTTGGTTTTAAACAGCCAGAATTAACAATATATTTTTTATTTTTTTTATTTAGTGTTATTTTATTTAGTTACTTTTTTTTTTAAATTCATGACTCGAGGGAACGATCTCGCCGCCAATGGCTGTGCTGCGCAACGCAGTGTCGCCAATGGCTGTGCTGTGCAACACAGTGCCGCCAATGGCTGTGCTGTGCAACGCAGTGCCGCCAATGGCTGTGCTGTGCAACGCAGTGCCGCCAAATCAATGGTTTGTTTAGATGTCTTAAATGCGATGTGTTAATCGTAGACTTCCCGAAACTTAAATCCAAAAGGCATGTTTGTAAGTCTAGTGAATTGTGTTAACAGACAGACCCCAGTACGACCCTATCGCCATTGCTATTCTTCTTGTTTAGATTGTTACCATGGGGACATATCAAGTCGTGACACAGTGTACTGGCTGCGTCCAGCGCCCCGACTGGATGTTGTATATCATTCGGACATATCTTGTGCAACGATCCGTATCTAAACCGTTTGTCCTATGTTGTAGGTAGGTTCGAGTATATAGGTATATGTAGAGCGTAATTAGTCACTAATGTTGTATGAAACTGTAAATGTGTCTCATCCGTGACTCGACTCCATATCCGACGGACTGCCAGCCTTGTGTAAATATTCCGATCACTATTGGATAAGTATCCTTACTCGTAAGTATTTAAGTGATTTGTTAATAAGAAGTTAACTCAAAGAGTTCGCCCTACTGTTGACATTTATTTATTTTGGACGAGAAATAAAGGTTGTCTTGAAACTGAATAATGTAGTTTTTATTGTACACGTACCTATCTGTTAATATTCGGAAAGTAGGTCGATAGAATAGAATGTTAACATTATTATAAAGAACTCACTTTATGTGGAAAGAACTAAACAGTGATACTAGTGGCGCCATCTATGCAACGCTTAGTGAATCGCTAACTGTCACAGCAAACCTGCGGACACTGAAACAACGAAATAATGTTTAGTTCATACGTGGATGTATAGAGGTCTCGTAATATCATAAATAAATCCGGGATACAACGAGTCGCACTCGCAATCTCACACCGAGACCGAGGCTTCGTACTCCCGTGCAACATGAACACAGAGATCAGGACTAACCAACCAAATGTGATTTTTATGTATTAATGTTTGTAACTTCACACATTTTCTATAGAAGCCAAAAAAATAAATAATCTACAATTTTGGAATTTTCAAGGCTATACTGAATTGTCTTCTAGATCAACGACATCCATCCTCGGCCACACCGTCGCTTAACATCAGATGAGTTGGTGATCAGTCATAGATCTATCTAACATATAAAAACATTTTCTTCATAGTGGCATAGATGACTTTAATAGTATTGGTCAGCATATTTTCATATTGCTTATAAGGGCATGCAGTGTTACAACATTCTAGCAAAAGACACGGAGGTTGACTTATACAACACTCCTGTATTTAAACTAATACAACTTCTTTATAAGAACTAGGTATTTTACTTAAGTTTATTCTTTACGTATATTTTTCTATTCTATCTTAATATTTTTTTGTTTGTATAATTATTGTGTATTATATTCTATATATATGTATGAGTAGGTACATAATATAATATATCTTATGCTGGTCCGTCTATTTCACAGTGTGCTTGTCTTATATTATTTGTGAAAACTTTTAGGTAATTGGCCTTCCGTTCTTCCATTTTCTAATGTATGTATTTAGCTGTTAGATTTCCTTTGAAAATAAAAATAAAATTATCCCTGAAATAAAATAACATCAAGCACACACATGCACACACACACACACCTATTCAGATATTTAATTTTTTTTCGCTATTTCATTTCTAATTTTGATTTACAAGTTAGTTTTTTTTTCGACTACGCAAGAAGGAAGATAGGGGAAACCAGAAAAGTTTTGTACACTTTTAACTCTCTCTCTCTCTTTCTCTCTCTCTCTCTCTCTCTGTCTTTTCCATGCTATTCATCGCACACGGTGGTGGGGTTAGCCTTCCTGCTTCTGCTTCTCTAGTTCGCTCGATCTTCGTCGTCGGTCATCTTACATTCTCTCATGTCCTTAGCACTACAGCTTTCCACGTGGTTTAGAGCCTGCCTCTTATCTATCTTCAACCGGGATTGGAAAGTTGTTGTACACTTTTAACTCTAGGAGAGCTATTATTTCATTCTATTCATTTATATTCATTTCTCACCTTTCTAATATCCCTAACCAATGATTCTAAACGTTAAAAAAGTTGTGATGCGCGAAAGTGACAGCTGAGCGCGTTGATCTCCACCGACCACTTTTGGCAGCACTAGGTCACCGAATACTTGCTAACCTCAGTACAAATTAAAATCGCAGATTGCATACTCCTGGTTGACAGGAACTGGCCGAGAGATTGCATACTCCTGGTTGACAGGAACTGGCCGAGAGATTGCATACTCCTGGTTGACAGGAACTGGCGGAGAGATTTCTTGCTCCTCTGGATCAGGACCCATCTTTTTTCCATGTGACACGAGTCCTGGCACATTTCTAAGCTCAGAAAGCTGGACAAGAACAAGCACCTAACGGCGTGTTGTAGCAGATCGCTGAATACTATAAAGCACTCTAACAGCAAAGTCTACTCGTAACTCTAAGCTTTTATTTTATCGCTATATTTTCCTTCATAGACATTTTTCATGTAAGTATAAATAGGGCTACGAGTTGTGTCCTCCGGCACTGACTGAACTGCATCGCACAATCTTTGTTTCAAAGATCATCTATTAGATAAATATCCGGCATGGCCATCCGAGACACAATTTGTTCTTATGACGATGTCCTCTGATATTTATAAATGACTGAGTCATACGGTAACAAACATAAAAACTACAGCCGAACAGTCAACCTCCTTTTTTAGGGTTCCGTACCTCTAAAGGAAAAAACGGAACCCTTATAGGATCACTTTGTTGTCCGTCTGTCCGTCTGTCTGTCTGTCCGTCTATCCGGGTGTCAAGACCTTTATCTCGAGAACGCGTGAAGGTATCGAGTTGAAATTGAAACTATACCTATATACGCAGATCCATAGTATCTTGCTGCAGAAAGAAAAATAAATTTTCTCAGTTTTCCTAAAAAAAAAAACTAGCCGAATATGTTGTAAAAAACGCACATTTCAACACTCACAAGGGAATCAAAACCTATGGGGTACTTCCCGCTGACCTAGAACTATGAAATTTGGCAAGAAGCATTGTTTTAGAGTACACATATAGGAAAAAATCCGAAAACTGGACATATTAAGGCCGTGCAATTGTACCTGTACCAACAATTCATATTTTGCTGGCGACGCCCTTGCATATGTAGTCATACTTTTCTCTCGTTTGTTGCGCCCACGCCGTCCATCGACGAGCGCGAGCGGCTGTACGGTGCACCGCCAGCGTGTCATGTTCAAGCGTGTGTCACGTGTCAGCCCACGCGCTGTCTAGTTTTCGTAGTCGTACCTACATCACAATACTCGTATATTGAGGATTTATTTGATTATAAACATACAAGTTACATTTTAAATTTTATTTTACTTCTCAAACTACATTTTTTGGGGTAGTCTAAATATACTCTTTACTTTGTAAAGCTTACTTAAGTTTGATTATTATCGTTTCAATTTCTGTGTACTGTGCTCAGCAGTGGGATGCTGTGTTTTTTTTACATATCCAACGTCAACCATTTTAGCTGGTGGGCTAACTTGACTAATATTTCACAAACTAATTCTAACAACTAATAAATGTAAAATTATCTCCGCACATACGCAATATCTTTAAAATAGGCATCTAACGACACCCCACGCATTATGTACACACTTTACGTATAGAAAAGGTACAGAATTTTCTTTTTTCAGTTGACTACGGAACTCTAAAAAGGTACATGATGTTTATCTATTCTTGTTATAAATTTCTAGAGTTAAGTAGTAAACTTAAAAGAACACAAGACATCATATTCATTACTTTGTTTTTATTTTTAGGTTACATAATAATATAATTATCTAATAAACGTAGTTTAGAATATATGGCAACATTGATAAAATAATGGTTATTAGTAATATAAGCTACATTATCAATTACATTTGACTATAATGGCGATTATTTTTGGACGAATAAACCACGAAGACTGACTTATGAGGAGACTAAAACAGTAATTTATGATTAATGTAATTGCAATTAGTAATTGCATGTTATTTATATTAGTAAATCCTATTATAAATAACATGCACGTGCTTCTTCGTAAAGTCAGGCGACTAATATCTTCATCTGCTTCTCTGTATGTATTATTTTATTTAATGAAAATTCCTTAGATAGCTTAGAAAGCAACTCAACCAGGAAATATATGCAAGAAGCGCAAGAGCAGTATGTAAGTAGGTGGTTTATTCGTGCGAGACAGAGCGGGGCGGGCGCCGGGCGGCGCGCGGCGCTCAGTAGACCTCGACGCTTTCCTGGTGGTGGACGGTGTCCTGGCGGAACATCTCCACGTCAGCCTGGCTGTCCGCGTGGATCATCTTCGCGCGCCCTTCCTGCAGATACACGCGTCACATCATCATACTCTCCCACCACTTCCACCTTCATTGTGAAGGGGAACTCCCGTTCATACTCGTATGCGAGGCTATTACATTATTTTTCTTGGCACGGCACTAGTGAAACTCATATCTTTTGCAGGTCAAAAGTAGGAAAACTGTCTTTTTATAATTTTGTTCTAAAGATGTCAATGGAAATAAAGAATAAGTAACGTAATATTAACATCCTTGACGGCTATTATAAATGTACAAAACCGTTTGAATAATGTTGTGCCAAACGTGAAGTGATTACAAGACAAGGAGAAACGCAATGTGAGACAGACAGACCGTCTACTCTGTTCACGTCTGCTGAGACTCTTTGAGAACAACAACAGACGCTCACTTATGAGTACGCAATAACACATGAATGGCTCTCACACAAGAACTATTCATACATCATAAGGGACAAAAAGTTGTAGCAGGAATGAACATCAGTAGATAGGTTGTTCCTATTGACTGACATAAATAATCCGGTGAAAATAAATACTATTTAATAAAAGGTCAACTCAAGTTCTATGATTCAGAATAATCAGTGGATTCAGAAATTAGAATATTCGCCAATAGTTGAAACCGAGAGCAACAAGTCCCAAGCAGCGTACCTTAGGGTGCATCAGTATGAAGGGCAGCTCGGCGACCAGCTCTCCGGAGAGTGCTCCGAGGTACAGCTTCACCTTGGCGCTGTAGCTCACCACGATGCCGAACGCATCGCGCTGTTCCGCATCCAGTAATCTGTACACACATAATAATCCTCAATTATATTACTTTATTGTATTTTTTATGAGAAATAAACCTTTTACGCATTTTAGTGTTCGATTAAATAACTCGTCAAGCTTACATTAATAGTAGTCAAGTACTTCTTAACTACTATTATTGGCAAAATGGCTAGAACCATTTTCCAGTTGAAAATTTGTAAAAATTGATTTGTACCATAATTTAATACAGCTTGATCAAGCTGTAGTCCAAGCCGAGAGGACAGCATACAAATGCTGTCTTCTCGGCTACGATTTCACAATCTTCTTACATCAAATACAGAATTGATGTAAGAAGATTGTGAATCTTCAAAGATTGTGATCAGCCCAGTCCGTGTAATGTAACACCGATGGTGGGAGACATGTCAGGGTACTGACAGTGTGGTGGAGGCGAGCGTGGTGTCGGCTCCAGCACATTCCGTGTAATGTTACACCGGTGGATGGTGGGAGACATGTCAGGGTACTGACAGTGTGGTGGAGGCGAGCGTGGTGTCGGTTCGTTTGAGCTGTCCGTCGAGCGCGATGCCGCGCTTGTCTCGGTTGGAGGCCAGCAGCGGCGTCAGGTGCAGCACCTTCTGCAGGCTGGAGCCTGGCTGCAGCGGACACCCATCTCTGGATACACACACAACCGGATATAACTTAAGGTTAATTCTTTCAAAAAAGAAGTAATGGAATTTGTTAGACTTAAGAAAATCAAACCGTAGCAAATTCATAAATAATAAATTGACAAGTTCGTGTCGTGCCACGCGCAATGTAGGGTTCCGTAGTTACATATTATAATTTATGTGAGCTTAATACAGGATCTCTTGTTTGATACTAAGAACATAATATGAGTTAACTTAAGTTAATTTAAATGAAATATTCGTTTTTGACGTGTCTAAGTAATTATTTTAAGTTGATTGACTAAAATTCGATAACTTGTAGAGCCTACTCAATCGTGATAGTTTTCCTTTTAATTCCATCATATATTCTACTAGCCTGATTTTTTTTATATCTCCAAGGTCAACCGTTTAGCCATTAGAGACTCTAACAACTTGACTTGACTCTAACAAAAAATATCACTTTAAAGCTTAATATTTTGTAAACGGAAAAATGGGTTTCGCACACCCCTAATGTTTTTTGATTACCTATTCAACGATACTTCACTCGATGGGATAGATGAGAAAAAAGATTTCATTTCATTTTACAATATTTTATTCTATCGTTTTGTGGGCGTTTTAATTATGTATAATCATACGAAATTACAGCTTTCTAGTACTTACAGTTTTTGCGCTATGCCGCGGACGGGGCGAAACTATAAGGGTACGACGGAACCCTAAAAAGTCGAAGAAACTATACAAAATAGTAAATGTACATTGGTCAATCTAACAGTAATAATACTAATTATTATAGTGACCGGAAGACTGGTTGGTACCGGTTGGCTGTTTGTACTGACTGTGTTTCAACGCTGGCGACCACGTTCCGGTACTGTCCGCTCTGGAACAGCACCACGTCAACTCCCTGCTGGATGCTAGCCTTGATCTTTTTCACGACCTTGTTGCTGTGGTTGCGCACGCACATGTTGATCGCCACCGTCTCGCCGTGCATGTACAGCTATATGCGGAACACATCATATTGTAGGATCATGTTCATGACGAACACAACAATATAATCAATGAAAGGTTTAGTGACTAAGACCAAGTTGACGAGCTCAAATTTCAATGGGAACGGTGTAGAACTAAGAACAACAATATCCTTGAGTTGCCGATAAAGGAAACATCACTGAAAAAAACACCATAGGAGTAAATAATTTCTAGTGCCCATACCCATGCTTTCTATCACCAATTTTTTTTTATCGCTTTTGCCCATTTAACATGTAAAAGTACAAGACTGTACTGACCTGTTTATCGAGTGTAAGCTCCAGCTCCAGCTGTCCCGGCGAGAGTACGAAGTCCTTCCGTACCACGGTGCAGGGCTGCGGACCGGGCTTCGAGGGCGCGTACTGCACCTTGCGGATACCCAGCGCTACCGTACTCCTACCCACAACACAATAGACGTGAAATTTAGATTCGAGCTTTAGACTTCTGTCCTGTTTCAACAGGCTGCTGGTGCCGGTTTCAACAGGCTGCTGGTGCCTGTTCATACGGACTCCTTTCATTTTTCAACAGGGTGTAGATGTAAACATGTATGCGTCGTGGGTTGCACGTCGGCGGGTTATCATCACTTGGCCAGATCATATTTGTATTTGTATTAGTATGCCCTGGTTTTGATCACGAATAAAACCTGTTTATCATTATGGACAGAATAAAAATATACATATAAAAATGTATCGTGCTACCAGCAAATAGTTTGCCGTAATGCCGGCTCGTGTGAGTGCTGCGCCTGGTACCTGCGGTGTGCGCGGTCGATCTCGGACTCCCCCAGGAATAGCTTGACGTAGTAGTGCACGCCGCAGGGCTCACCCTCGTCCTCGAGGCCCGGCTGCAGCGTCACGGAGCCGGGCGCGCCCGCTGGCACTCCCAGCCGGAACGGATACGCGCTCGAACCCAGCTTCTTCAGGAGACGCTCCTACGCACACGCACGCACGACCATCTTGGCTTCTCATTTAAAATAGCTAAGCTGTATTATAATAGAATACCAGACTCACTTACAGATGCTACCGAGATTCGCTGCTGCGATATGGCAGCAGGCGTTTGCATTCCGGAGCTACGAGCATCAAATAAAACAACTAGTTTTCATAGCAAAACTAGACCCGACCGTATGTTCTAAACAAAATATTGTAGAATATTTTATATTATTTTGGTTATTAAATTTTCTTCAAGTCTACACTAAATTGCCAGTTAGTGAGAATGGTAGCAAATTTTCAATGAGAACTAAATTTAGACCAAGGAAATAATCTGCGGCTAGGAACAGACAGGTGGTCGCACATCTTGTAAACGTGCTTTCAGTCAAGCTTTTAGTCTGAACCACTCCCTCTGGAGCGTTAATGTCGTTTTGAGAAACATATTTTTGTTTGTGACGTGAATACGTCTTTAAAATTGTTTCCCTAGACGGACGCAATTCAAAAAAACGAATGTTAACAAAATCAAGGGATACAGTTTCGTGTTGTAGCTATGTATCTATCATCCCCACCCAAAGTTCAATTATACCACTGGATAGCTATAGAATCAAAGAATTTATTACGATAAGTAAGGACTGTAACACATCGCGCGCGGGGGAGGAGGCAGCCCCGCCATTTTGAAGGCCATTTTGCTGCGTATCGAGATTTCCATTTAGTATAACTTTCGACTCGGTGAAGCTACGACGTTCATTTAAGTTTTAGTCAAAATCATTTAATCAATTTCATCAAAATCTATCAAATATATATACAACATTAGTAACAAATTGTGACTGTGAATATAATTATGTGCTAAAATAAAAAAAATAAAAAATACATATTATGTCGGCCTATATGCGTCGGAAAGCCAATTCAAAATATAGGAATCGTATACGGTTGGAAAAGGCATCTCAACAGCAATCGAATGGTATCAATAAAACACCATATGATCGAGTCAAGCAGTGCCGGCAACGTAAAATAATGAATGCGGCCGACAGGATTAGACAGGACGACTAGAAATCTAGATGTATCCTGTATGCCATTTGTGTCGTACTTTTCGTATCACAGACCTATACCTAACACAGGTCTACAGCATTGTGATCCTCCATCTTGCTTTCAATGTAACATTTCTCAAATTCTATCATGTCTTGATAGAAGCTCTTAAGTTCGATTATGTCTTGATTTCCCTTGTTCTTTCGTAAGCTAGTAGCTCTAAGTTCCCATATTATCGTTAAATTTATCCAAATTAGAAGTAACATGTGCATTTTTAGAGACATTCTACATCCGACGATGCAAAAATTAGAAATCATTTCAGTGATCAGCTCTATGGTTTCCAAAGAAATCATGTACCTTATCATGTACTGCCCTTAAATTGTTCCAGGCCCTTTTCTTTTAATTGCTAAGTAACATATTTTGATTGATGTGGTATTGAAAATGTCCAAATCTTTGCAGATTTCGTTATATGTTAGTGACATGCGGTACATTGGGGAATGCCGGCAATAATTAGTACGAGAATATTGGAGGCTGAACGTTTTCCGATTAACTAGGCGACTATTTGGACCTATTCGCAATAAAAAAAAAAAAAAAAAAAGGGCGTGGAATTTGCAAGTTACATTTTGAGAGAAGATCAGGACAACTTTTCCTGTTATTATTTTGTGCAGAAACACGATATCGGCGGTTTTCCTTCTATGTGCAAGAGAATTTAAATGAAAGTGTGCTAGTCTAGATTTGTAGGATGTTAAATTTCGGCAAAGATTATTTGCATATGAGAGGTGACAAAGAAATTGTTTTTTGTAGTCACATAGTTTAGTGTTCGTGATGCGTGATTATAATAATATGTATGTAATGCGTGATTGAATTATTTCCAAATGGTTGACATGAACATCGTATGAGGGACTCCAAATAGAACTGCAATATTCCAAAATTGATCTTACGTAACAATTGTAAAGAATAATGGGAATTTCCGGGTCTCTGAAAAATGTTGTCTGCCTTGTTACAAAACCAGCTAACTTCGAAGCTTTTCTGCTTATGGAATCTATGTGGTCACGGAAGTCGAGTTTAGTGTCTACTATCACACCTAAGTCACGCATATTTATGACTTCACTAATAACAATTTTAATAATGAAGTAGCGTACAGCGGAAAGATAATTTTTTCTAGTAAACTCTATGTGAAAACATTTAGATGAATTGATCATCATTCCATTAACAGAGCACCAACTGCTGACCATCTCAATGTCATCCTGTAGTGTTATAACGTCTCGCTCGTCTCGAATAACTCTATACAATTTGAGATCGTCGTAGCAATGATAATATCTCCCGTCTTAAGCCACATAAATAATCTATGTATAGAAAGTGGAAAATTTCCTGACAAATTAAAGATTAGCATAGTTAAACCACTTTTCAAGAAGCAAGATAGAGAACATATTGGTAACTATAGACCCGTTGCTTTAGTGCCAGTTTTTTCTAAAGTGTTCGAAAAATATATTCATGCCAGTCTTTATTCATACTTAGATAAATACAGTATTCTTGCGAATGAACAGGTCGGCTTTCGGAAAAAAAAGTCTATAAATGTAGCTATTTTCAAATTAATAAATACTATAATGAAGGGCAGGGAAAAGAAGTTACCAGTATATGCTATGTATATGGATCTTACAAAAGCGTTTGATTATGTGCATCATGACATACTGATTAGTAAATTAGAGGAATATGGTATCAGAGGGAATGTTTTAAACTTAATCAGTTCCTATCTTAAGAACCGACTCCAGCAAACTCAAATCACAAAAATCTGTCCAAAAACAAAAATGGAACTAAAGTACACATCTTCTGCTAGTACAGTTAAATATGGTATCCCACAAGGAAGTGTGCTTGGACCTTTACTTTTTATAATTTACATCAATGACCTACCCCAAGCGATTGACCATCCAATGGTTTTGTTTACGGATGATAGCACCGCAATTTTTGTGGGACAAAAAGAGAAACCGTTAGATTCAGAAATTAATATGGCATTAAATAATATAATAGACTGGCTGACATCTAATAATTTAAAAATTAACCTTGACAAATCTAATATCATGACATTCAATAAATATAAGAAACTGACATCTAATATAATTTATCAAAACAATCATATTCAGGACGTAGCAGTAACAACATTTTTAGGTTTACAGTTGGATTCTAATTTGGACTGGAAGATGCAGGCTGAATCAGTACTCTCTAAACTCAACAGTTATTCATATGCCCTTTATATGTTGTCTAAAGTAGTTAACCTACAAGCAGTACTCATATCTTACCATGCATATGTAACGTCAACACTGAGATATGGTATAATATTTTGGGGGAACTGTTCTGAGCGAGAAAATATTTTCAAAGCCCAAAAGAAATGCTTAAGATCGATGTGTCACCTGAAGTCGACAGATTCATGCAAACCATACTTCACTGAATTAAAAATATTGACAATGCCATGCCTTTACATATATGAAATTTCATTGTTTATTAGGAATAATTTACAAATGTACAGCTTTTACAAAAGTACAAAAAATAAAAATAAAATAAGCAGGACCATACATAGGACTGCGTGTTTTGCTAAGGGTGTTTGTGGCATGGGACCGGAAATATACAATCATTTACCGAAAGCTATACTGGAATCAGAGAGTGTGTCTGCATTTAAGAGAAATTTATTCAATTTGCTGATATCTAAGGCATATTATACATTACAAGAATTTATAAAAGATAAACTGTAATAGTATGAATTAGTTGATTTGCTTATAATTGAATCACTCATACTTATTTTGTTGTAGTTATTTTTATAAAATTGACATTGCATAATGAATTTGTGACATTTTAACGTGATTATTTGACGCTAGTATTTTTTGTTTGTGACATGAGATTTTATTTTATTTTCTTTTTTCTCGTTTCCTAATTTTAAACTCACGTGACATGTATATTGTATAAAATTATTGTATGTTCTCAATGAACTTTGACTGTTGATACTTTAGTTATGTATTATTAAGTAAGATCTAAATGAATTTTACACAGTTGAACAATAAATATACCTAGAGTAAGTCACCCCTTGGTAAAGGGCATAAAGGAAAACATTGGCAAGATAAGTGCGGAAGGTAGATCTCTTCGTCTTTTCTGGTTGAGAGCGCATGTGGGTACCGCCGGTAATGAGAGAGCTGATGAACTCGCAAAATCGGCGGCCCTCACAGGCACCTCCAGCGACTACGAAGGGATCCCCTTGTCCTACGTCAAAAAGAAAATTCGTGAGGAATCAGTCCGCAAGTGGCAGGACCGGTATGAGACCTCGGACAAAGGTAGAGTCACACAAACGTTCTTCCCCAATATCGCAAATGCATATCGGGTTGTGCGAACTTCTAAGTTGACTCCCTTCCAAGTCCAAGCTTTGACGGGACACGGAGGAATAGCTGAATATCTGTACAGGTTTAAGCTCAAGAACAGTCCTGGGTGCGAGTGCGATCCCGATGTACCCGAAACAGTCTGGCACGTGCTCATCGACTGCCCCAGATTCATGGCAGCAAGGCAGGATCTCGAAATAATGATAGACAGAAATCTATTAGTGTCAGATCTGCACAAAATATTAACAGATTCAGACAGCAGACCGTATTTCTTGTCGTTCGCAGAGAGATCCTTTCGCATAGCGGCTAAACGAAATTCGACACTTCCCTCCTCCACAACAAACATAACTCCAACGCCCGTTGAATCAACGCCTAGAACAATACCACAGACACCCCTCCCATCCACAACAAACATCACCCCAACCCCCATAGAAGCAACACAGAGTGAGACCTGCGGCAGAGCCTCAAAAAGCGTATCCATCGAACATCTTTTGGAAAATGCAGATAAAGGTGTGCCAGGGATCCGGGTCCGTGGTGTGGCTCTTTTCATGGACAGCAATAGAGAAAGATTCGGAATAAGCTTTTGTCTTGTCCGGAACCAGAAACGCAAGCGCATTCGCTTATCGCCTGGATTAGCATGTTTGCTCAATGGGAGTACCGCCAAAGCAACCATGAAGCGGAAGTCTTATGATGCTATGCCAGTGTGTGAGGTAGACGGCCATCGATTCCGATTAGTGAGATTGAAAAACAAAACGATCGCACTGCTCGAGTGGATGACACAGACACCTTTCGCACAAGCTAGCTCACTGCTCTCACATCTGAGCAGGAATGCAGACAGCACGTCTCGGGTGATAAGTGTGGACGCGATGGTTGTGGAACGATCGAGAGCGGAAGTCGTAGACCGGCTAGGTTGCACTGAGGCCTCTGCACATCATGAGGTCGTCGTGTACGAGGATAGGGGAGAGAATTTGAGTTATCTCAAGTCTCCAACACACGACCGCATAAGTGCAACAGACAGCTGGGGACATCCCGTTCCAAATTCGTCCAACCAATCTGGTTCAGAAAGAGCACAACAAAAAGCAGCCGCTGGAAAAGTCGCAGCCTATCGAAGCAGTACCCAAGAAAGAAGAGTGGGTCCCATCGCTGCTCTCGCAAGAACTGCAGCGCAGAACTTGCTCCGAATCACACCCGAATCACCACCTCCCTCGACGGCGATGACACTCAGATCAGCTTCACAACCTCAGGTAGCCCGAACAAGAGCCGACATGGGACAGGTCAACCCTCCCCGTTACATCTTGGCTTCAGAGCCAAAGAGCCACGCAAAAAACGCCTTCATTGAATTCCTAGCTACTTTGAGAGCGACAAGGAAAGTCAACCTCAAGAACTGTGATACCATCCTTCAGTTCTTCACGCTAGGAAGTGAAAACTTCCTAAAGGAAAGACTCGAGCAGGCAGAAGCAGCTATATATAATAACGACACATCCCAAGTCATAAGAGGGACCATGAAGGGACAATATATGGCAGCTTATAGTGCAAAAAGTGGCTTTGTGGCGCTGAATGAGGCCGAGACGGGGCGAACAGGAAGACCGAAATATGCGATACCATCGAATGATCCATTGGTTGTTACAGCCCGCTGCACCAAGGTAATGCTGGATGACAAGATCCTAGAGATGGCTAAAACCATCGAAAGGAACTTAGATGTCGAGGCAAATTGGGAAAACTGGGCAGTACCAAAGATCCAATGGGTCAACGGAGTTCCGGGTTGTGGCAAGACAACATGGGTGATAAGGCACTTTGAGGTGGACAGAGACGCTATCATCACAACAACGACAGAAGCAGCAAAAGATCTGAGAGAGAAGCTATCGCATCGCATCGGAGATCTGGTGAAAACCAGGGTGCGAACCATGGCTTCTGTACTCGTGAATGGTTTTGGAAGAGAGAGCTTCAGACGCCTCATGGTTGATGAAGCTCTTATGAACCATTTTGGAGCTATAATAATGGCTTCACGGCTGTCTGGTGCTGGCGAACTCATCCTCATCGGAGATGTCAATCAACTGCCTTATATCGATAGAGAAAATCTCTTCGAAATGAGGTACCATCGCCCAAACCTGGTCACAACCATCAGCCAGGAGTTGCTCTGCACACATCGGAACCCAATGGACGTTGCGTATGCGCTGAGGGAAATATACTCCGGTATATATTCCTCAACTCCCCGTGTAAGATCTCTAGAGCACAGACAGTATAAGGGTGCGCAAATACCCAGCGCCCTCCCCAACACCCTCTTCTTAGTACATACACAGGAAGAAAAGGAGACCCTTATCAGCCAGGGCTATGGGGAAGGCGTGGGGTCACGTACCCTTACAATCCATGAAGCTCAGGGATTAACATACGAGTCGGTTATAGCCATCAAGACCAAGGCAAAAATGAAGCTGCACGAGAGTGTCCCACACGCGGTTGTTGCGATATCGAGGCATACCGGGTCTTTCACATATTACGCTGATGATACCGAAGACGATGCAATCAGTCGATTCGTGCGGCGTGCGTCGGCTGCTTCACCGCAGACCATCAGAGAGTACAATTTAGAGATGGCCATTAAAGATCGGAACGCGGCGGTGATGGAGGCCCTGGGCCGAGAGTAGGCGACAGATTTATGTAATTAGACGATGTGAGTGCAGTCGCTGATAGAGTCCGATCAACCGAGGGCAAATAGATAATCTGGAAACCCCATCTAAAACCGGGCTCTACCAGTGACTGCATTCACAGAAATACTAGTATTTCAGTAGTTAGAAATAAGAGTTGTGTGCATACCTTGAGCATTCATGCTCACCATCGAAGGCTCCTTCTTGCGGCGGCGTCGTGTGGCGGGTCGCCCTCTTCCCTAACATATGGTTGAGGAGGGCGATGGCTGGCACATGCGTCATACTCGTGATCGGGTGCTGCTTGCGGGTCGCTGGTTTGCTCGTGGTATGCACGCAACATAGTAATAAGTACTTAAATTAAAATAAAATCATTTTCCCGTAACGATAATTAGTAAACAATAGTTTGTAATTATGACAAAGGTCACGGACCCTGGTGTCTGTGGAGAATAAAATTAAATAAAAAAAAAAAAAAAAAAAAAAAATATATCTGAATCTGAATCTGAATCAAACATTTGGTATTTCGATGAAATGGTTCTGCACAAGTCGTTTATAAAGATTAAGAAAAAGAGAGGACCCAGGTGCGAACCCTGAGGAACTCCGGATGGTACTATCCTTATAGCGGATTTAAAACCTCTGACCATAACAAGTTGAGACAGGCTACGGAGGAAGGATTCGCACCATCGCAATAGAGAACCACAGATTACTGCGTGGCCGAGCTTCCGGGTGAGAAGAGTGTGATTCACCACATCAAACGCTTTTGAGAAGTCTGTATAGATAGCCTGTACTTCAAATCGGGTGATTAAATTCACCCAGTTTGATGATTAGAGCCGTAACTTTTGTGATGTACTTATATGTAGATGAAATAAATGATTTGATTTGATCTATTTTCTAATGCATCATATATATCGCTAATATATCCAAGAAGATTCGATGTGGTAGATCTACCCGGAAGAAAAAGAGAAATACTTATAAGATAGAGTAAGAGCTATGACTTTACAGTACGGTGACGGTGAATGACCTGCGTCTTGGTGAGTTCGTAGTCGCGTTTCTCCGGCGGCGGGTAGATCTGCTCGGAGGCGAGGAACAGCTCCTTGTAGAAGTTGAGGCCCATGACCTCGTCCTCCTCGCGGCCGTAGCGGAAGGTGCACACCACCTGCCCGTACACCTTCCGCCCGCGGACGTACTCCTCCTCCAGGACCACCACCCCGTCTGACCATGATAAGGATTTCGTTATTTTTAGGGTTCCGTACCTCAAAAGGAAAAAAACGAAACCCTTACAGGATCACTTTGTTGTCCGTCTGTCTATCCGTCCATCCGGTGTCAAGACCTGTATCTCGGGAACGCGTGAAGGTATCGTGTTGAAATTAAAACCATATACGCAGATTCATAGTCTCTTGCTGCAGAAAGAAAAATCAAATTTCTCAGTTTTTGTAAAAAAATAATTTCAGCCGAATATGTCGTAAAAAATACACATTTTGACACTTACAAGGGAATCAAAACCTATGGGGTACTTCCTGTTGACCTAGAACCATGAAATTTGACAAGAACCATTGTGTTATAATACACATATGGGAAAAAACCGTAAACTGGACATTTTTAATTCAATCAATTAAATTTTTAACTCGTTGATGGAAGACTGCAGGTGAGCAGGTGGCGTGCAGCGTGCAGCGCGTCCGAGCTGCGCTACTACGGTCACGCGTCACCGTAGTAGCGCTCGTACACACTTGTCATAGAGAAGTCGCGACATGTACAAAGATCACAACGTTTCCGACACACCTATAGGCTCCACGTAGGTGATGTGGTCGACAAAATCCCGTTTCCCCATGTAGAGGGTGATCTTGCCGTTGGGCGCACATTTCTTGAAAACTTTGAAGTTGTACACCATTTTGTAAATTTCGGCAGAACAGCACAAGAACGAGTGTGCGGAGAGCGGGACTGTCGGCTCATTTATACGGGATTACTGTTGGTGAGGCTTCATCTCATTAGAGGCATTAGGAGGCGCGGGCGGTCGCACCACCGGCCACCGCCGCCTCACCGCGCTATACACACTTACGAACACATTAACAACAATCCCAGCCGACTACTTCTGTCCCTTCTATCCGTATTATTTACAGAAGCGATGATCACACTTGAATGTTATAATCACTGTTATATTTACGTGTTGACACATGCTGAGATGTTGCGATGATTTTTAGAGAGCAGTGTTTTTAGGGTTCCGTACCTCAATAGGAAAAAACGGAACCCTTATAGGATCACTTTGTTGTCCGTCTGTCCGTCTGTCTGTCTGTCTGTCCGTCTGTCCGGTATCGGACAAATCGGTATCGGTAAGGTATCGATTTGAAATTAAAACCATATACGCAGATTCATAGTATCTTGCTGCAGAATGAAAAATAAAATTTTTCAGTTTTCGTAAAAAAAAGTTACAGCCGAATATGTCGTAAAAACGCACATTTCGTCACTCACAGAGGAATCAAAACCTATGGGTACTTCCCGTTGATCTAGAACTCTGAAATTTGGCAAGAAGCATTGTGTTAGAGTGAGTACACATATAGGAAAAAATCCGAAAACTGGACATTTTTAATTTAATCACAAAAAAATAGTGTCTCTATGCAAGGAATGAGGGCCCAAATTATAAAGTGAATTAACCGTATCATGTGGGGTATCATATGAAAGAGCCTCATTAGCATAAGCTAAAACAGGTTTTTAACACATTCTTCGCCCCCTGCAGACCCTTCACTTCAGCTGGGAAACTAAACATTTTAGGCGAATTTTGATTAAGTTCAGAGTGGCCGCGCAAATCAACATACGCCGGCGGTTTACTGATTACTACAAAATGAACGGGACGCTTGCTCGGATCCGAGTGGGACGCCGCTACTATAGCCCCGAGAGATCAGATCCGAGTGGTGAGCAAGGAATGTGTTAAATATTTTTCGGTTTATAAAGGAAAATATAAAAAATATATATGATTTCCCCCTTTTATTTAGTTTGTACGGAACCCTCGGTGGGCGAGTCTGACTCGCACTTGTCCGGTTTTTTTATTTATTAGACCACAAAATTGGAATAACCGATAAAGCATACAACTATGGTATAATGAGCACATTTGCCCTTCTTAATGTAATAATCAATAACAAGCATATTTAAACGCTACACAAATAAATCAAGATGAAACTACTGGATACACAAAACCATACAAAATATACTTAATATTCATACAAGTAATAAAGTATTACATATACTTATACAAATTATAACATGAGGACATGAAGAATTCATACGGGAATTCATGAGTGTTTATACGGGGATTTTATACTATCCTGAAATAGCATACAATACATTAGGTGTACCTATTGTGTTGGTTCAAGAGGCACCACCTTCCACTCCGACGTGTGGAGCAGTTGGGGAGATCAGTCGAGAGAATCAACTAAATAAAAAATATGAGCTGAACGCAAATGAAGCGCTGGTTGCTGCCACACTAGCACGTTGCTGAACTGCGGCCGGCTTATGACAAAAACTTTGTGCAACATTTACTTTTTTTATTTCTGTGGTTGAATCCGTGATGGCCAATTTTTTTACTGATTTTTATAGGTATTTTCGTAAAACAAAAAAAGCGTTTTTTTCATAAACTCCATCGAACTTTTTCGTAATAAACAAGTGATTTTAAATTATTCAAAAAAATGCGCATGTATAAAATTTTGCAGCGATTTTACGTATTCTTTCTCATAAAAAAACGTACACTCAACAGCGTATCAAGTGTAACGATATCGTAAGTTAGACTACAAAATCTGCTTTTCTGCTGTCGGGTATTTTGTTTTTCTTTTAAAATAGATAATTGTTTGCATCTATTTCTGCTTTGTGTTGCTGCTAAGAAGCTTCTAGGAGCTACATTCATCATTAGTTTACTGCAGCATTACTAGAACCTGTTTAATAACTTATATACTTGATCCAGATTATGAGTATACTTACAAGATATAATACTTATAAGATTTGTATCATTTATTAAAAAAGAATACCCGTTAACAAAACAGCGCGGCGACGCGCACCGGCGCGGCGGCGGCGCCCCTCGCGCCTAGGCGCCTGTCATCTAATAATCCAATTACACTTTCTTCGGAATCTGCATGAGGATGAAGAATCGGCTTTGCTCGTGTACTTAACTTTATTTCAGCCGCTTAATAAACCTTAGCCAAGAAGCCACTGTCGCCTGGCGATAGATCGGTCATGTCAATCAAACAACATACGTATATATACAGTGAAAAAATTACACACGTCCGTCTGTAAAACACTCAAAAATATCGAATAGGAAACGATTACACCACCTTATATAGGCGACAGCGTAGTGTGATAAGAGACAGGCTCCTGATTCGGTCCACATCACGATCTGCACACTTCCCAGACAGGGGCCCGTCACCGGTCACCGGTCACCCGATACATGGGGCCTGGAAAATCGGTTAGTTATGAATGTTATGATATATCTTAAAAGACAAAAAATAACTACAAAAAAAGAGTAAAGTAATGCAATTCAAAATGAAGGTCATAGATACAGCCAAACATCTGTAGGTATAGTAGGTAATTTTAACGTACTGAAACAAGTATCTATATTAAAAAAATACTTTTTAAAAACAAGTTTTTATTAGGTATGTTCTTGTTAATAATAAAGTAGGTACTCGCCAAGACAAATCAAACGAGCCGAAACTCGATGGGGTTGCGTCGTATAATTACAGAGTTCTTATGACCACCTTCCAGCTCCATCATCAGACCCTAGTTACAATTGAAAGACAAACTACTCGTCAAGGCGATTCAAATGAGCTCAAACTCGATGAGGTTGTGTCGTTATTCATTGCGAAGTTCCTTTGGCCACCTTTCAGCTCCATCATCAGATCAGGAACATGTCATCACAATATTGCATTATCACGCGATTTACAAATGTATGCAAAATTTCAAGATTGACAAACATCTGACAGGTGAAACTAAGTAAAAAAATAATGCCGGACAAGAGCGAGTTAGACTCGCCCACCGAGGGTTCCATACAAAGTAGTAGATAAAGGAGGAAATTATATTTTTTTTTATATTTTCCTTCATAAAACGAAAAATATAAAATTTCCAGTTTTCGGATTTTTTCCTATGTTTGTAATCTAACACAATGCTTCTTGCCAAATTTCATTGTTCTAGGTCAACGGAAAAAAGTACCCCATAGGTTTTGATTCCCTTGTGAGTGTCAAAATGTGTGTGATTTTCTACGATATATTCGGCTGTAACTTGTTTTTACGAAAACTTAGAAACTTTATTGTTCTTTCTGCAGCAAGATAGGTACTATGGATCTGCGTAGGTATATGGTTTTAATTTCAACTCGATACCTTCACGCGTTCCCGAGATAAAGATCTTGACACCCAACGACACGGACAGACGGACAACAAAGTGAACCTATAAGGGTTCCGTTTTTTCCTATTGAGGTACGGAACCCTAAAAACCTTGTGAAAATATCGGCAAGTTCAGCAATTCGCGGCTACGTTTTAAAGTAGGTGAGAATAGTTGACTACGGTAAGCAGTCACAGAGCCGATAAAACAACAGTAGGTACCTATTATGTATAACTATAGGCTTATCGTTTCGGTGAAATGAATTAATCTAACCACTAGAGGCATTTACACCAACACGACAAGTTGAACCCATTCGAGGCATCGAACTGACTTCACGAACAAACAACAATAACATCAGCATTCAGCGTATAGCGGTGCGTGACGTCACCGACGCCGCGCCGCGTCTCTAGCAGCCGACGCGCGGCCGGTTCCGTTACTGCCCCCCCTCCCGGGGCCCCCGCCGCCGGCCCTCCTGTCGCACTCCGAGCCCCGGTCCTGAGGAGGGAACGTCGTCTTGAACACTCACCGATATAACAAGAGAAGCGTACGCAGACTAAGAACAATGTGGTTGTGTTGAGCTGAGCTGAACGCGGAACTCGTTGCAAGCAGCGCCGCGGCGTGTCGTCGACATACGAGTATCTGCTGGAATGTGAGAGAGTGCCACGCGCTACGGTGCACTGTTTGTTTACAGTGCAGTCCCGGGGCTGCGCGAGCGCCGAGCCGCCGACACTCGCCTCTCTGCTGCGAATTGCGATATAGGTACTAATACAGTGCGTGCCTGCGGGAGGACTCTATTTTTGCCCCGTTACAGTAACGGTTCCAACTTAGGTGAGTCACTTTTGATTTAAAAATCGTGCCCAGTAAAGAAATAAATATCAAATAAGTGCAGATTTAGGCTACAATACGCTATAATTGGCAGCGTTATATTATAACATGCCGTTGTTTGTGTTGTATTGTTCCAATTTCTACAGTAATTAGCTACATTCGTTTGTGTAGGTGCGTACATACTCGTACCTAGCGTGTCGAGCCTCCATGTTTGGTGTCAACTTCTATTTCGGTGGATGAACCACGATGTGATACACAACACACGTATACACAAAGGTATAATATCTTCATGATGCTTGATATGGTCGATGAGTGATCACTTTTACCCGAGTGCGCAAGAACAGTTATGTTTTTATGGTGTATCGCATAATATGTAAGCTTATATATGATTATATCACAGAATTCGCCATCTTTGAATATTTACATCTTTGGATTATATGTAATGTTTGTATGAATATGTTACTATTATGTATGTATATAATGATGGTTCTATTCTGACCTCTTACACCCTAAGCGGCTTGTTCGAGGTGTCTTTAGATTTATCTTTACTTCTCGATTAATATAGATATTATTACTTGTCACTATTAATTGCCATTTTGCGTTTCTCTAACGAATTTTTTCATATCGAATTAATAATTACTTAATTTTTTATTTAAGTAATTTTACAAGAATCCCTCCAAACAGTTTGCCTTCTTGCGAAAATGTACACTCAAGAGCAACTTCTTGCACACTCAAGAGCAAGTAAAGCATTTATTATTATGTATGCTATACTTTCCAAAATCACCCTTATGTAGAATCATAATGTTTTTATTGCAAGCGCGTGTTTTGTTTATTGTTATTTTCTTTCAGTATTTTAGATTGATTTGCAGGCATGGGCGTATATAAGGGGGAGGGGGGGGGGGTCCAGGGGGTCCGGACCCCCTGGACCCCCTGAAAATTACGTGCTGTCAAAATTCCGGAATAGGTATCGCGGATGGCACGCATGTTACAAAATATATATAAAATCCTGATGTGCGGTAATGTGTATGCATAACTACAGCTTAGCTAAGGACATGGGCGTACCCAGGGGGGGGCAGGGGGGGGCAGCTGCCCCCCCCTGGAAACCTCGGAGAAAATGTATGAACTCTCCTGATTACTAATCAAAGTGTAAACGGGGCCTTATACTACCTTTTACTTTACTTATGCTAACTTTTAAATAAACCGCGCAGTAGACACTGGCAAAATGAACGGTGCAATTATTATTGCCATAAAAAACCGCGCAGTGAGCAAGCTCTACAGTCGCTAGTCGCCAGCCACCGCCGCGGCGACGATGGCGGACGAAGATTACCGAATCTAACTGAGCGTTCGTATTCTTGGCGGTAGGGAGTTGCGAACGACTAGCATTTATTTTATTTGATATGTTATGCTAAGGCTTTGAATCTTGAGAGCTGCGTCTTCCAAGGACAGCAAGCCGCCAATAATATAGGGCAAATCAACCAGCTGGTTCGTTAAGCGAATATTTTCGCCGATCGTTCAAAGTTATTTAATGTCCTTTGTATTTTGAGCCACGTCAGTACTGTCACAACATTAACAGCAATCAGCATATGAAAACCTAAAATTTGATAAAAAGTTTCGAGAAAATTCGCGCTCGCTTCGCTCGCGCATGATTATTTCCTATTATTTTTAGCCGGCTGTGTAAGAAGGAGGGTTATGATTTTCAAGTGTATGTATGTATGTATATGGGTATGTTTCTATATGATCGCCTACAAGCCTAAACGGCTTGACAGATTCTGATGTGCGAGGTGTCGTTAGAACTCCAACGAGCTTTTTCGTATTAAATAAGTGATTTCAATAGAATTATTCTAAATAATGCGCATTTATATTCTTTTACAGCGGTACTTTGTCATAAAAACGTATGTTTGTAATTTTCTATAAAGTCATGTTTCTTAATTAGGAATAATAAATTTGCAATCAATGCATTCAAATGGTTGTATTTATAATTTTTGATAACGTAAATTTTAAATTTATGTTTAAATTTAATCAGGAATAATACGTTTGCAATCAATAATTTCAATGGTTATATTTATAATTTTTTATAGCGTCAAAGTCGTTCTTATCCAGTCGGTTATTTCATTTTTCTTTTAACATAAATACTCGTTTGGTTCATCTGTGATACAAAACGTAGGACACGCTAACAAGATCAATGAATCAAATTATTTCCAAGATTTAATTTTAAAAACCTTCTAAAATTTCGCGCTCACTTCGCTCGCGTTTTTACTACTTGAAGATAAAAATACTGTGGGCTCACTAATATGAGAAATAGAGCATATTACTTTAAAAACACAATTAAAATTTGAAAAAAAAGTATAAAAAATTTTCGCGCTCGCTTCGCTCGCGCCTGTTTCTTTCCTATTATTTTTACCCAACCACATAAGAAGGAGGGTTAAGTTTATTCGAGTAAATGTATGTATGTATGTGGGTATAATAATAATAAATATAATATTTGTGGACATTTCACACAATGTTTGTTTGTAAAAGTATGTTTCTATAAGATCGCCTACAAGCCTAAACGGAAAGCCTAAGCTAGAATTATTCTAAATAATGCGTTATTATAGTTTTTACAGCGGTTCTGCGACTCGACAACATATTAAGCGTAACAAAATCGTAAGTTACACGTCGGGTTTTTAGTTTTTATTTTAATATATATACTTGTTTATTTGTATTAATTATTAAAGTGCTGTGAACTTGCTAATACAATCAATTAATTCACAAATTTTAATTTAAATAACCTTTTAAATTTTTGCGTTTAACATATAAAACATTACAAAAAAATTCGCGCTCGCTATGCTCGCGCTTTTATTACCTTGTTTTATTACTAACCAAAATATTGTTACCCCCCCCCGCTATGTTTCATGTAGGTGTTTTTGTGTAGTGTGTATGACAAAACAGCTGCGGACGATCTGACCTAAAAAATCTGACTTGCCCCCCCCTAGACCAGAAGCTGGGTACGCCCATGGCTAAGGAGATGCAGTATGACCAATGTTCGTCTTTCGCCCGCGCATACTACAAACGCGTATATCAAATGGAAACTATATATTTTTACCCGATTGCGTTAGAAGGAGGGTAATGTTTTTCGAGTGTATGTAATCATTAACGCACTATTTTCGTAATCACTAACGCACTATTTCGTAATAAACAAGTGTTTTTTAGAATTATTCTAAAGAATGCGCGCTTATAATCTTTTACAGCAATTTTACGCATACTTTCTCACAAAAAACGTACACTCAACAGCGTATTAAAAGTATCGAAATCGTAAGTCGACAGCAAAAAACTGCTTTTCTGCTGTCGTTTTTTTTTATATACATACTTTTTAAGAAACCCTAACTCCATCTCTGTCATATTTATACAAATTGAGAGAGATGGAGATATAGTTTCCAGGCCGATTCCGAATCCGACAAGTTGTAAACAAGGCCGTAAGCAAGTGCTTAGGCCTTAGCCCAAGGGCTTAGGGGTTCAACCTAGCCTCCCCCAAAATATCCTGATTATCATGAAAAATCCTTGCTCTTTTTTAAAGTTTACTTAATTTGCTTCAATATTTTTCGCGCGCCAAAGCGAAGCGATCGCTCGCGCTTGCCCATATTTTTGAAGATATAAAACGACTGAATGAACATATAAAAAGATCTTCGTTCGTAAATCTAGAAAATAACATCGCTAAATATCAGGCGAGTTGGAGATCAGTCGTAGATCTATCTTACGTAAAAAAAACACAAATATTCCATGAAAAATTCAATTCGATCCAAGCCAATTTTACATAAAAAAATATTTTTGCGTTAATAATTTCGAAAAGATCGAACAAGACTCTTAAAGTGCCGTTCTTAAATTTGAAATCAATGCATTCAAATGGTTATATTTATATTTTTTGATAGCGTAAGTCAGTCTTACTCATCCAGTCGGATATTGATTTTTTTTAAACACTTTTATATTTGTTTGGTTCATCTGGGCCACTTTCTAACACGGTCAATTAATTAAATTATTTCCAAGATTTAGTTTTAAAAACCTTAGAAAATTTTCGCGCTCGCTTCGCTCGCGCATTATTAGGTACTGTTTTGTCATGGAAATACTGCGGGCTCACTAATACGAGAAATAAATCATATTACTATAAAAACACTACTAAAATATTCGCGCTCGCTTCGCTCGCGTATGCTTATTATATATGTTATTGTTTACTTGAATCATGCAAATGCTGAGCGCTCGTTAAAATGGGTGAAGTCATAGGGTATCTCTAGTTTAATATGAATTAATATTGTTCCGACGTTACTTTTACACTTTATTTACAGTTATAC
The DNA here is from genome assembly GCA_947563715.1 of Lycia hirtaria. NCBI lineage: Eukaryota > Metazoa > Arthropoda > Insecta > Lepidoptera > Geometridae > Lycia > Lycia hirtaria. Next base: position 46,092,595 of record OX387379.1, read on the forward strand.
GTTTGTCCGTAATTTAATTTTCGTGTATTTAAATGTTTATAACTTATAAATATATAAAGATTATAATTATATAAACATTGACGTTTAGAAACTAGTACTCGTCTGCGTATAGTCTGCGCAAATAAAGAGTCAAATAGCGGTAACTCCCATTAGTTCTATAGAACTGTGACGTAGTAGTATATTTTTATAAATTTTTGTACCCGTGGACCCCAATTGAGAAAGCTATAGCTACGCCCATGTTTGCAGGTACTATATAACTAGTATATATGTAAATATTAGTATGATATATAGTCCCTACAGAGTGACGTCACTATAGATATTACTTGTAAGTGCTGCTAGGAGTACACCTGCAGTGCTGTCAGTGGTGATGCAGCCGAGTGTGGGGTCTGTCGCCTAGCGCGCCGTGCGTCACCTCTGACACTCCACATCTGTTGTATGCACTACATTTCTCACTTAGGTTTTAACCGACTGCAGCATAAATAAACGGAAAAGTTACGAATTTAGTATTGTGTACACGTGCACTTAATTGACAGAGTGACAGACAGATCTCTGCATCAACTGGCCAAATTTTCTGTCATTTGACCGGATGTTTGTTGTTACTTGCGTACTAGCCTTATTTTTCAACCAATTTTCAACCAAGCGAGACAAACGAACGGCAATTGATTTTTATATACATATATAGAGACTAGATGACCGGCGTACTTCGTATCATCTATCAATGAGTGGACTCGATATTTTCTCAACGTTTAAACCTTCCCTGGACTACGACAAACATTTCAAAACCATAATCAGCTAAATCGACGCAGCCGTTTTCGAGTTTTAGCGAGACGAACGAACAGCAATTGATTTTGTATGAAAATTTACTTGCAGAAAATTGAAATTTTGTCGAATATTTATAATGTTATTTTCTAGTTTTACAAACGACAATTTTACAAGTTCATTCCATAATTATTTTTTTTATGTGGATGTGCGCGAGCGAGACGGACGATGGTCGGACTAGCCCCCATACACGAGTATTCCCCTAAATAGTGTGGCTAGTTGGTGGCCCCACAGCAACTAGCCAATCGGTCAGTAAGTACCGATTTTGATTATATTTGCAAAGATTTTGAAAACTCGATTATAAAGAGAAGTTTTCTATGAGGCTATTATTAACCATTTTTAAAGGATTTCAAAAAGGAGGAGGTTCTCTATGTCGATTAATCGATTAGTTCACCAATTATGAATACATTTTGATATTTTTTTTGTTTGGTAGGTAATACTTCAGAGATAGTCCCACATTTTTATCAAAATCGGTTCAGTAGTTTGGTTTTACAACAAAATAACTAAAAAAACATGGTCTGAACGAATATTAATTCATATCAGCAGTAATCCTACTAGTATAAAAATATTATCCCGAGTTTACTGTTATTTTCAGAAAGCATGCAGGTCGTGTGAGCGAGTGCGGCACGAACACGATGCAGGGGCAGGGCGAGCCGTCCTCTGCCCCCGGTCAGTTCACTGCGCCACGCCACCTGCCTCTGTACTCACAACGCACTGACGTCAGGGAGGGACACACATGCCTACACTCAGCGCGGCGCGCGGCCCCCACCGCGTGGTGGGGGGAGATCATAATTATCAGCGGGACCTCCTCGTTGCCTCTCACGGGCCGCAACAACTCGCACTCACACTTCCACACTACACACAAAATATTACATAAAACCTTACCGCAGCTCGCTCGATGATAAGTAACAGTGTGCTCCATAAGTATAACCTTTTGTGAGTCAACATAAATCTGTAAAACATTAATGTTGTTATAGCACGAAGGCCGAGCCGTTTTTAGGGTTCCGTAGTAGCCACGAGGAACCCTTATAATTTCACCATATCCGTCTGTATGTCTGTCCGTATGTCACAGTTATTTTACTCAGAGACTATTATATAAGCCCTACATAAACGAAATTCGACATATAGAAGTGTTCTGTAGCGCTACAAAATACCGTAGACAAATTTTCAACAAAAAATAACTCCATACATACGTATACAGAAGGGATTATTTATTTTCAACACCACACCATCCTGTGGGGTATCGTTGAATAGGTCTTACAAAATAACACCGAGGTTATTATTCGGTAAATCATTTTGTTTTCAGATGTGATGTGTGCTACATATCTAGTCTAGGTATGGCCACCAAAGAAAAAAAAATGTCTAAGCGCGGAACGCGGGTAGTTCGCGTGTATACAAGAGCTGCTCCCTATTTTGATTTAATTTAAAAATATAATTCCAGCATTTTATTAGAATGTATATAAAGTAAATATAACAAACATTATATAACGTCTCGGGACAAGTAGGTATTAACTACGGAATTCAACGGTGTTTTTGTGATTTTTCTGGTTTAAAGTTGTGCTCCAAAGAACAATTCTTCTAGTGCCCCATATGTGTCTGAGAAATCGCAACTTCGTCGCCATTACCTCTAGTTAGTGCTGCATACAAACTAGGTATTTATCTGATATTAAAACTCAATTTTATTAACTGAATTGCGGAGTTTATTGATAGCAGCGCCATCTAGTGACCTGGGACGGAGTGATAAATATTGTGTCAAACTAGCGACATCTACCGGATTTTTATAGAACTGCGACCTATCATCGATCGGAACCGAAGGCGTTAATATTATCTTGATACAAAAATGAACAAGTGTGGCACCTGCGGTAAATTCCTGTCAGGTGGCGTTACTTGCCTCAAATGTAAGACGATGTTTCAATGTGTCAACTTTTCTAAGGGCTAGTCTCCTGAGAGTGTGAGATGTCCTGGTTGTACAGCAGGCGCTCCTCGTAATGACAATATAGATACACCCGTAAAAGGCGTCAACCGTAAAAGACAAGGCGCGTCGAACCTACTGGGAGTGAATTATTGGAAATGCTTGAGGAAATCCGAGCCATAGGAAGGGATAGGACCGCTCTTCGCGCTCGCTTCGCTCTGGATATCAATATCAGCTATATTAAAGATGAAATGGCAGAGCTAAAACGCTTAATACACACCTGCAATAAGAGGATTGATGAGGTCGACATGCGATTAAACCAGCAGGAGGCTAGGATTTCTGCTTTAGAAGCTGCCAAGATTGAAAATTAATATGTCACTACGCAGGTGCAGGAACTCAAAGCCGAACTAAATCACAGAGACGAATCACATTCGGTTTCGGAATCGATTCGATTTGTATATCTCCGTCTCTGTCATTCTCGGTACTTCCACGATATCACGCTCGTCCATTTTCACACCTAGCTTAGACATGAGTTCCGTGACCCCATTGATCTCTACGTCATTCTGTAACAGCATCTGCCTGCCCCCGTATTCTGAACCCATTCGGTTTCGGAATCGATTTGATTAGTATATCTCCGTCTCTGTCATTCTCGACGAGAATATAGGAGGAGATATCAAGCACAAGCTCGCTCCGCGAGCGAGCTTGTGCTTGATACAGTTCATAGTATGAACTGTATCAAATGTATGAACTTCATACATACAGTATGAGCAGCTGTTCCGATGTCTCAAGTACCGACGCTCATTCCAGAGGATACACACTCTGTAAGCTGCTAATTATTGTCTTCGTCTCAATATAGATAATGCATGTTGACCGATATTTATGTATATTAATTCATTTATTTACACGACACGAGCGTGTCGACGCTCGGTCGAACAATGACGTGATGTGTGCGCAGGCGCGGTGGAACTGCGCGAGGACGTCCCTCTGAAGGCGGGCGGCGCGGCGTGGCGCGCAAGATGGTGCGCCGGCGGGCCGCGCCTCATCCTCGCCTGCTTCGGCGCGCTCACCGCCGCCATCACACTCGCGCTCTTCACGCAGATATACTACGGGGACTACGAGGTACGCAGGCGGAGCGGGACCCGCCACTGACGCACGGTAGAAAGACATACGAGCCCATGTCGTGGAACGCGACTGACAGCCACTGGCTCAATCTGTCGTCGTCTCTCGAACACTGTTCTAGACTCGGACTATTTTCGCTATTGGCTGATTGCCCAATCAGCCGATTGAGATTCTTATACAATCAGCGGCCTTGAATCGGTGTTAGCAGCCGATTACATAGAACGGCAGCACTCGTGGTGTCGTTGTGTCGGCGTGTAATGCGTCCTCCCGCGGTGTTGGCAGGTGGTGCCGCACGGCAGCGTGTCGACGAGCCACGCGGCGTGCTCACGCGCAGGCACGGACGCGCTGAAGGCGGGCGGACGCGCGCTCGACGCCGCCGCCGCCGCTGCATTCTGCCTGGCCGTCGCGGCGCCGCACCTCACCTCGCTCGATGCGTATGTCACCTACACTATACATGATACACACACACACATACTAACCAGCCCAGCTGGGATAATGCAGCTAACTTAACTGTCTTACACATACCAGTTTTTAAGGTTACGTAGTCAATAATAGGCAAAACTCATTTCTGTGGCGAGCTAGTGAGAACTTCAATGCTATGCAGGCGATATGACCTTGACTTGTTCTGTACAAGTTTCAATTCGGCCAAGCAGCGGTTGAGCAGGTGTTACTTTCTGAACGGTAGCAATAACTAGTATGCAGCTTGAAATTTAAATTGTATATGTCACTGTGTAAGCCGAACTAGCTATTTTTTCATGATTGTATCTAAGCTGCCACCGTGAAAATCCGTGTAATCCGTGAAAATCTATAATTAGCTTTCTGTTGTTACAATTTTTAATGATATGTTGTAAAGCTGTTGATTTTCCTTCAAATAAATAAATAAATAAGGAAACTATAGTTTCACCATGTCCATAGGTCTTACCACGGCTTTACTCAAGTGCTATTAGTACTCTAGATACCTAGCTGTAATTTGGCATAAATATTAAACACGTCGAGAAAGTAATAGAAAAAAATATTTGTGGTACCCCTGAAAAATATTATTATATACCTAAAGTGGGGAAGGATATTTTTTTCTTATTTACCCCATCGTATGGAGTATCGTTGGGTAGGTAATCAAAAAATATTATAGGTATGGGAAAACTATTTTTAAAAGCTTTTATTTAACTTGCCCTGTTTAATATGTATGGGACAAATCTTGCGAGTTAAATTAGAACCACTTCCTGTCGTTAGATTAGGTTGAAATTTGGTTTACTTACGTAACTTCGGTGACAATGCAATAATATGGTACCATGAAGCTGGTCTCAAGATGGCGTCGGAAGGTGGCCATAGGAACTCCTAAACTAAACAATATAAAACCGTCGAGCTTGGACTCGTTTGAATAGTATTGACAAGCACTCTAGTGTAACGTGATATCCAGGGTCTCAAGATGGCGTCGGAAGGTGGCCATAGGAATAGGAACTCCTAAACTAAACGAGATAAAACCGTCGAGTTTGGACTCGTTTGAATAGTCTTGACAAGCACTCTTGTTAATCTAGTAAATAAAATATTAATTTAAAAAAATAATCTAAAAACAAGCTTTTATTCAAATGCACTAAAACGAAGAAAATAAATTTTGAATGCAATCAAACCCACCATTTTATTGAATTATAAAATTTATATTGATATAAATAAAAGCTTGTCGAGAGAACACAAACATATTTAATTTTTTTCAAAGAACAAACTAACTTTAATTCTAAGGAAATTATAAGAACGCGTCTAAGTCTTTTGTTGGAATTAAATATTAATAGATAGGTACGATGTTGTTTGAAATCTCGCGACAAGCTTTTATTTATATCAATATAAAGTTTATAATTTAATAAAATGGTGGGTTTTATTGCATTCAAAATTTATTTTCTTCGTTTTATAGTGCATTTAAATAAAAGCTTGTTTAAAAAAAAAAAAAACAATTTATGGATATGTAAGTGGCCTCTTGCAGTTACGTATTTATTTTTAATGAATTGCGCCTAGTCTAAGCGTGGGGTTCCTAACTGCACTGGGGGCACTGGCACTGGCGCCAAAGGATATAAAAGTGTAACTTTAGGAAACAAAACTTTATTCTAATACTATAATAATTAATCCCAAATAACTAAACCTACCAGCCACACAAGTACTCGATACCGCCAGTGCGCAGCAGCTGACGTATCACTGACATACTTTACTCTAGGATACAAAATCCGCTGACATGTAATTCATTCACACTTACAATACATATGCCCCTACAGATAGGTACATTTCCGAAATATTAAACTTTAAAGTGATAATGTTATATTTTACTCTCGTCACGATTTTCTGTGCTGCACGTGAGCAGTTTAACATCATTTTCAAAGTTTTCAGGTCATTATTTGTGATAACCTAAGTTTGGCTTAATTGTGTCCGATTAATTTTCTTCTATTTTATCTATATTCTGTGAAAAGCGGTTTGGTTGACCAAATAAATAAAAATATAAAAATGAAATAAAAATATTTTTGTTACAGTCAAGTGTCCCCACCCCAATGTCGGCTAAACGGCTGACTTTAGATAAGATAAGATAAGATAAGATAATATTTATTTGTATAAAACATGAGATAAAATCATACACACCGTAGCATGCACAATTGGTGTTATTAAAAAGTTGGAAGTTGCTTGAACATGTTTTGCCAGTCAAGATGGCGTACAAATATTTGAGAATTTTTAGAGATGTAAAAAAACTCAGTTGCTTATAAATATGATGAAATTAAAAGAAAACCAATCACAGCTAAGTAGACTTCACAAGTTAACGAGTAATACTCGATCAACTTAAAATATGTAATTAAAGTTAGAAAAGAAAATTAATTTCAAGTAACATATTAAGGTACCTCGTATGTTCATAGTATCAAACAAGAGACCTTATTTGAATGGAGTTTGTGAGCTGCAAACGTAATCTACCTTAGTATCTGTAATATTAGCACGATAATTTTACGGTCTCATATAAAATGTTTGACTCCAACGTAATTCGAACGGAAAATATGATGTACAGGAGTGGTTCGCTGTTGTACTGGGAGTACCGACAGCTACGCACGCAGCGGCCCACGCTGGCCGAGTGGGGTGGCGGGCCGGCTGCGGCGGACGGAGCGGCGGGCGACACGGCGGGTGACGCGGCGGGCGACGCGGCGGGTGACGCGGCGGGCGACGCGGCGAGGACGCGGCCGCCGCGGCTCGTGGCGGCGCTGGCGGCGCTACACGCTGAGCTAGGCGTACTGCCTTGGTCGCGCTTGCTGCAGCCTGCTATAGATCTAGCAAAGTAATACAATACTGCTAATACTATTTAACTTACAATTTGAGTATTGAATCCATATTTATCACCTTTTAAAACAGTATGTCTGCATGTCTTTCATCACAAATGTTTCTTTGGGGTCGGTCGATCCGGCCAAGATGCTGATGTAGATTAAAGCAACGCGTCTCTTCTCTTGTTAAAAACTAGTAGACGACGAATAGACTTTGAAAGCACGATTTTTTGCAAAATTATTCGTTGTAAAAATTTTGTGCATGCGAGGTCTACTGTCCGTATTAAAAATAATTGGCCAAGTGCGAGTCGGACTCGCCCACGAAGGGTTCCGTACTATCATCTATAATACTACAAAGTTTAGTTCTGTTTATAAAATAACGAGAAATCAACGAAATTCCAAGTAGTAAATTGCAAACTTATAGGTAGGTTTTCGATACACATCCAGGCAGCATGACGACGTTCGCGCGAATACGCGCGGTTATGGCTCGCTCCGTGATGTTACCTCCCCCGCTACCCGCGCGGCCGTTGCTTAGCAACCGCCTTGCGCTCGCGCCACCACCACACCGCGGCGCGGCTATTATTTTCATTTTGTGAGTTTTTATGTATTAGATTAGGTATTTATTTTTATAGTTAATATATTTCTAAATATTTACTTACAAATATTCAAGTTTCTACCTGGTAATTAAGATCGAGTAAAAATTGCTTAAAAATTACGTTTGCTGTATGGGAGCCCCCCTTTAATATTTACTTTATTATTATTTAATTATTTATTTTGAAAGGTAATATACAAGTAAATATTCTGTGAAAATTTGAAGCATCTACCTGTTACCGTTTTTAATATGGAGCAAAAAAATACGAAAAAAACACGTTTATTGTATGGGGACCCCCCTTAATATTTTTTATTTTTTTATTTTTAGTATTTGTTGTTATAGCGGCAACGGAAATACATCATTTGTGAAAATTTCAGCTTTCTAGCTATCACGGTTTATGAGATACAGCCTGGAGACAGACAGACAGACAGACAGATAGACAGACAGACAGACAGACAGACAGACAGACAGCGAAGTCTTAGTAATAGAGCCCCGTTTTTACCCTTTGGGTATGGAACCCTAAAAATCAGAATTGAGTATCAAATGCTTTAAGCTATGTTATGAAATTCAGCAAACTTCTCCTATTTTAACCGATATTTCAGCATATTTTTAACCGACTTCGAAAAAGGAGGAGGTTATCAATTCGTACCGTATATTTTTTTATGTGTATATGTTACTGTAAAAACCCGAATATTGGTAAATCTTAGGTTTTACCAGTAAATCTTAGGGTTTACCAACACGAGTCGGTAAATGTAAGAATATGTAAAAAAGAAACGATTTTATCGGGCTTTTACCATTAGAATTTAATACATGCTAGGTTTTACCAGTGACGGTTGGTAAATGTTAGTTTTGGAAATAAAACAATGCATATGTTACTGTATTCGGCTTTTACAGTAACCTAAATAATAACATTTGTTTGATTGAACGATGTAGCTTGGTGCAACGCAGTCTTAGGTATAAGCAATAATTTCTTCAGAGATTAGGTTATGTTTTTTTTTTAATACAAAAAAAAAACCATAACCTAATCTCTGAAGAAATTATTGCTTATACCTATACCAGGATCAACTAGTTTGGCCTAGCCTAAGCTGGTCTATTATGCATTGTTTTATTTCCAAAACCAACATTTACCAACCGTCACTGGTAAAACCTAGCATGTACTAAATTCTGAAAAAAAGAGCGAGTGAAGAGGTTTCTTTAAAAAGTTTACAATAGATTTAGTAAGTTGCGTTTGCGATTGGTTTTTAGATTTTAGATTTTAGATGGCGCTGTATAGTCTTAAAACACGCTAACGCTTCGCGTACAGCAATTAGTAGGGGTTGTTTGTAAAACACAATCATCTCAGCCATAAGAAGTCCACTGTTGGACATAGGCCTCCCCCATGGATTTCCAAAAAGACCGATTGGAAGCGGCTTGCATCCAGCGTCTTCCCGCCACTTGTATGAGGTCGTCTGTCCATCTCGTGGCTGGTCTTCCTACGCTGCGCTTGCCGGGGTACGTGGTCTCCACTCGAGAACCTTTCGGCCCCATCGGCCGTCAGTTACGTGCTATGTGCCCTGCCCACTGCCATTTCAACTTGCTAATCCGCTGTGCTATACCGGTGACTTTTGTACGTCTACGTATCTCTTCATTTCTGATTCGATCTCGTAGAGAGACTCCGAGCATAGCCCTCTCCATAGCTCGTTGCACAATATCTTTGGCCAAATCAAATCCTTCACGAGTCAGTCTTATTGCAATTTAATTTTTTAGTTTTCACTTCTGTCGGCACTCCCGGAGTGCAACCCGTTGTTTTTTTATGGAAATGGGCCACTATCAAAAATTTACGACGGATTAATATATAAAATTCATAAATCTGTATGATTAGATAGTTAGATAAACTCTTTATTGGACAAACTTTAAAAGTAATGACGCAAGGCTTAAATAATCTAGCGCAATAACAGGCGGCCTTATCGATTAAATAGATCTATTCCAGGCAACCATGGAATGGAGAAAAATATAAATTAGAAATCAGAAGAGGCGTACCGTGCAATGGGAGATTAAACAAGTTACATTATAAACTATAGATAATGACATAGACATACTTACTAATACTTATATAGAGAGGAATAATATTTATTTATAATTTAATATAATAACATTTTTTTGAAAAATAAGAGCTGTACGTGAGTCACATAAACGAGTACGACCAATAAATAAGAGCTGTACGTGAGTCACATAAACGAGTACGACCAATAAATAAGAGCTGTACGCGAGTTACATAAACGAGTACGACCAATAAATAAGAGCTGTACGTGAGTCACATAAACGAGTACGACCAATAAATAAGAGCTGTACGCGAGTTACATAAACGAGTACGACCAATAAATAAGACCTGTACGTGAGTCACATAAACGAGTACGACCAATAAATAAGAGCTGTACGCGAGTTACATAAACGAGTACGACCAATAAATAAGACCTGTACGTGAGTCACATAAACGAGTACGACCAATAAATAAGACCTGTACGCGAGTTACATAAACGAGTACGACCAATAAATAAGAGCTGTACGCGAGTCACATAAACGAGTACGACCAATAAATAAGAGCTGTACGCGAGTTACATAAACGAGTACGACCAATAAATAAGACCTGTACGTGAGTCACATAAACGAGTACGACCAATAAATAAGAGCTGTACGCGAGTTACATAAACCAATCAATCAATCAATCAATAACACTTTATTGACACCACATAAAGTAATAAGACAATAAACACATAAGAAAATGGCACAAAAGGCGGTCTTATCGCTAAAAGCGATCTCTTCCAGACAACCTTAACGAGTACGACCAATAAATAAGACCTGTACGTGAGTCACATAAACGAGTACGACCAATAAATAAGACCTGTACGTGAGTCACATAAACGAGTACGACCAATAAATAAGACCTGTACGTGAGTCACATAAACGAGTACGACCAATAAATAAGACCTGTACGTGAGTCACATAAACGAGTACGACCAATAAATAAGACCTGTACGTGAGTCACATAAACGAGTACGACCAATAAATAAGAGCTGTACGCGAGTTACATAAACGAGTACGACCAATAAATAAGAGCTGTACGCGAGTCACATAAACGAGTACGACCAATAAATAAGAGCTGTACGCGAGTTACATAAACGAGTACGACCAATAAATAAGACCTGTACGTGAGTCACATAAACGAGTACGACCAATAAATAAGACCTGTACGTGAGTCACATAAACGAGTACGACCAATAAATAAGAGCTGTACGCGAGTTACATAAACGAGTACGACCAATAAATAAGAGCTGTACGCGAGTCACATAAACGAGTACGACCAATAAATAAGAGCTGTACGCGAGTTACATAAACGAGTACGACCAATAAATAAGACCTGTACGTGAGTCACATAAACGAGTACGACCAATAAATAAGAGCTGTACGCGAGTTACATAAACGAGTACAACCAATAAATAAGAGCTGTACGCGAGTTACATAAACGAGTACGACCAATAAATAAGACCTGTACGTGAGTCACATAAACGAGTACGACCAATAAATAAGAGCTGTACGCGAGTTACATAAACGAGTACGACCAATAAATAAGAGCTGTACGCGAGTCACATAAACGAGTACGACCAATAAATAAGAGCTGTACGCGAGTTACATAAACGAGTACGACCAATAAATAAGACCTGTACGTGAGTCACATAAACGAGTACGACCAATAAATAAGAGCTGTACGCGAGTTACATAAACGAGTACGACCAATAAATAAGAGCTGTACGCGAGTCACATAAACGAGTACGACCAATAAATAAGAGCTGTACGCGAGTTACATAAACGAGTACGACCAATAAATAAGACCTGTACGTGAGTCACATAAACGAGTACGACCAATAAATAAGAGCTGTACGCGAGTTACATAAACGAGTACGACCAATAAATAAGACCTGTACGTGAGTCACATAAACGAGTACGACCAATAAATAAGAGCTGTACGTGAGTCACATAAACGAGTACGACCAATAAATAAGACCTGTACGTGAGTCACATAAACGAGTACGACCAATAAATAAGAGCTGTACGTGAGTCACATAAACGAGTACGACCAATAAATAAGACCTGTACGTGAGTCACATAAACGAGTACGACCAATAAATAAGAGCTGTACGTGAGTCACATAAACGAGTACGACCAATAAATAAGAGCTGTACGTGAGTCACATAAACGAGTACGACCAATAAATAAGAGCTGTACGCGAGTTACATAAACGAGTACGACCAATAAATAAGAGCTGTACGCGAGTTACATAAACGAGTACGACCAATAAATAAGACCTGTACGTGAGTCACATAAACGAGTACGACCAATAAATAAGACCTGTACGTGAGTCACATAAACGAGTACGACCAATAAATAAGAGCTGTACGTGAGTCACATAAACGAGTACGACCAATAAATAAGAGCTGTACGCGAGTTACATAAACGAGTACGACCAATAAATAAGAGCTGTACGTGAGTCACATAAACGAGTACGACCAATAAATAAGAGCTGTACGCGAGTTACATAAACGAGTACGACCAATAAATAAGAGCTGTACGCGAGTCACATAAACGAGTACGACCAATAAATAAGAGCTGTACGCGAGTTACATAAACGAGTACGACCAATAAATAAGACCTGTACGTGAGTCACATAAACGAGTACGACCAATAAATAAGATCTGTACGCGAGTTACATAAACGAGTACGACCAATAAATAAGAGCTGTACGCGAGTTACATAAACGAGTACGACCAATAAATAAGACCTGTACGTGAGTCACATAAACGAGTACGACCAATAAATAAGAGCTGTACGCGAGTTACATAAACGAGTACGACCAATAAATAAGAGCTGTACGCGAGTCACATAAACGAGTACGACCAATAAATAAGAGCTGTACGCGAGTTACATAAACGAGTACGACCAATAAATAAGACCTGTACGTGAGTCACATAAACGAGTACGACCAATAAATAAGAGCTGTACGCGAGTTACATAAACGAGTACGACCAATAAATAAGAGCTGTACGCGAGTTACATAAACGAGTACGACCAATAAATAAGACCTGTACGTGAGTCACATAAACGAGTACGACCAATAAATAAGAGCTGTACGCGAGTTACATAAACGAGTACGACCAATAAATAAGAGCTGTACGCGAGTCACATAAACGAGTACGACCAATAAATAAGAGCTGTACGCGAGTTACATAAACGAGTACGACCAATAAATAAGACCTGTACGTGAGTCACATAAACGAGTACGACCAATAAATAAGAGCTGTACGCGAGTTACATAAACGAGTACGACCAATAAATAAGACCTGTACGTGAGTCACATAAACGAGTACGACCAATAAATAAGAGCTGTACGTGAGTCACATAAACGAGTACGACCAATAAATAAGACCTGTACGTGAGTCACATAAACGAGTACGACCAATAAATAAGAGCTGTACGTGAGTCACATAAACGAGTACGACCAATAAATAAGACCTGTACGTGAGTCACATAAACGAGTACGACCAATAAATAAGAGCTGTACGTGAGTCACATAAACGAGTACGACCAATAAATCGTCACAGTCGCAGAACAACGGTTGTGCAAATCAGTGACATTTTTTGACAATTTTTTTTCGGCCGTTGAAGCAGAATACATAATGTTCATTCATTATTTACGACAAAGAACGAAGTTATAATTATTTTTTTCGTCGATCTTTTTCAAAATAACTTTGTTCTCTACTTTTCAGGAATGGATTCTTTGTATCTGAAAGCTTGGCAGCCGCATTGACAGCGGCGGCGTCGAGCGACGCGGCCGCGGCGACGGGAGCGGCGACGGGAGCGGCGGCGGGAGCGATGGGCGGAGCGACACCACCTCCGGCGGGCTCGTACAGCACCGCGCCGCAACTCGCCGCTTACCTCGAGTCGTTGCAGGTCAACACTAGTGCTGGTGAGTGTTCAATATTTTTGTTTTCGGTGATAACAGAGATATCTTTCGGTGGCTCAAACATCAAAATAGCTAAAGAGTTAAGGTTACATATTATTTGATCTAAGTATTTTTAATCTAATTTTACTGGAACTAAGGACGATACACCTAATTTTAAGTTATATTTTTTTCTATTGATAATGATGATCTAATAATTTAATAATCTCAACACAATATTTATTTATTTAATTATTTTTTTTGGAAAACAAACAGCTTTGAACATATATATAGTATAAATTAATATTACAAAATAAGCCTTAGAATTTATATTTACCGGCCAATAAACATCTGGTACTTAATTAAATACTTAAAAAAAAATTAGTAGTAATACGTAATTAAAAGTTACTAACCCATATCGAAAAGTGATAATATGAAATTGAAATTTAAAAAATGATAAAATACATAATATACATATGTATGTGATCTTAATTAATTTTGAAAAAGTTTGACATTGCACGATGTTTAAAATAGTTTTGTCTCATTGACAACAAGTCGACATCCTCTGAAAACTTACAGTTAAATGTGATACAAGCTCTAATAAAGAAGGAATTCTGTCTATAATTTGTCGCGCATGTCTCGTATGAATTTTTAAGAAATTGCGTCGAGTAGTACGGGTCGGCACTTGTAACTTAATCAGAGAGAGAAGGTCACTGCAATATAATAAGATTATGCAGGAATGTTAGATCTGCCACCTCACGGCGCAGAGCCAGAGCATATGGTGATGCTTGCAGCTCTCATTATAATCAATAAATCGTAGTCTATGTCTGTAGTTGATGCAACGTAGAAATTTCCTTTGTATCTTTTCGATGCTATCGATATAAAGTTAATAGCGAGGGTTCCATACCTGTGATGCATATTCTAGCTGACTTCTTACCAAAGAACAATATAGGATCTTAAGTGATTTGACAGTTTTGAAATCTTTAGTGATTCGTAGAATAAATCCCAGGGTTTTCATTGCCTTCGACGCCATACTTTCAATGTGCTTATCTAGGAGGAGTTTAGAGTCTAAAATAACGCCGAGATCCGAGATGTGGTCAGTACGATTCAGCAGTTGCCGATTCAACTCATAAGCAAAGCTCAATGGGTTACGCGATCTGCTAAAAGAGATGGAGTTGCATTTTTATTTTATTTTTATTTTTATTTTTATTTATTTGGACAACCAAACAGCTTTTTACACAATATCATGGAAAAAAAATTACTAGGCACAATTAAGCCAAATTTAGGTTATCACTAGTAATTCCTGAGACTGATGTTACACTGCTAATGTGCAGCAACAGAAATGTGTCTTAAGATTAGAGTAAAACATACATAATATATAGTAGAATCACATACCTACCTACCAAATAGAACAAATCCGCACAATATGAATGTATATAATAAAATAAAATTGCAACACATTTTTTGTGAGAACAACGATATTAGAACCATTACTGTAAAATACTACATACCTACTTATTTATTTATACGTGTATTGCTCGTTTGAATATATACTACGTGTTATAATGCTTTTTTATTTAAGTTTAGGACCAAAGAACCGACTGTTAATCAAATTTATAAACACATATTTACATATATTTTGATACATTTAGGTCTAGTTTATTCTCCTGGAAATATTCCTGTAACCGATTTAAGTCTTATATGTGCTTATATGTGCTTCATACCTAACGGATGACTGGCTTAAATTTTATTGGTCTATTGTTACTAACACTAAGAATAGTCATAGTCATAGTAATTTATTCATAACGGATAATGTTACATGTCAACAGGAAAAATAATATCTATACAAATGTACGTTCACTTAACAAAACGAATCAATAAAAAATAAATAAACATATTGCAATAATGTCAAATAATTGAAATAACAATTCAAATACATAAAATAATAATCAAATAATAATGATAAAAAATGTCTTTGATAAATCACAGAAGACTACTGCTATCTGATTCTGATGCTCCCGAGCTTGCATAATATGACGAACAAGCTCCCTAGCCAGAGAAGACGTGGATCTCCCACTCCGGTAGGCGTACTGTCTGTCACTCAGTGACTGACTTTCCACAAAAAAATTCGTTACCCGTGAACCTAAGCCATACTCAAATAATAATAATTTGGCTACTCCTGGAATGATTGACACGGGCCTGTAGCTGTTGATATCCTCGTGTTTTCCTTTCCCTTTGTACAAAGGAGAAATTTTTACATGTTTCAAAGCAGTAACTCCCTTCTTTACAACATTTATTAAACAAACTTGATAGTATAGGTGATATCGGATCCGCAGCAGCATGGAGTAACGAGATCGATATGTCATAAACATTTTTCGACGTTTTCCGTGCAACACCGTGTGTGAATATTTTATAGACTTCGTTCGAAGTCTCAGTGAGCGATCGGCGGGCGGTCGCGCCGAGATCAGCGCGCGCGCCGCGGCAGCGACGTCGGCCTGCGCGGCTGCGGTCTTACCCGATTTGCCTTACCCGAGCTCACGAAATGCTCGTTTACTGCGTTGACTGTGTCGGTTATACAAGAAAATTTAGACCCATCCGGTCGCGTTAATACCTCATAATACTCACTATGTTTTCTAGTCCTGCCCGTTTCAGATTTGACCACTTCCCACATTGATTTTATTACATTGTCTGAGTTACTAATAATATTATTGTAAAAATTACTTCTCTCAAATTTAATTAATTCATCAAATTTATTTTGAAATTCGTCAATTTTAAATTCTAAGTCAATATTATATGGAAATTTTAATTTTAAATTATTCATGTCAATTAAAAGGTCGTTAAGATTAAATATTTCACTAGTAGCCCAGACAGTCTTTCTATTAGCTCCAGTTTTGCGACTGATTGGAAAGCAAATGTCATAATTGTACTGTATTATATTCATTACCGCTTGTGCCAAGTCATCCGATGAAGTTTGATGCTTCTTTTCAACTTCTAACCAGTCGATGCTTGCCAAGGCAGAAGCAAAGTTTAGTTTGTTAGCGCGGCTGTATGATCTAGCGAACCGAGGGGGCGCGCTACCAGGGTCACAGGGTATCACGGCACGCACTGCGAGGTGGTCCGACAGCAGGCTGACAAGGGGGCGCGCGCGCGCAACACCTGCCGAACCGCGTCCGACGTAAACAAGGTCTAGACTCGTACTTGAAATGTTTTCTATTCTAGTGGGGAAGTCTACAATATTGCACAAATAGTTTGAGGATAATATATCATTTAGTCTATTTAAATCCGACTTTTTCGGATCCATCGTGTCGATGTTTATATCACCTAATATGACAAATTCCCTATTATCCTGCCTTAACTTGTCGAACAAGCATTCTAACACAGGAAAGAAAAGTGAAATATTCGTAACATTCGATCGGTACACGCACAATATAGTGATTTTTCTGTCTATTAGTTCAACTGCAGATATTTCACATACTTGTTCTACTGACAGTCGAGTATACTGTTCTATATTTTTATATTTAATATTATTGCTGACATAAATACATGACCCTCCATGCGATGTACATTTTCTACAATATTGGGACAATATTGGCTAGTGAATAATTATTTATTGCAAAGACTTACAAGACTCCTAATACGATACAAAATATTGTTCCAAAAACTTAACACCAAATCAGGTGTTTGCTAATGACAGGTCACAAACGTCATTTAATCTTAAACGTCATCTCATCGCAATCACTTCTCAATTCTTACGGTGCTAAGATGGTGAACAGTGTTAAATCTTGTAAAAATTACAAACTTCTTTATAAAACTACGGAAAACATTATCACCTTCCATCTCTAAGTTGCACAAATATATTTCTAACAGTATAAAAAGCGAAATGAAACAAATTTTTACGTATTTGTAGCGTATGTTCGTGTGTCACCTATGACCACGGATGCTCCAGTGTTTGAAAAATCGGGTCTTAAATTATGTGAAATATACGCGATGAAATTGTTGAAATTTATTTCATTTCAATAAATAACATTCACGAATATTTGTATAAAAGCATTTATGCATTTCATTTCATAAATTGATTTTATTATTTATACAAATTACTGCAAAGAATTAGAGATGGGTCGATGTAATATAAATTATCGATAACAATTATTATTTTTACGGACTTCAAAAACGAGATTATCAGTTAGCTTATATTTTTATTATATGTTACCCGCATGATTTCGTCATTTAAATTGATTTAAAATTCCTTTCAAATCTCAAAATCGGTCAGTAGTTTGGATTTTAAAACAAAATTGCGAATTTTGAAGTCGGTTATTCTAGTTTTGTAAACTATAATAATTATGATATGTGAATCATCATCATCATCTCAGTCATAAGAAGTCCACTGCTGGACATAGGCCTCCCCCATGGATTTCTATAAAAGCCGATTGGAAGCGGCTTGCATCCAGCATCTTCCTGCCACTTGTATAAGTTCATCTGTCCATTTCGTGGCTGGTCTTCCTACGCTACGCTTAACGGGGCGTGGTGTCCACTCGAGAACTTTTCAGCCCCATTGGCCATCAGTTCTACGTTCACTGCCACTTCAACTTGCTAATCAGCTGTGCTATGTCGGTGACCTTTGTACGTGAAACATAGTATTTGATTTTACGATAAATGTTTATTTGTTTTTATTCTCAAACTAACACAGCACCATGGTAACTATTCTGTTTAGATTTTATAGTTGATGCTGTACAAGCAGAACATTGGTCAGATATTTATTCTGTAAGGGTAGTGCATAAATGTAAATAAATATAGTAAGGCGAAGTCAAAATGATCCTTGGTGGAAACCGAATTCTCGCTTAACAATTTGTTCAGTGAATTTCCACAATAAATGTAAATACATAACAAAAACAGGGCGCCAGCGTTTACAACATTGAGCAATACCTTCAAAGGTTACTTTGAATTATAAAATCATGACATTAAGAACATTTATTCAAATTTAAATTTATAGTCCCATATAGAAGTTGGAATCACAGAATGTTCAAAGTAATTTTCATTGAAAGTATTTAATATGGTCTACTATTATGGTTAATAATAATGAATTTTTAGGTCTTAGTTGAGAAATGTAGGGGGGGGGGGGGGGGCACAACTTTTTAACTTTAGCGAGCTATATCTCGCACATATCACATCTGAGACATGATAGGGTGGGGGTTAAAAAAATGAATCCAGTCTTTATTGTATATATGAAAAACTCAATCTCATTTTTTTTTTTAATTTTACTACGGCATTTTGTAGTGGCTCACAAAACACAATAATGTATAAAAATTTGTTTTTATAGGGTTAATAGTCTCCGAGTAAAATGACTGTGACATACGGACAGAGAGACAGACGGACATGACGGAATTATAAGGGTTCCCCGTAGTTACTACGGAACCCTAATAAAACGATGTTTCTTGAAACATTACAAAAAAAAATCAAAAGAAAAAATTGGTACCTATAATTACTTATCGATATCGATACTTTAATACCTCTTGGTCTATCTCTGGCTTAATGTCATTAGGTTTTTTTTTATTTATTTCAGTATTGCCAGTATATGTTTTCTCAATTTCCCTGTATCATTTGTATTTACCTATACTATATTGTTTGTAAATAGGTGTGAAAATGTATTTATTCAGTAGAATTTAATCAAATTAATTTGGTCCATTACTGGTGCTACGAATTAACCATTGACATACTTATCTAAGTATTCTGATAAATCCATTAGATTTCGAGAGGCAGTAATGTGTTAATGAATACGGAGGACAAAAAATAGTGCTACGTTAACCACAATGTAGGAACTCTGCTATAATAAAATAAACATTTGCTGTTTTATCCTATTTTCAAAAATGAAGTTCCGAATGAAATAGCTGGGCGTGGACCGTTGCACACCAACAAAAAAAACGTAATATATGTTTATCTGACTGTCAACTGATGCGAAAGCAAAAAGAACCTTCGTGATCTTAACCTACATTATGTACACATTTATCACGCACACACACACACACACACGTAAAAATATAGTCTTTCCAGTCACAATTACTTTGACTCTTATTCTTCTCAACAGATCGTGCAACTCAAAGTCCGTGTTAAGGCCGGCTTAAAGTTTACTAAAATAAAATATGACATATCAGAGTCAAATTGAAATGAAATGAAGTTTATTGGAAAAAATAACTGCGAATGACTTCTACTGAGCTACTGAGTTATTTTTTTATGAATGAGGTATTAGTCGATTCATTGCCGTTGTGACATCAGTTATATGACGTCACAATTTGTAAATTGCATGTATAAACTTATTTAATAAATACTATCATCATGAACTGTATTTTTTATTTACAAAATAAAAATACATTAGATTCTTTTATAAAGTGATGAAAGTGGCGCCGCTGCCTGTTTCGCTCGCACGCGGCACCTATAGATATAAAATTATTTAAATTACTGATTTCATTTTTGATTTCAGATTTTCTTTCAGAGTCATAAGAACACTATTACAATGTATCAACAGTAGCTGTTATTTTATATGTGATATTTTGACCGTGATAAACGTGTAACCGACAAAATTTTCACGTTTATACCTAAATTTCGGTCAAAATAACAAATATAATAATTTTATAGTTTAAAAACTGAAACAACAGTCTTCAAAGTTACTATTATTTCAGTTATATGATTGTATGAATCTCCCATGGACCATTCTGACTTTAATCATGATTACCCGATCAAATCGGGAGACATCCTTTTTAAAGGCAACTTTGTAGATAAATTTGGCAAATGAACGTGTATCTACGGTTAAAAATAAATTTATAAAAAAATGAAGTGTCAAATTGAAAAAATAAAATTGGCCCGAATTTAAAAGGCGGTTTGTATGGAGATTATCCTTCTAGGTCCTATGTAATAGGGCGAATTCTGTGATTTATTGTTACACACCTCAATTCATTAGTTTTAAGCCAGTGTTCCGTCAAGCACAAAACATCACATTTCATATTATTAATTAACTGCACTTCCAACTTACTACACTTGTTTTTAAAGAACGTATATTTTGAAGGCAAATCGTAATGAAATTTATTTTTTCATCGGCTGACTGTTGCAACGCGACGTCACTCACTTGCATACTCGTGTTGTGTTCACGCGCGCTCGCTCTTATTTGCTTGTTTCGTGTGGGTGTGAGCGGGAACGAAAAAACCATTGCGCAAACCGAATTCCTTGGGGCCACGCAGTCGGATTGTTGATTTGAGAATATACATTTTCTGGCATTCCAATTATGAATGAGGCATGTCTGTCGGATTTAATTTGCCTTTTCTCCACAAAATAATCAGCTTAAACAATTTTATTCAAGAATTGTTTTATTTGGTCGACCGTCGTATCAGCTTTGAACTGCCACGCTTGGATGTAGCGAGTTCTTTCAACGGCTTGGAGTTCGTGATCGACCTTGCCCACACCTACTGTCACAGTTCTAAGTTGCCGGTGCGGCGGCGTCGGTTGCTCACGACTTGCCAACGTTTGTTAGCATCGTCATCGTCGTCCTCAGCTATGAGCATCTCCGCCGGTGGTGTGGCCCTCACTCGTGACGTCACACCAGCTGACTTTGTTGTTGTCATCGTTTGTGTACTCGGCGCAGGCGACATAACACTGTTTGAATTATTCCTCTTAATTTCGCTCGTATCTGCGGATTGACCTCTAGGCGTGGCCGATCTAGGTGCTCTCTTGTTGACTTTGGCAATCTGTGCTACTGCAATGGGGGCATTTTTTCGAGCAACACGAACCGGACGAGGCTGGGGTGGCTCGGAACCGGGCTCGCTCGCCGGCGAGTTTTTTGTCGATACCTGTTAAGTGCGGGTAGTTGCATCGGTCCGTAGTGCAGTGAGTTTAGTGATTTGCTCAGATTGCTTATCCAGCTTGGCCTGCAGCGATTCCACTTTGCTCACCAGCTCCTCAATGGTCTTCGTCAACACTTGAACAAGGTTTTCTAATTTTTGAGCCATTATTGCCGCTCAAAACAAATATAAAATCGGAGTTCAAGTATACTCGACCGCGGGGGTGGGCAGTGATAATAAAACGTCTATCATTATAATCTCAAATGGTTCAATACCCTAGTTAGCTAACAATCTATATAAATTACTCTTGCTATTACGGATTTCAGGTTTAAACTTAAAATAACGGATTGGCTACCTATCTATAGGTAGTACTCTGGGGGAAAGAGTTTATTAGTATCTAACCTCACGGTACTTTGCTATTTTCACTTTTAGACATCCCCAGCACTATTTTTAACCTTGATAAAGCTCTAGATCTTCCTCAGTGTGTTGTCACAGTTCAAACCTGTTTTTGGGCCGATATCGTCTTGCCAGCAAAAATAATAAAACCCTAAGCTCAAAATCTTTAAAATACTGAAGCGTTTCTCTGGTGAAAGCTAAAATAATATTTAAAAACACTTATAAATTTTATAGTTCATTTATTTATTTAGATTCTTAATTATTATTTTACAATACAAATATAAACATATAAAAAAGAACATAAATATTGTAAAAAAACTAAAAATTTGTGTGCCGCCGGCAGCGGGGCAGGGCTCAAGCTGTCGACGGTAAGGGCTACAAACTGAGGAATCTCCTCACAATGCACGCCGTATCTAGGATGACTGCCTTTTGTATTCGACCCTTGATCCGATTATCTAGCGAGAGCCTCTTGAGGTGTTGGTCGAGGCTCTTCGATATGAAACCGTTTACCGATACGACTATCGGAACAATGATCGGCGAGTCCATTATATTACATATATTCATTATTATTGATATAATATAATATATTTCCATATTGTCTTGGAAAACAATAATCCTAATTGGTTTATTGTAAGTATAAGTTAATTCATTATTTAGTACCAATCTGAATTTCTCATTTTGGTTAGAAATGTATAATTTCCTTATTTGATCTATAAGTGAAAACTATTTATGGCTTCTTTGTATCCTAGATTAATTTACCTACTTTGTGTATCAACATCTGTTTGTTTTCCGAAAAGCATTAAATTAATAAATATTAATTATTGACAATATTATAATTTGGCTTGTACTGTAATTAATCAAGAAAATGATTATTTTAACTTTAATTAATGCCTAGAGTAAGTAAGTATAATTGCGCACGTTGAGCTCGCTTGCCGCGCGCTCGCTCCGCCCACGAACACGCGCGTGTGGCGTGTGTTGTATTGAATGTGTCGAGGTGTGTGCTTGCAGAGCTGACGGCGGCGTGGCGCGGCGCTGCGCCGGCGGTGCGCCGCTCCGCGCCAGCGCAGAGCGCGGCGGGTGAAGCGCGCGTGTTCGCGGGCGGAGCGCACGCCGCGCTCGTTCGCCGCGTGCTCGCTGCCGCGCTCGACCCGCCGCCAGCCAGCCTCGACGAAGCTCAGACCAGGTGCGCTTCACCCGACATATTGGAAGATTATGATTTTGACAGTTTCAGCTTATTTGTGTTTTCTTTAATGACATACAAAAACTTTGCGTACTACTTCAGTCTATCGACCTACTCGGAGAAACCTATCATAGCGAGTTTAATAAAAATAAAATGTCACCTTTATGAGATCCATATTCTCATGTTAGAAAGTGAACCACGCAGGGTGGTGAGCGCGCTAGTGGCCGGCGCGAGCGAGCCGGCGCCGGTGCCGGTAGCGGCCGGCCCGGCCACCGGGCTCGCGGTCGTGGACCGGCTCGACACCTACCTCGCCCTTGTCACGTAACTATACCACTTTACTCATTTTAATCAACACAAACTTCATTCAAACATTGTTTTTTTTTTCTCTAAATAACGAGAGTGTTTTAATTAACGTTTGATTGCGGCATATAGACACTTATAAGAAGAAAAAAACAACGGGTTGCACTCCGGGAGTGCCGGCAGAAGTGAAAACTAAAAAATAAAATAGCAACAAGATTGACTCCTGAAGTGAAGGCCTGTGAAGGATTTGACCAAAGATATTATGTTTTACAAACAACCCCTACTTATCGCTGTACGCGAAGCGTTAGCGTGTTTTAAGACTATACAGCGCCATCTAGTACGTTAGTCTGGAACTAACTTTATTGTATAAACACTATAAAGTTAGTTCTATAATAACGCACTAGATGGCGTTGTATAGTCTTAAAACAGGCTAACGCTTCATGTACGGCGCTTGTACATACAATAATGAACTTTAAATGCAGAACGTTAGATTAGGTTTCTGACTGTCCGTCTAACGATCCGACGATCTGACGCGAGTTTAACATTTTTAACCCATCCCAAAAATGCCCAACACCGCTAAAGAAGTTTTCACTTCAAAAAAAGTTTAAGCAAAATAGACCGTTTGAAAGTTTCGACCATCATCCCACGCGACATCGACACCTCCGTGGGCAAATCGGTAAAGATTCCCGAGTACAGATCGGGATATATGGGTATATAGCATGGTAATAGTTTGGATATATGGGGATATATGCGCAGCCGTCGCATGTGTGAAATTTTTGAACTGTCTATAAATTTGCAGAATGTTGTGATGTTCTCGGTCGTTCGTCGTACGTTTATAAGCGAGCCCGCGTTCTGCGGGTACTCAAGTATCGCGTCGTGTGTCCCACGCAGGGGGCTGTCGGTGCCGTTCGGGTCGGGCCCAGCGACGGCGGCGGGCTGGACGCGCGACTCGCCCGCGCTGCAGCTCGACCTCGCGCCCGCCATCATCGCCGACCGGCTAGTCTGCGGTAACTATCACTACAACGACGTCACGTCGGCGGCGTGCTAACATAGCTGTATGAGAGGAGACAGTGTGACGGCAGCGATCGCTTGTCAATGCAGGGACGAGGTATGTGGTCGGCGCGGAGTCGAGCGCGGCGCTGGCGCAGGCGGGTGCGGCGCTGGCCGCCGGCGGCGGCGCGGCGGCCGTGGAGCGCCCGCGACTGGTGCTGCCGGTCGCACCCAGCGCCGGCGCCGGCCCGCAGCCGCCGGAGCCCGCCGTCAACCTCGTGCAGCAGACGGCCGACGAGCTGCTCTCGCACGCGGACAGCCGCGGCGGCGGACTCGCGTCGCGCTTTTGACACGATGACGCGTCGGGAACTCACTTCGCGTCGACTGGCTTACAGTTTTACTCGTAACACGACGCCGCAATACAAACTGACATGCACCGCTTTTAGTATTGTATTTTTGTACAGAATTATGTCACTTCATTTATTACACATTTCTACGTTTCATTACAGTGATATTTTATTTTTCACAGGCGCTTCGGATACTTTCCTCTCGATTATTTTACCTTCATGTATACCTATATATAGCCAGGTAAAATAGTTACATCGCCGACATTTTCTACGGTATGTTTGAGTACTCTATCATTTTATTTATAGTTTAAATGTCTTCACAACAAAAACGATCAACTCTTTTAAAAATAAAAATTAAAAAGAAAAACACTGGCCAGCCACAGATTGCCACCTGTGGCTGGCCAGTCCGACCGCACTGGACTGAATTGCACCTAGCGTTTTCCTCGCTGTAGTGAGGTGAAAATTGTGTGTTTCACTCGGCAGCAAAGTTATTTTGCATCTCGTACCTTTGTTTTCAATACAAGTACTCGCACCATAAACCAACTTTGCAGCCTTACATAACAAATAACTATTAAATTAAACATAATAACGGGGGAACTCGGTTTGACACGTACACGTGAACAAACATATTAGAAAGCTAAATAATTTAACATAAATGAAACGTAAGTAGGTATAATTTACATCCTTGATTTGTTTATGCTTGACGTAGACAGATTACTATTGTAGGTAGGTAGATACTACTAACATTAAAAACAAATTATTCAAATTGAAATCAAACAATTTTAACGGATTTATGGCGTATAGTTTATATAATTTCAAAGTTTAATTTGAATGAGTAACAATCGATAAAGCCTTAGAAAACATGAAGTTATTCAAATATCTACAGATCGATCACCCAAATGAAAACATACCTACTAACTACTTGTTGTACTTACGTAATAAAACACGCAACATTCGTATAATGTCAAGTGTCAAGTGAAGTGTGTAGCCTCCGAACCAATGTCGTACCAAAGACATCAACGCGCGCCGTTTTTGGCAATTTTATAACTGCGCGAAGCGGATGCGAGTGTAACATTATCGAGATATAGATCGTGCCCTCCTGGGCTGACGGCGGCGGCGCGGCGTGGCGCAAGCGCAACTGCATTCTACGTCGGGAGTATGAAGAGAGTCCACGAGTACCACAGCTTAGTACATACATGCTCCGGAGGGGAGTTCCTGCAGTAGACAATGGAAACCAAGAAACATTGCGCAATACTGCAACATGTGCGACACTCGCTATTCATTTCTATATTACGTTAGCTAGACATTATTTGCATATTTTAAATACCTTGCGACAGTTCCATCGGCTACGAAACTTGAAAGATGTAAGAGTTTTATTTTGATAATACGTAATAGGACAATCAAAGCGATATAAAGTTTTATGTATCAACTCAATAGACGTATGTAAGTAAGACGAGGACACTAAAGTCATCAGGGATGCGCAACGGTGTGGCCGAGGTTGGAGCTCGTCGATCTGGAAGATACTTATCTATTCACTCTAGCCTTGAACATTCCAAGATTGTAGGTCTCAGGAAACAGAGATGGCGGCAAAGAATTCCATTCTTTTGCAGTACGCAAGAGGAATGTGGATTGATATCGCTGAGTATGGATTTTTGGCATTTCAACGAGAAATCGGTGGTAATTCGCCGACTTTCTGCTAGTACTGTAGTGAAATGAGGAGGGTGGAATTAGGTCCTGGTCCGGGTAACTCTGTGGCAACCCGAGCTTCGTCGCGTCCCATACGCCGTGGAAAAATACCCGGCAAATACCTCGATTATGTGATCTGATTGGTAAGTAGTATCGACAACGCGAGCGACCATAGATGGATATAAGCGGGCTCCTCGCTCTGTGATTGGTCGGGCGAGGAGAGTCAGGGAGAACAGTCTCGCGTTGGTTTTGTAACGATCTAGTTGATGTAATTATTTACTTAATTCCTAAAATATTAATCCATGTAACGCAACGCTTTTAATAATGAATTTATATGGTTATACTACCATATAAATTCATTATTAAAAGCGTTGCGATTGTCATATGGTGTTGTGTAATTTGTTTCCTAACTTACGAATCTACGATTAAAATACAATTAACCTAAACCCCTGACAATAACTCCCTGAAATGAATCCTGTAGAAAATAGACAGACATGCTACTTTACGGCGGTGCTAGAGACTTAGTAGCTTCTTGGCAGCTAGTTTATCATCACCGATTAACCTCACAGCTCGCCGGTCCACTGATTCTAAAGCTTCCAGCTGATACTTGGCTGATCCATCAAAAAGGTGGCAGCAGTACTCCATACACGATCGGACCTGTGCTTGATACAGATGAAGCAGTTGTCCCGGTGAGAAGTATCGCCTAACCTTATTAATGATGCCAAGCTTTTTACTAGCCAGTTTATTCATTGTTGGGGTTAACGTGAGTCCAAGCAGTTCAAGACGGTCAGTCAATGATAAGGACACATTTTGTAAAGTAGGAGACAAAAGAAACTCACTCTTTTTGGCGCAGAAAAGGCAGCATTGAAATGATAGAGAAAATATTGGACAGATTCCACTTTTCAGAATAAAAGTACTTTACTAAAGTTGGTGTCTAGAAACCGAAATATACATAGTTAGTTACACTCGAGAACGGGTCTGTGTGTGGAAAAAGATTACCTGACCAAACGGTCGTTGTTGACGTCATCCTCTAAGAAAAAACCTTCAAACAATGCTGTGTCGACTGTGGTTGACTAGTACAAGGACTGGAACCGGCTGCGATGTGGTCACACCCTTATGGAAACAGTTGACGTGGTCACACCGCGGTGGAAACAGTTGACATGGTCACACCCCGGTGGAAACAGTTAACGTGGTCACACCCTGGTGGAAACAGTTGTCTTGTTCACACTGCGGTGCAAAAAGGTGACGTGGTCATGCTATGGTGTGGCGGGCGAGCAGCACCTTGGCTATGTTGGTGCGGAAACTCAAACTAATTAGCGTGGAAATGAAAGGATGGATTGGTTTTCCAAGTTCCAGAATTTAATGGATTCTTAATAACACTTGGCTTAATCTAGAAATAGAGTTGATGTTGAGTGAGAGGGTCGCGTCGCTCACCACTCTCACCAGCAAGCAAACATCGATACGTAGAGACGCGAGCGTGAGTAGAGTCACGCGACTAACCAGTTCTCTAACCTTTACTGCCGGTCATTAAATATTATTAATTAATTCGTATTTTGTTTCGCCTCCGTAACGTAGGTAATTATGTTAAAAATAAATCGATAATTACGATTCCGACACCGACCGGCACTACTACATGCCAAAATTCCACTCGTTTGAATGTAAACAAGGTCGTAAAGGATTTTGCACAATAATGAGATCTAGTTGGCCGCGACCGGTCGGTGGTGCGCCTGCGCAGGTCGGCTGCTCGTTGCATACACTCGAGCTGAGGTACAAGTAGCATGAGAACTAACGTATCGCGTCACGTTAGAATGAACTAGGTGTTATCTTGACATCTTACTCGTCCTTTAAAGGTTATTGACTAAAGTAGTTTGGAGTATTGTTAGGTTCCTAATATTTCGGCGCAGGCGCATGCACCACATTCACGGGTGTGGTTGTCTGTTCGCTACACTACGGGAAATAATATCGTAACAGTAACTGTAATACTTACCTAATCGTGAACGAAGATCGGTCCCAGCGCCCGCGCCGGCGCCGGCGGCGGCGGGGCCGGGCAGTGCTCATCTTATATTAAAATAAAACCGGACAAGTGCGAGTCAGACTCGCCCACCGAGGGTTCCGTACAAACTAAATAAAAGGGGGAAATTGTATTTTTTTTTTCCTTCATAAACCGAAAAATATACATCGTGTAAATATTTAAAAACCTGTTTTAGCTTATGCTAATGAAGCTCTTTCATATGATACGACACATGATACGGTTAATTCACTTTAAAATTTGGGCCCTCGTTCGTTGCATAAAGACCCTATTTTTTGTGATTAAATTAAAAATGTCCAGTTTCGGATTTTTTCAGTACCTACAATATTACAACATGAGTACACGAGACATGATCACAAACGATGGTGTTATCTCTACTGTAATCTACAACAGTAGTACAGTACGACACGCTCCCGTTCAACAGGCACAATCAATATAACATA
This sequence comes from Lycia hirtaria, assembly GCA_947563715.1. Classification (NCBI taxonomy): domain Eukaryota; kingdom Metazoa; phylum Arthropoda; class Insecta; order Lepidoptera; family Geometridae; genus Lycia; species Lycia hirtaria. The sequence goes on from OX387379.1 coordinate 46,121,488, forward strand.
ATTCTGTCACTACCGCCGCCTATACCTACTTTATCTATGAAATAATCTTTATTTATCCGAAAAGTAACTCGTTAACTATTGTCGGATTTGTCGGCTTCTGAGAAGTCTGTTGCACTCACATAGCACTGCAGTTGCACTCTAAGTGAAACAGCTGTATATCGGCAGGTCAACCGGTCAACATAAATATGATCTAGGCTAGAGGTGCTATGTACCTATGTACTCGTATGTAGTGGAGTGTAAACATGTTTACAGCTCGCGTCCACTCGGATCCCTCCACCTCCATTGTGTAGAGTCGCAGGCCGCAGCAGCACGGTGGAGCGCCGCGCCGACGGACGTGCATGCACGCGTCTCGATTCACATATTAGCTATATTTACAACGGACAGACAAGATAGTGAGTGAGCGACTCACTGATGCCATTGTGAAGGCGATCGCACATTTTTATTCGTCGTCGCGAATTAAAGTCGCAAAACAGTTAAGGTCTACGATGAAGCCCGCTTGCTAAAAGGAATCTATTCGGTCGCGATTTGAATACCGTTTGAACACCGCGTTATGGTTTAAGATATTTTATTTCACTTCTAATATAAATTCACATAACATGAAATAAACTAGCTATAATAATAATATTGTAACACAATAGCGAAAGGCGAGCAGGCAGATAGGTATGTAACATAGCAAGCGTAACAAGTAACTCGGCACTCATTACGTGTTGCGTACGTTATTTACAAATTGATAGCTATAGTTTTATTATTGGCTTATTTAATTTATTTTAGCAAAGATTTTTTATTTAATTTTTTTAATGAAATTAGAGCGATTTGTCATTTATTTTATTTAGTTTTACTTAGGGAGGGACTTCTCTCTCTCTCTTCCTAGCTATTCATCCCATATGGTAGTGGGGTCAGCTTTCCTGCTTTTGTTTCTCCACTTCGCTCGATCTTCGACGTCGTCGTTGGTCAACTCGCATTCTCTCATGTCCTTTAGCACTACAGCTTTCCAAGTAGTTTTGGGCCTGCCTCTAGATCTTTGACCGGGGTTGGAAAGTTGTAGTGCTAAATTTCCTACGTATTCGGGTGGTCTTCTCTTTACGTGGCCATACCATCGCAGCCTACTCTCCTGCATCTTATCGGCGATGTCGCGCACACCCAGGCTACCTCGCACGTAAGTACTCGTTGCGGATTTTGTCGAGCCTGGTTACGCCACACATCCACCTCAGCATTTTCATTTTGGCAACTTGGATGGCATGCACATTCTTTTGAGTTACAGCCCACGTCTCACTGCCGTACATAAGGACTGGCCTTATTATGGTCTTATAAATCAAACCCTTCAGCTTAACAGGCATCCTCTTGTCACATGTAACACCAGTCACTTCTCGCCACTTTAGTCATCCTGCGGCTATTCGGTGCTGAATATTGTATTCCAACTTCCCAGAATAGTGCATTACATTTCCCAGATATTTGTATTGATCACAGGAAGTGACCAGTTGTCCATCAATGGTAATTGGACATGTATTGTTAGTATCTGGTTCGTTGAAGCACATAAACTGAGACTTTGCAACACTCAGCACTAGGCCACCGGCCTGTAACTGATATTTCCACGACAAGAGCGCCTGCTGCAGTTCAACGCGGCTCTCTGTACAGATAGCTACATCGTCAGCGTAAATAAAAGTCCACGTTGCTAAGTTCTGCGACATCTCAGTGAGTGAGTCTAAAACCAGGCAAAACAGGAAGGGACTCAGTACTGAGCCTTGGTGCACGCCTTCTGTGACCGCTATTATTTGAGGGACTTGTTTAATAAAAAATACTTAAGATTTCTTTTGAAGAGTGAAAGTGATTGGAAAGGAGTATAGGAGGAGGGAGTTATAGTAACTTACTTACTGAGTACGATTACTCTTCTGTAACACGACGATTACCTTATTAATTATTATTGTGTTTCGCAGGAAACGATAAATAAAATAA